>OX411307.1:53840281-54333939 GCA_948150685.1 Rhaphigaster nebulosa | reverse complement strand
GGCATAAGGCATAAAGGTTGGTATGCCGAGAACTGGCAACGAATAGAGGTAGGAGAGCAAGATGAAGAAAAAAAAATCGGGAGTTATTCTTTAGTAATTAGAAAACGAAAGGAGACAAAAGAGATACTGTCTTTGAATAGCTGAATAAAGTCTCCTTAACTACAAGGAAGGGATACTAGAGCGCCTAGGGACTACAGAGATGAACCTTATCATGATTCGCATGTATCACGTATCTAGCTCATCAGGATAGATATGAGATATTTGCGTCCCCCTTATAAGCGACTGCAGTCCAACCCAGAGGAAATAAAAGGGAGGAAGAGGAACGACAAAAAAAAAAAAAAAATAATAACAGGGGTCAGGATATGTTTAGAACTGTTAAAGACAGCTATAGATTTTATGTGAAATTCACAAGTATTACTTCAAGACATATGTCATCCTAGAAATATGGATGAGACAGGAAATACTCTTTGCAGTCACAAGATAAATGCTCCTCTGAACACCTATTTCACGCTCTCTTCTTTGTTTTCGTTAACATCTGACTGCCCCTTGATAATGCCAAAACGGGCGCCGTGTGTCACCCTATTTTCTTTGCTCTTATGTATTAATCATTTATATTTATATATAAATATTAATTTATATTTTTGGCCTATTTATATTAAAGCAAAAAGGGGTAGGAAGAAGAGACCTTTGAAAATGAATGTATCTGGCCCCGGCTATTTTAAAATAAAAGAGTTTGCATTACATTTGTAGATGTTCCATCAAAAATTAATATTTGAATCGGTTATTCAAATATAAAAATATATTCTTTCTGCCCTTGATTGTGACACAAAATCAAAATATCCCGAAAGCAGACCAATGTAATTGGCGGGGGGAGGGGGGGGATTACATTCAATGGTTAATATATCATTTAATAATTGTTTATTGATTATTGAATTAAGTTAAAATAAATAAAAAATTGAATAATATTAATAAGGATTATCATAAATTAAAAATGTAAAACTTAACGTCAATTTATAACGATTTATAACCTTATTAGGATCATACATTTTTTTTTATGTAATACTTTCACTTACCTACACTTTGTTCAATATCCGATTTACATTAAAATCTAATTTTTTTAGACTATAGGACGAAACTTGATGAAAACTCCTGAAGTTCCTTTGAACTCATATTTAATCCCTTAACTTTCTCCAGTACCTCTTCGACGCACATAACTCTGGAATTTTCAAGGGAATATTGAATATTTTATGACCGATCCTTATAGGAAACCAAATTCAATAGCGATTTTATATCGTTGAAAACATCGATCCAACGCTTCGGTAAGGCACTAATAAAAAAATTAAAATAACGTTACAAATCAGTTTTTTTTAGACAAATTATCATTATCTTTCAAAATAAAAAAAAAAAAATAAAAAAAAAAAATATATATATAATATATATATAATTAACTCTTTTACTGTGTCCTATACAAAGTATTAGCTGAGATAATCCTGTTTTGCAGAAAAGGTCGGGGTAGAGAATTCTCAAGTGTGGTCTGTGTTTGATTACCATTTCTTTCTCCCAAGATGGCCTGCCATTGCCGCTGGTTGCAGCAATGGAAGAAAAGTAGGACGCTTTTATAAAGGATTAACAAAAGACAATCAATTTGTTGCTTTTTTTTTGTTCCCTTTGTTTTTCGGTTCGAATGAATTATATATTATGTATTTTTCTAGACTATTAGGAGTAAAATGATTAGTTATGCATAGTTGAACTAAGCAAAATGAAAAAAGTTAACAATAAGGTATATATACAAAAATTAAGTATGTTTTTATTTATCTATAAAGGAGATGATTTAAATAGCATGTATAATAATGGTATAAATGTTCTTTTAGCTGATTGGATATACTGCGCGTGTATTTCTGAAGACGTAGCATTACTCTGAAACGTCGAAATCTAAGGTGTGAAGAAATTTTTAGTAAAGTCAATAAAAAGGTAGTACTTAATGTTGGTCACTTTTTATCACTATATTTAGCCATTTTTCCCATTTATAAGTTCAATATTGAGCAAAATATTAATTTTAAAGATACATATTTCAAGCTTAAATAGATTATTAATTGATATGAAGCACTGATGAAATTGGAATTATTAAAATCAGATTCCGTTAATTGAAAGAGCTTAAAATCTGCAATATTTTTTTTTCTTTTTTTTTTTGTAAACATTTCTTTTACATCGCAATCAAATGGTTTTTCAATTTCATTTTGGCTTAATTTATGTCTGATTATTATTATTTTTTTTTTTTATCTCTACAGAGAAAATAAGCCTGAACCGGATACAGCTAAGGAATAACAGAATACAATAAGTGAACTGTAATGAGCTGACATCCGCATGATGGTATAGAAGGATCAATATAATTAGGGATTGATAAATTATTTGTCATTTCTACAATTTTGTTTTTATTGAAAACTAGTTTCGAATGTTATACATTCATCTTCATTTCTAAAAACACACAAAAATTCAAAATAGCCAATTCAAAATATAGTTTGGTATTATATTAAATTAGATGTAATATAAATCAGTATTATAAAACATTTATGAATTATGAATTTAATTAAGACAAGAAATCAAATACATGTTATGTTTGTACTCAGCAAGGTTTAAATGGATTACATTGAACTATAATGAAGTTATAGTTTTAAAAAATACCTAATTATGCAATGATAATTAACAACCTAAGGTACAAATTAAATAAATTAAATCTAAAAAATAAAGTTTTATTCTGGGACGAATAAATTCTATTGAATAGAAATGAAGGAACCTTAGCATGATCAGAGATATATCAATTCAGAGATTTCTAATCTTCTAAGGAGTTAAAGGAATAAGTGCAGTTCCGATGAAACTGGAGGGAGATCAATTTTCTAAAGGAGAGAGTTCTATCCGTGGAGGCATAAAGGTTGGTATGCCGAGAACTGGCAACGAATAGAGGTAGGAGAGCAAGATGAAGAAAAAAAAATCGGGAGTTATTCTTTAGTAATTAGAAAACGAAAAGGAGACAAAAGAGATACTGTCTTTGAATAGCTGAATAAAGTCTCCTTAACTACAAGGAAGGGATACTAGAGCGCCTAGGGACTACAGAGATGAACCTTATCATGATTCGCATGTATCACGTATCTAGCTCATCAGGATAGATATGAGATATTTGCGTCCCCCTTATAAGCGACTGCAGTCCAACCCAGAGGAAATAAAAGGGAGGAAGAGGAACGACAAAAAAAAAAAAAAAATAATAACAGGGGTCAGGATATGTTTAGAACTGTTAAAGACAGCTATAGATTTTATGTGAAATTCACAAGTATTACTTCAAGACATATGTCATCCTAGAAATATGGATGAGACAGGAAATACCTCTTTGCAGTCACAAGATAAATGCTCCTCTGAACACCTATTTCACGCTCTCTTCTTTGTTTTCGTTAACATCTGACTGCCCCTTGATAATGCCAAAACGGGCGCCGTGTGTCACCCTATTTTCTTTGCTCTTATGTATTAATCATTTATATTTATATATAAATATTAATTTATATTTTTGGCCTATTTATATTAAAGCAAAAAGGGGATAGGAAGAAGAGACCTTTGAAAATGAATGTATCTGGCCCCGGCTATTTTTAAAATAAAAGAGTTTGCATTACATTTGTAGATGTTCCATCAAAAATTAATATTTGAATCGGTTATTCAAATATAAAAATATATTCTTTCTGCCCTTGATTGTGACACAAAATCAAAATATCCCGAAGCAGACCAATGTAATTGGGCGGGGGGAGGGGGGGATTACATTCAATTGGTTAATATATCATTTAATAATTGTTTATTGATTATTGAATTAAGTTAAAATAAATAAAAATTGAATAATATTAATAAGGATTATCATAAATTAAAAATGTAAAACTTAACGTCAATTTATAACGATTTATAACCTTATTAGGATCATACATTTTTTTTTATGTAATACTTTCACTTACCTACACTTTGTTCAATATCCGATTTACATTAAAATCTAATTTTTTTAGACTATAGGACGAAACTTGATGAAAACTCCTGAAGTTTCCTTTGAACTCATATTTAATCCCTTAACTTTCTCCAGTACCTCTTCGACGCACATAACTCTGGAATTTTCAAGGGAATATTGAATATTTTATGACCGATCCTTATAGGAAACCAAATTCAATAGCGATTTTATATCGTTGAAAACATCGATCCAACGCTTCGGTAAGGCACTAATAAAAAAAATTAAAATAACGTTACAAATCAGTTTTTTTTTAGACAAATTATCATTATCTTTCAAAATAAAAAAAAAAAAATAAAAAAAAAAAATATATATATAATATATATATAATTAACTCTTTTACTGTGTCCTATACAAAGTATTAGCTGAGATAATCCTGTTTTGCAGAAAAGGTCGGGGTAGAGAATTCTCAAGTGTGGTCTGTGTTTGATTACCATTTCTTTCTCCCAAGATGGCCTGCCATTGCCGCTGGTTGCAGCAATGGAAGAAAAGTAGGACGCTTTTATAAAGGATTAACAAAAGACAATCAATTTGTTGCTTTTTTTTTGTTCCCTTTGTTTTTCGGTTCGAATGAATTATATATTATGTATTTTTCTAGACTATTAGGAGTAAAATGATTAGTTATGCATAGTTGAACTAAGCAAAATGAAAAAAGTTAACAATAAGGTATATATACAAAAATTAAGTATGTTTTTTATTTATCTATAAAGGAGATGATTTAAATAGCATGTATAATAATGGTATAAATGTTCTTTTAGCTGATTGGATATACTGCGCGTGTATTTCTGAAGACGTAGCATTACTCTGAAACGTCGAAATCTAAGGTGTGAAGAAATTTTTAGTAAAGTCAATAAAAAGGTAGTACTTAATGTTGGTCACTTTTTATCACTATATTTAGCCATTTTTCCCATTTATAAGTTCAATATTGAGCAAAATATTAATTTTAAAGATACATATTTCAAGCTTAAATAGATTATTAATTGATATGAAGCACTGATGAAATTGGAATTATTAAAATCAGATTCCGTTAATTGAAAGAGCTTAAAATCTGCAATATTTTTTTTCTTTTTTTTTTTGTAAACATTTCTTTTACATCGCAATCAAATGGTTTTTCAATTTCATTTTGGCTTAATTTATGTCTGATTATTATTATTTTTTTTTTTTATCTCTACAGAGAAAATAAGCCTGAACCGGATACAGCTAAGGAATAACAGAATACAATAAGTGAACTGTAATGAGCTGACATCCGCATGATGGTATAGAAGGATCAATATAATTAGGGATTGATAAATTATTTGTCATTTCTACAATTTTGTTTTTATTGAAAACTAGTTTCGAATGTTATACATTCATCTTCATTTCTAAAAACACACAAAAATTCAAAATAGCCAATTCAAAATATAGTTTGGTATTATATTAAATTAGATGTAATATAAATCAGTATTATAAAACATTTATGAATTATGAATTTAATTAAGACAAGAAATCAAATACATGTTATGTTTGTACTCAGCAAGGTTTAAATGGATTACATTGAACTATAATGAAGTTATAGTTTTAAAAAATACCTAATTATGCAATGATAATTAACAACCTAAGGTACAAATTAAATAAATTAAATCTAAAAAATAAAGTTTTATTCTGGGACGAATAAATTCTATTGAATAGAAATGAAGGAACCTTAGCATGATCAGAGATATATCAATTCAGAGATTTCTAATCTTCTAAGGAGTTAAAGGAATAAGTGCAGTTCCGATGAAACTGGAGGGAGATCAATTTTCTAAAGGAGAGAGTTCTATCCGTGGAGGCATAAAGGTTGGTATGCCGAGAACTGGCAACGAATAGAGGTAGGAGAGCAAGATGAAGAAAAAAAAATCGGGAGTTATTCTTTAGTAATTAGAAAACGAAAGGAGACAAAAGAGATACTGTCTTTGAATAGCTGAATAAAGTCTCCTTAACTACAAGGAAGGGATACTAGAGCGCCTAGGGACTACAGAGATGAACCTTATCATGATTCGCATGTATCACGTATCTAGCTCATCAGGATAGATATGAGATATTTGCGTCCCCCTATAAGCGACTGCAGTCCAACCCAGAGGAAATAAAAGGGAGGAAGAGGAACGACAAAAAAAAAAAAAAAATAATAACAGGGGTCAGGATATGTTTAGAACTGTTAAAGACAGCTATAGATTTTATGTGAAATTCACAAGTATTACTTCAAGACATATGTCATCCTAGAAATATGGATGAGACAGGAAATACCTCTTTGCAGTCACAAGATAAATGCTCCTCTGAACACCTATTTCACGCTCTCTTCTTTGTTTTCGTTAACATCTGACTGCCCCTTGATAATGCCAAAACGGGCGCCGTGTGTCACCCTATTTTCTTTGCTCTTATGTATTAATCATTTATATTTATATATAAATATTAATTTATATTTTTGGCCTATTTATATTAAAGCAAAAAGGGGATAGGAAGAAGAGACCTTTGAAAATGAATGTATCTGGCCCCGGCTATTTTTAAAATAAAAGAGTTTGCATTACATTTGTAGATGTTCCATCAAAAATTAATATTTGAATCGGTTATTCAAATATAAAATATATTCTTTCTGCCCTTGATTGTGACACAAAATCAAAATATCCCGAAAGCAGACCAATGTAATTGGGCGGGGGGGGGGGGGGATTACATTCAATTGGTTAATATATCATTTAATAATTGTTTATTGATTATTGAATTAAGTTAAAATAAATAAAAAATTGAATAATATTAATAAGGATTATCATAAATTAAAAATGTAAAACTTAACGTCAATTTATAACGATTTATAACCTTATTAGGATCATACATTTTTTTTTATGTAATACTTTCACTTACCTACACTTTGTTCAATATCCGATTTATATTAAAATCTAATTTTTTTAGACTATAGGACGAAACTTGATGAAAACTCCTGAAGTTTCCTTTGAACTCATATTTAATCCCTTAACTTTCTCCAGTACCTCTTCGACGCACATAACTCTGGAATTTTCAAGGGAATATTGAATATTTTATGACCGATCCTTATAGGAAACCAAATTCAATAGCGATTTTATATCGTTGAAAACATCGATCCAACGCTTCGGTAAGAAACTAATAAAATAAATTAAAATAACGTTACAAATCAGTTTTTTTTTAGACAAATTATCATTATCTTTCAAAATAAAAAAAAAAAAAATAATAAATAAAATATATATATATATATATATATATATATATATATAATTAACTCTTTTACTGTGTCCTATACAAAGTATTAGCTGAGATAATCCTGTTTTGCAGAAAAGGTCGGGGTAGAGAATTCTCAAGTGTGGTCTGTGTTTGATTACCATTTCTTTCTCCCAAGATGGCCTGCCATTGCCGCTGGTTGCAGCAATGGAAGAAAAGTAGGACGCTTTTATAAAGGATTAACAAAAGACAATCAATTTGTTGCTTTTTTTTTGTTCCCTTTGTTTTTCGGTTCGAATGACGTGGAAAAATTTCAAAGAACAAAAATTGTATTATTTTTAACGCAATGTAACAAAATGACAATTTGGGCTTACGTTCAAACATGATTATCTCATTTAATAATTTACGTATGGCTTTGTACAATTAGCTACAACATTTACTATGGAGGTATTATTCATAATAGGTTTTCAATTAGAAGGAAAATGAAAATTTGTCTGAAAAAAGCTTATCTATTGCGATTCTTGTGATTGGCGCCTTATCGAAGAGACGGATCGATATTTTCAATAATAAAGCATCGCTTTAGAATTAGATTTCGTATAAGAGTCAGTCAAAAAATATGCCCTATTCCATTGAAAATTCCAGAGTTACGTGTGCTGGAGACGTGTCGCAGAAAGTCAGGGGATTAAATATAAGCTCAAATGAAACTTCAGGCGACACAGTTGTACTCCACTAAGTTTCGCCACTAAGCGAAATTGAAAACCTGTATATGAAATATACAGGAAGGGAAAGTACTGCGATCGTGAACAATTTTGAATCCGAGTGTTCAGCGGAAAAACACGTATTAAGATCTCCTGAGTCTAAATTACGTATTTAAGGTAAGTATATGCCTAAGATGCTGCAGCAACTTTTTCAGTATCGACGAAACGGAACATTGGTTTTTACACTTTTTTTTTACCATTTTCTAGAAAACGACTCGAACGATTTTAATTTAACTCGTAATATTAATGTACAATTTAATGATCTTTAATATCAACTAGGTTTTATCCCGATGAAATAGTCTGACAGGACTTAACAGAAAAATTTTCAAAATGGGTTTCTCTGAAGTACCATTAATTTTGTATATTTGAAATAATTAACCATATCTCATTGTTCTTGTAATAAGAAATGGATAAATTCAAGCTATAAACGAATTTGATTTATTACTGAAGGAGAATATATTCCCAGGTAGAACAAAAAATTCTTGAGTTAGAATAGTAATCTCGGTGTATAATACACCGTTGGAAAGCTAAAGATTTTAGAAATTTTATCTAACTAAAACAGTCGTAGAATGTAATGGAGAGTGACGAAAAATGCAAAAAAATAAGTGTTTGTTGTAGTTAATAATTTGTACTACTGTATTTTTTAATGGAAATAAAATCTTTCTATGGAAACTATATGGAATTTCTATTGAAACTTTCAAAATTCATTTCATGTAAGGTGGTAATAGAAAGTTGAGCAATAAACAATTCTGCAATGATAAATCAACCTACTGAATCTAAAAACAATGCATAATTTAAAAAAAAAAATAATATATTAAAAAAAATCTCTCTCTCTCTCTCTCTCTCTCTCTCTCTCTCTCTCTCTCTCTCTCCCTCTCTCCCTCCCTCCCTCTCTCTCTCTCTCTCTCTCTCTCTCTCTCTCTCTCTCTCTCTCTCTCTCTCTCTCTCTCTCTCTCTCTCTCTCTCTCTCTCTCTCTCTCCCTCCCTCCCTCCCTCCCTCCCTCCCTCCCTCCCTCCCTCCCTCCCTCCCTCCCTCTCTCTCTCTCTCTCTCTCTCTCTCTCTCTATATATATATATATATATATATATATATATATATATGTGTGTGTGTGTGTGAATATTTATAGACATATGCAACTGCAATAAAGAATACAATATTACTATACAGTTCATGTGGAGTATGAATATGGTATAGCAGTGACATTTCATGAAACTACCCTTTTGTAGCAGTCCAATTTTCGGTTTTAGAAGGTCCCGAAGCCTTCTTCGTTTCAGACACTAGGATGGTTATCCGGAGTACTTCTTTACTTAACCAAATGTTTTAAAACGGACAATAATAATTATCAATAATATATTTTTTGCATATAAATCGATTAAATTTATAGCTATTGTTATATTCTGGAAATCACTTTTTCACAGATTATTTCAACTAGAATATGCAATGAAGCCACTCAAAAACAAATATAGCCCAAAAAAATCAGAAAACTTACCTCTGAACAGGTCTAATACTGCGGTACAATTTTTATATTGCCTCTCCTCAAAATGACAATATAATTAATAATGATATTCATATTAAACAATTCCCCAAACCTGGTGAATAACCAAACATGGACCTCCATTTGGCAACATCAAAGAGGATATGGCATTAATTTGTGCTCGATGGAAGCACACTTTGTTGACTCAAGGGATGATTACAAATGCCCAAATGTTGAGTTATTCAGTTGAATTTCCTATGGTCTTGTTTAAATCACCCAACGAATTTAACCATCGGTTGACATGTTTTTTTTAAATACAAATATTGTTAATTTTTACATCTTACGAATCTAATTTGTTATATGGTACAAACAAACCCAGGCGCGCTAGACCCCGAGATATTTAAATTCCTCAAAGTATTCCCTGTTACAATACTAACCATACATTGTTACATATTAATCAATACAACTAAATAAAAAAATAAGTCACAATAATAATAACTAATAATAAAGCAATGTCCGAACATGGAAACAAACGAAAACCAGAAGAGATTTTTAAGAATGTATATTGACCCGCCAGTTTTTATTCCTTTTTGATACATTCAGTAAACAAATTTTTAATTACTGTTTTAGATCAAGTCCTCCTGATTATGGAAATTTATGCAGGGCCAGTCGACATCCGCATGATGGTATAGAAGGATCAATCTAATTACGGATTGAAAAATTATTTGCCACTTCTATAATTTTGTTTTTATTGAAAACTAGTTTCGAATGTTATACATTCAGCTCTAAAAACACACAAAAAAATTCAAAAATGAGGAATTCAAAATACAGTTCGGTAATATTATACATATTAAATCAAATGTAATTAGTAATGTAATTATCTTTGAGATTAAAAAGGGATATATACGTGCATATAATAATAAGACAGAGAATTCCAACTTTGCAATTCATTTAAATGAAAAAAAAAACATAAATTCATCAAAGACTCAGGAGTTAAATTAATACTACGCGTTGAAAACAGTCTCAAATTAAATATATATGAAGCACTTGAAATAATAAAATCCTTCAAATCCAATCCAGATTTTTGTATAAATGGCCAAATAAATATTTCCAATAGTCCAACCTTAAATTTATTCCCATCTATAACAGAAAAAAACAAATACTCACCGGAATTACTAGAAAAACCCCGACCCATCAACCGTTTACCTATAAACACCCCACCTTTCTTCCATTGCTAGTTCAGTGCGAGAACAAACCAATGCAAACTTTTCTGTTTGATATAATCTACTTAAACCTTGGTAAGTACTAACATGTATTTGATTTCTTGTCTTAATTAAACTCATAATTCATAAATGTTTTATAATATTAATTTATATTACATCTAATTTAATTTGTATACTAATACCAAACTGTATTTCGAATTGCTTATTTTTTTAATTTTTGTGTGATTTTAGAACTGTATATGAATGTATAACATTCGAAACTAGTTTTCAATAAAAACAAAATTATAGAAGTGACAAATAATTTATCAATCCCTAATTGTATACAGGGCGTTCGAAATTTTCACCTAGATTAAGTACAAATTATCACATCACTTTAATCAACAAAATTGGTTACAATAATAGTAAACAATTGCCCAGTTAACCGGTTTATACGTGTCTCATAGCCTAAATTGCCTGGTTATAAACATTATATAGCCACAATTTGTGTTAAAGCAGTGAGGATGCTAACCGTCTGCTGCATTGTAAGTAAAAACACTAATTTATGGAGATAAGGGAAAGGCTAATTTACATGGCTGAATCTTGTCCCCCCCCCCCCCCCTTGGGCTAATCTATTCCCTCAGCTCTGCTTCATACCTCACCGTGCACATCTTTAATTTAACTATAATACTTTAATTAATTACACGTTTACATAGCATAAAATCATATAAAATTTATGCCAAGTTAATCCAGTCGATTCGGGGAAAAAATCTGTGCATGCACGGTGCGTGCATCACACAGCTTTCTCGTACCACCCTATAAATAACAATCAATCTAATATAATTTTAAAGAGTTCAAATAAACAATACTTGAAATAAACCCAGCAGACTGCACTCCTTCACGACTTCTCTCACAAAAGTACAATAAAGGATTTTTTAAAACAATTTTACTACGACAATTCTGTGAACCATATATTTTTGATTTGTCAAGCCGAAACTATTTTTTAAATGTTTTTGTTTAGTTTCAATGGAAATTCCATTTAGTTTCCATTAAATAATATAAAAGTAGAAATTATTAAGTTAATTTCTACTCTTATATTGTTACATTGCATCATTACACAGCGTATTATTGACAACTGGTTGTCGCCTTGGTGGGAGAAGTTTCGTTCGCATCCGTCCCCTTTCTGACGCGCTCGGCTTTCCACCAAGTCTTCTAGTCCTTCCGAGATACGCTGTATTTTTGCTAATATTGGTCAAATTTACATAATTTTCTTCTTTTTTTTTTTTTGAGTGTTTATTTACCTTTCATATGATTCAGAACATGATTCACCATAAAATGCATACTTTATGAGTAATGCGCGGATAAAATTTTCTCTTCGCTATAAATTTTTTTCACGAAAGGTTTTAAGGAGTAGACATTAGGCAAGTTTCATTAAAATCGTCAGAGCATGTCCGAGAAAATTATGATTAAGTGTAAAATCATTGATATAATTGGCACTTCCGGCTTGTCCGATATTTGATACTAATACTGTTCAGATTTCGACGATTCCGTATTTTCTTTTTAGATAATTTAATTACCTTTCATAAGACTGTATACATTATTTACCATAAGATCCATACTAAACGAGTTATGAGCAAATAAATTATTCTTTTCATCATAACTTTTTTCTCTCCATTTCCTCGGCGATGTACTACATATATGAAAAGTTAAAGGGATCTAAAGAAAAAAACTAGGCGAGTTTCATCAAAATCGTTTCAGCCATTAAGGAGAAAATCGAGTCGATTTTAGTGAAAAAGTTGCCGCAACATCTCGGGCTGCCGTAACATTTTTCGTAGTACTAGGCTGTTCACATACACAAATAAACAGACTCGCAGACCATTTTGCGAGACTTGGTTACTTGGACTCAATGTTAATCTCTTAAACGTGTATTTTCGGTTAAAACTCGGATTTGAAATTATTCACGATAGTAATACCCTTTCCCTTTCTATATATTTCATATATAGGTTAGTGAAAGTAAAAATAGTAAAAAAATAAATAAAAAAAATTAAATAGAACTGTTACTAGGAAAATAAAATTAGATACAAAAGGATATGTGAAGGTGGGCAAATAAAAGGGAATGTACTATAACAAACAGTGGATAAATAGGGCCAAAGAGCAAATAAGATTATTCTAGAAGTCTTCAATGATGACAAAGGAGTGCTATTAGTAATATTTTTATATAATTAAAAAAAGGTTCATTAGAAATTTTCAATGAATTAAAAAAATAAAATAAAATAAAGATATCAATGTTAACACGAGGAATAAATTATATCCTTGTATATAAATCACTTTCAGGTAATTACAATTAAATTATTATGTTTTATTACATATCAGTTAAAATGTAATTGCATCTTTGTAGAAATGTGATTAATGTAATAAAAATGATTAATTCTTAGTTTTGAAGATGGTGATCGAAAGCCCCAAACCTTAACAATCATATTAATGTAGGTATTAGTTTCGATTAATAAAGAAACTAGTTCTGGAACTAAGATTGCCATTAATTTCTATAATTTAAACATTTCTCTTAGCAATAATAAAATTTAAAATTACATCCAATCGCACATTATCATCGAAATCCTATTTTCCAAACTCTTGGAAGCAAAAATAGGCTATAATTGTGAATTTAAATTAACAACTCAAACTGCAACTACTAATTTAAATTAACTATTAAAAATAACAATCAGTGTATACTCAGTTATTAGTAAAAACAACACAAAAAAAAAAATGTCACAACTCTTCATGTTTAAGATTAATATTATATTTTATTGTGTAGGATCCCGTGAGAGATTTTTTTTTGTTTATTGCGTGAGAAAATAGAAAAATAAAAATTATATAATATTCAATAATTTATTTTACTTCAATTCATCATTTAATCTTCATTCATTATTTAATTCAATTCAAAATAACACCAAAAACAGATAGTGGCAAACAATAGCTGTACAAAAATAATAAAATCTAATGACAATAAAGATAAACCATATTTTTTTAAGATTATTAACCCCCGTTAAATACAAAAAAAACCTAATAAAAGGAAAAAAATATTTACCCCTCCCCCCAAGATGAGAATAATATATATTATATATATATATATATATATATATATATATATATGTATGTATATATATTTATTATAATATATACCTGGTCACAGCTTTTGCTCTTGTATATTAGTATATATATTTATATATATATTTATTATAATATATACCTGGTCACAGCTTTTGCTCTTGTATATTAGTATATATATATATACTAAATATATAAATATGAATCTAATTAATTTTTTATCGTAAGAATGAGAACGGTTAGAATTAATTACTTATAACCCTTATTATTCTAAACTGAATTAATTGCAATGATTACTAGTAAAATTGGTTAAAATATATGAGTATCTGCATACACGTGAGTGTGTGCATATCCCGGTTGGACACACGGGATAGGCAGCGGTTAGCCCACAGTGAATTAACCATATTTGTGGACAGGAGAATGGACGCGGGTGAAATTACTGGGCAGGGTTGGAGTTGATCATTCGAATTTGAGCACATAGATGAGATTGGCGTGTACTGCAATAGCCATATTGGAGCTATGTCTACACTATTCAACTATGCCAAGTAAGCCTAATAAATGCAATAAGTACATACAATTATATCATATCAACTCTATATACATATTATGATTATCGTAGTGATGAGATTATATATATCTATATATATGATCAGCGTGTTGTAGAACAGATATAATATCGAAGACGAATGGTCGACTATGGTGTATATCTTGGAATAATTAATTAGGATTCAATCATTTTTTTTTTTATTTATTGTAAAAGCCGACGTTTCGACACAAACATATGGGTCATCAGGGCTGAAATTAAATCATAGATACAAGAGATATAGATATGCATACAGCAAAAAGACAAATATCTGATCCACTCATACGACTTTTCTTTGGTTTAAGTCAAATACCAAAAATGTTTGTTATATCTTCCCTTATATTAATCCGACTAATATATATATATATATATATATATATATATATATATATATATATATATATATATATATATATATATATATATATATATATATATATTTGTATGATTAGTTTTGTAAACAATTAAGTTATCTTTCCCATCCACATCTAGAATATTTCAGGAAATGTATAATTTTAAAGTTATCAAAAAACTAAACTAAGGTGAGCCGGTGTCCATGGTCAGCAGAATAATTCATAGCAGGTGTACAAAGTTCAAAACGCTATATCTCTACTAATACTGGACCGATTTGGATGATTTTTTCTTTCGAAAATGCGCTATTTACACAAATTAAAAGTGCTTAAGGAGAAAGATTTTAGGAAAGTTTCATCAAAATTGTTGGAGCATTTTTGGTGCTATAGTCTATAAAAAACTTATTTTTCGGATATTGCACTCAGGGTGGCCGATTCGGTAAACACACATCGGGTGGCAAAGACCTACAAAACAAAAAATAGTCAACAAAATCGGTCCAGCCGTTAAAGAGATAATCGTGGCACAGACCAGTGGCAAAAATACGTTTTTTTAGACTCAGGGGGTTCTGAAACGGACATATCCGTTGAAAACTGCACATCGAAATCTGACCCCATTACAATACATTCCTAACCTATACGGCAAGGAAATGAAGAATTAAATAACAAAAGAGCAAAATGGATAATTAATAAAAGTAAATAAAGCGAAAAAATATAAATAATAAAAGAGAAACAAGAAATAATAAAGTAAATGAGAGAAATTTGAGGAATTATAAAAACCAAAATTGAATATGTTTACATAGTAGAATAAAAATATGAATTAATAACGGCCAAAGAAACGGATGATTTAATAAGTATATGGAAAACGTATTAAATAAAAACTATAAATATAACACAAGTATATAGTACAAATATAAATAATAAACGTAAACTGACAAAATGAATTATGTGAGATTGACATAACTGTGAAATTTTTCCCAGTCTATTTATTTCTTATTTTTGCTTAGTATTTATTTTTAGCCATTGAATTTATCTTATAAGTATTTCCTTTTAGTATTTTTGTGAAAAATAACACTAAAAACAGTCACATACTCCCCACTTCGCTTTCTCAAACACCCCCCACTTTATCCCCGCATAACTGAAACAGTACGCCTTGTTTGACGATATAATCATTTGAATTGCAATTCAATTCCCTACAACTCGAAAAAAAAAATCATCCAACTAGGTCCAGTATTATCAGAGATATAGCGTTTTGAACTTTGTACGCATGTTATAAATTATTCTGCAGACCACGGAGACCGGCTCACCTTAGTTTAGTTTTTTGATAACATGAAAATTATACATGTCCTGAAATATTCTAGATGTGGATGTGAAAGATAATTTAATTGTTTACAAAACTAATCATACAAATATATATATATATATATATATATATATATATATATATATATATATATATATATATATATATATTAGCCGGATTAATATAAGGGAAGAAATAGCAAACATTTTTGGTATTTGACTTTAAAACGTCGACTTTTTCAATAATGACATTGTTGGTTGGTTAGAAACCCGGCAGTGGGCGGAACATTGTCGTGATTGGCCGACTAGTTTTATAGAGGGAGGAAATTCTGGGATTTCAGTGTATAGTTCCACCCCTTGCCCTGACATCCCCTGGGTGGTCCGGTCTCCGCGAATCCATTAGTATCTATTAGTATTAGTAGAATCCTGAATAATTATTCCATGATAGATATGATATATTATATCATAATCAATTGATATTGATTACACTCTATGAAAAATAGAAGGAAAATACGAAAGGAGGTCGCATCCGTTCCTGATGTATGGCTTGATATTATATTTAAATAAATGTTTAGCACAATACTTAAATTAACTGTAAAGAACAGAAGTAAAGTACAACAGTATTCTTCGAAAAGCGACTCAGTCTCTACAAGTCTAAATGCTCGTCATTTCATAGAAAAATAACCCATATTATTTCCGAAATCATCAGTAACAAAACTGATCATGATGAATTCATTGTCCTAAAAAAATATTTCCATAATAAATTGAAAGGAATCTACGTCAGACAGAATACATTTATAATATACGCCACCTAGTAGAGAAAAACACAGACATAGTTGTGGAACTGATTCGTGTCATTTCCATGTTGATAATTCTTATATTTACGTCCGTCAACGGATTTCGTCAAAGGGGTAAAACCAAATTGACAGCCCAGAATTCGTATTACTTTATTGCTTACACAATATCGATATTAGATACGTAGGCGTAGGGGGGTGGCGGCCCCATCGCCCGGTATTATACCGCAGTCAGCCACTGGCCCTCCTGGTAGGGGGAACATCCACACTGACATACATACAGTACACTAACTCAGCACACATCACAACGCCCTTGCACTACAGACAAAGGTCACATACAATACACACCCTAGGGTCACCTTTCCTGGGTAGCCGCCCCGGATAGGGGAGCAAGTCAGAGGGCTCTGAGGAGGCAGCCCCTCCATCTGAATCGGGGGCTGTGAGGGCTAATCACCCCCACCCCTTAAATCTAAACCATTATGAACCCCAAGGAAAGAAAAGCCGGACGGATCAATAGGAAACGACATAACGCTTGCTTAATGGACTTTAAATTAGCCTCTTGGAATGTTTTATCATTATACCGACCTGGAGCTCTACAGCAGCTCCTCAACCAGATAGAAATATACAATATCGACATTGCTGCGATCCAAGAGATGAGATGGACCGGACAGGGAATCCTAAGTAAAAGGAGCCACTCGATCTACTACAGCTGCGAGGACCGAGGTCATGCATATGGAACCGGATTTGTTGTCAGCAAGAGACTAGCGCAGATGGTAATTGACTTCAAGCCAGTCAGCCCGAGAATATGTCTTCTTCGCTTGAAAGGAAAATTTAATAATTTTTCAATGCTGAGCGTGCATGCACACACAGAGACATCGGAAGATGAGGAAAAGGATCACTTCTATGACATCCTTGAGCGAGTTATGGATGAGATTCCCAAACACGATATAAAAATTGTAATTGGAGATCTGAACGCTCAAATAGGTAAGGAATTCGTCTTCTGCCCTACAATTGGAAAAAAACAGTATCCATGAATATACAAATGATAATGGTCAGAGACTAGTCAGTTTTGCAACAGCTAAAGACCTGGTGGTAGCTACTACGATGTTTCGTCACAAGAGAATACACCTTGCTACATGGCGATCCAACGATGGATTCACAGTAAATCAGATAGACCATGTTGTGATAAGCAGGAGATTTAGGTCTAGCCTGCAAAATCTGCGAGTACATAGAGGAGCCAACATTGACTCGGATCACTATTTATTGGTGGCTCTTATTCATGCAAGGATATCACTAACTTATAGCATGCATGTAAAGAAAGCCATCAGATACGAAACGCAGAAACTAAAAGATCCTGCCATAAACCAACAATTCTCTCAGGCCATCGAAGAGAAGTTAGGAAGCACTGAGTTATCAAATGCAGCAATTAACAAGAGATGGGATTTATGTAGAGATATAATGCACAATGCCGCGAAGGAGGTTATTGGACAAAAAATAACTGAAAAAAGGGCACCTTGGTTTGACTTGGAATGCAAGCTAGCTACGGATGAGAAGAATGCCGCTTATCGCCTAATGGTCCAAAGAAGACATACAAGAGCATCTGTGGAAGAATATAGAATGAAGAGAAGGACTGAAAAAAGGATCCATCAGAAAATAAAAAGACTATGGGAGACGAAAGAGATGGAAGAAATTGAGCTATATAGGACTCAGAATGAAATCAGAAAGTTTTACCTCTGGGTAAACAGATCTCGCCAATCATTTAAGCCCCGATCAAATGTCTGTAAAGATATATAGATGGCTCTCTGATCACCGAGAGAGAAAAAGTAATAGGGCGATGGAGGAATCACTTTGAAACCCTCTTGAATGGACAATCCATAGGAGAAGGCATACACCAAGGTATCAATATAAGTGGTGAAGAGCTGGAGCCTCCAGATGAAGAGGACATTCAGGATGCCATTGGTCGGGTGAGGAATAACAAGGCCCCAGGAGTGGATGAAATCCCGGCTGAATTTTGGAAATATGGCGGAGAAGAAACCTCTAAATTCATGCACAATCTGATTCTAGACATCTGGGCAGAGGAGTGCATTCCTGAAGAATGGTACAAAACTATTATTTGTCCTATTCATAAGAAAGGTGATCCTCTTAACTGCGAAAACTATAGAGGAATATCCCTCTTACCGTCTTCCTACAAGATATACTCTAATATTTTATTCCACAGACTCCTTCCATTTGTTGAAAGGAGAATTGGCCAATATCAAGCAGGTTTTATGAAGGGCAAAGGTATAACTGACCAGATCTTTTCAGTTAGGATGATAATGGAGAGAGCGGCTGAATACAATATCCAGACCCACCATCTCTTTGTAGATTTCCGAGCTGCCTATGACAGCGTGATCCGAGAGGAACTGTATGAAGGAATGATTGCTCTTGATATCCCTCCGAAGCTGGTCCGCCTTGTCAGGATGACAATGAAGGCTACTCAGTGCTCGGTGAGAGTGTCCGGAACCACATCGGATTTTTTTCATAGCCACAAAGGACTCAGGCAAGGTGATTGTTTAGGATGCTTGCTGTTCAATATTGCCCTGGAAGGCGCCATCAGGAAGTCGGGAATCCAGGTAGGAGGGACGATTTTCAACAATTCGTGCCAAATCTTAGCCTACGCCGATGATCTGGATATTATTGGACGCAGTTTTTCCGGCATGAAGAGTACCTTTATAAATCTTCAAAGAGCAGCTGCTAAAGCTGGATTGCAAGTGAATGAGAAAAAAACAAAGTATATGCTCTG
The DNA here is from genome assembly GCA_948150685.1 of Rhaphigaster nebulosa. Lineage (NCBI taxonomy): Eukaryota > Metazoa > Arthropoda > Insecta > Hemiptera > Pentatomidae > Rhaphigaster > Rhaphigaster nebulosa. The sequence continues at coordinate 54,314,357 of OX411307.1, read as the reverse complement.
TAATCCTAACAGAGGAGAGCACCTAGGAGGAGTAGTAAAAATAGGGGATTTCAGCTTTGATTGTGTAGAGGAATTCATATACCTTGGAACACAGCTAAAATCAACCAATGACAAGCAACTGGAGATTCAGCGCCGGATTATAGCGGCAAATAGGTGCTACTATGGACTTCAGAAACATCTAAGAAGCAAGTCTCTCTCCAGGACAACGAAGATACGAATATATAAGGCCCTAATCAGACCGGTTCTCACATATTCGTCGGAGTGCTGAATGATAACGAAAGCCCTAGAATCGTCCCTATTAAGATTTGAAAGGAAGATTCTGAGAAGGATTTTGGGGCCTGTGTGTGACAACGGTATATGGAGATTGAGAAAAAATGCTGAGCTTATGCATCTCTATAAAGATCAGGATATTATGCATTTTAAAAAATCTGGACATCTGAAATGGGCAGGGAATATTGCAAGAATGAGTAGTAACGAAATCCCCAAAAGACTCCTTGAGGAAAAGATCTTCGGACGCAGAAAAGTGGGTAGACCTCGCCTGCGGTGGGAGGATTGTGTGGCTACAGACACGCGAAAAATGCTGGGGACTAGAAATTGGAGAGCAGAAGCACAAAACAGAGAAGACTGGTGGCTCAGACTAAGGGAGGCCCGGACTCTTCACGAGTTGTAGCGCCATCGAAGAAGAAGAAGATATTAGATACTGTGACCTTAATAAATAAGCTTATTAATTAAATCGTTCTGATAAATAACTTCTAGTAAAAAAAAAAATAAAACTATTACTAGAGCATAGGCTTGAGTATTTGATAAAGTATTTCCCTGGAACAACGCTTATGCCATGAGGCAATCTGGCCAGGATCACAATTAACCCCCAGGTTTTCCACCAAACAATATAAGGGTCAAGGGGCTACATGACCCCAAGATAACTGATACGGGAATGAATTGTGAAATCATGCTTCAAAAAATGATTTTGAAAGGATTTGGCAGTATTTGTTTATGTTATGATTTATTATTATCTTTGAAGTTTCAGGACAATAGATGCTGAGTACTTTTGCAAGCCGGAAAGCCAGTCACAAATATATAATTACCGTGCCAAAAAAACAAACATTTTTTGGAGGAACCGTCGGTTATTTGGTTTATTCGAGAGGAGGTTCTATGAATTTCGAGTCAGTTGAGTGAAAGCAAGTGGATGTTGATTGGTCCTTTTCAGGGCGTATGATTTGAGTAATTACCGTTGCTTTTTATTACTCTAACATTTTTCACGTTTTGGCGTACTGCTTATTATCAATTTGAAGATTTTAAACAGTTGTATTGAATTATATGTTTATAATTTATGATAATAATTTATAGTTTATGTTTATAATTATGTTTTTTTTTCCACAAAAACTGTGCTATGTCATTACCGTGCCAGAAAATATATAATTACCGTAGGCTATAAAACCCACGGTAAATGCATTCTTGAAGTAAAGTTAACAAATCCTTAGCCAGAAAAAACCCAAATCGCCAGAAAGCGATTAAAATTAGTTCAATTACTTCAAAATTAGTTTTTAATGGATGACATAGAGTAATTTGTAAGTGACATTAGAAAACCCTAATTGTATTTCAATAAATAATTACTTATATTTGAAAGTATCTGAAATTTTATTTACACCATTCTTGCTTTTTTATTATTGATAAATAATAAGCATTCTTCGGTATACAAGGACTTTTAGTGGAAAGATATGCCAGTAAATGCAATTATCATGGCAAGATATGCAATTACAACAAGCCTAATATATAAAATTTAAAATTTTTAAGGCTAAATATGACTATTGATCTTTGTAAGACATATTTTAAAATGACAATAGTTCCCAGAGATCATCTCATTTTTAGGGGGAAATTTTAGAACTTAGTTGAAAATTCAAAATTTTGCCTGCTGTAATTGGCCCGTAGTTTGAAAATCACCTAGATAAATTTAAATGAGTAATAAATATAAAAAAATCGCACCTATCATATTTATAAAGTATGGAACTAAAAACTTTATGAGAAAAAATATCATTAATAAATAATATTTCATTAAATAAAATATTTTTCCAACATCATACATTTTTCAAAAAAATAACATTTTAAGTAACGATATGTTTTTTTTATTATTTCACAGAAGAGCTCTGTAATATTCGTTAATTATACAGACGCTACGAGATATTCGAGAAAAGAATTGTCAGATCGCTTTCCAATCACTTTTTAATTACTTTGAAGCTGTCATTCCCTTTGTACTTTATTCGATCCAAGATTTTTAATTGTTTTCTAAATTGGCCCATCATTCCTCTTCTCTTGTGTTATCAGTCAAGGACGATCGAGGATTGGCCTGGAATTTGGTAATCACCCGACGATCTTCTGACACGTCTGTGGAGACACGAAGATACTCCGGCATAGTTCAAGTGAAGAGGACGAGATAATGTCGAAAGAATAATCCGACCTTACCTCTGCTCTCTTCTCCTGACCTTATGCGACACATCCATAAACTTCTTCAGTGATCTTACCTTCGCCAACTGACAACCAGTCGCCAGTATGATACAATGAAAAATATGTATTCAGCTTTTTCTTCGGTGAAAATCATGCTATGATAAAAAATTATTGAAAGGAAGCTCTAAAAATCTATTCGTTAATTAAACCTATTGTTTATTCTTTTAATAATTAATTTGACAAATATAATTTTAATTCGATGTGATACAAAATAAGAACCTATATTGTATTGAAAGGAATTTTTTTTTTTAAACAAGACGATCTTATCTTTCTATCTACTAAATAAATTATTGTTCATCGCTATGATTATGCGAGAATACCCTCCCCTTCAGACGCTTTTTGCGCAGTCTTTTGCGCACCTCAGGCGAAACATCGAAATAACTTTAAAAAAAGCGATCTCAGCTCGAAAATTCCAACGCCAATTGAGAGAACAGGTTAAAACCTTCAATAAACGTTGTAGAATTAAAATTTCAAATTACAGTCTTTTATAACTGGTAATAAAAGATTAAAAAAGTCGAAAATATTTGCGTTTGCTAAATCGTTGGGAGATTTAGATACAGTTATTGTATGATATAAAAATTAAGGGGATGTGAAAGATAATTCCTTTTTCTTTAAAACGAGCGGTGTAGCGAACTATTTCGTCATTTATTACTAAGTTGTGACTATTTTAGTAAAAAAAAAATAAAAGGCACTTTTTTCGTACTAAGAATATATTAAAAACTAAGGGAGATAGGAAAGAAATGTAAAAAGAAAAACGTCGTGATTTTGAACATAATACGGATCAGTGGTAAAAAAAAAAAAAACATTTCGAATTTATTTTTTATGGCTTATAAAAATAGTTAAAAAATAAAATTAAAGACGTAAGTGGGTAATTGTTATACTTGCTGCTCTTATAAAATTAAATGATTAATTTTTTATAAGTGAAAAATATAGTTTTTAATTATTCAACGTCATGCTGGGTAATATTTGAAGGTCAACGAGTAAAATTATGCTCGGAGAATAGTCAGTGTAGAAATAATGTCATTAATTTATTTTTTTAATAACTTTTCTAAGCCATAAAAAAAACATTCAAGAGATAAAGAAAAATTTGGAACTAAATAAAATAAGAGAAGAGCAAGCTCTCTTTCTCTCTCTCACTCTCTCTCGCTCGCTCGCTCCCTCCCACCCTCCCTCCCTAGTAGGCATAAAAAAAAAAAAAAAATAGTTATCTAATTTTTTTATCACAGATCGATGTCCTTAGTTTAAAAATACAACTGTTTTGTCTTTGCACTGTATTCCTATCTCTATTTTTTTTGTTATATTCGAAACCGGAAAAAAGTGCCTTTTCTTACAAAAAATAGTCATAAGTTACGTAAAAAGATTACGAAATCGATGGCTACACCGTTCATTTTAAAGAAAATTCTGCCTGTCAAATCCCGTACTTTGTGTATCCTACAATCGTTTTATCTAAATCCGCCAGAAATTGAACAAGAACAAACATTTTCGGCTTTTTTTAGCCTTTATTACCAGTTATAACAAGCTGTAATTTTAATTTTTTTTAAGTCTGAGACATCATTTCTTGAAGGTCTTAACCGGTTCTTTTAAATGGTGTCGGAATTCATGAGCTGCGATAACTTGTTTTAAAATTATTAAACCTTTTCCGATATTTGCTTGGGGGACGCAAAAGCCTGTGGAGAGGAGTGTATAATTATTTTATTTTGTGTTTTTTTTTTTTAAATTACAGTATAACAGCGCAAAAGTGATCTCGTGAAGTGATGAATAAGACGTTAGCTGAACTGACGTATCTGCAAACGCAAGAGGTATAGTTAAAAAGTTATTTTATACCAGTGTCAGTGAGTTAGGGCCTTCGAAGGGCCCCTATTACCAGATCTGCTGCTACCATCTCATAACACGACGAAAAAACATTTTTCGCCCCCCTTCCTCCAACCCCTTAGACCATTATTTCCATATAATATCCTATCGAACACTTTCTCGTTACAGGTAACATATTTCCCGAAAATAAAACAGGTTTATAAGTATAACAGGCGTGAACTAAAGAATTGTTCAAATATTGAAAGATTTAACATAATTTAAAATATCAAAATAAAAACTTTTATAAAAGTTAATTTATAAAAAATAGTTGAAATTTAAGCATATTAGAAAATATAAATCCACTAAAAATCTTAATTCCCATTTACATTTTTTAACATAATTATTGTTAAAAATAAGCACAACCGTAAATTATTCATATCAATATATTTCTGTGACATATTTTATACAATTTTAAATGTATGTACTGCATTTACCGACCAACAATTTTTATTATTATTGTTATAGCACAGCCTAAAAACTGTTGTGTCCATCGTTCCACTCCATCAGTTTTTCACACTCACGCCCGGTGTGATTATATTTTGGCATAGTGAGATGGAGTTTAGGACCGATGGAATTCCAGCCGCTCCGCAATACATCAAAAAATTCATTCCACGTTCCATTTGCCGTGGAGTAATCGTTAACATTAACACATTTGTTTTTCACTGTGTTTGAATGAAATTTAGGTTAAAAAAACAGGATCTAAAAAATGTTGTTGGAGTATTCCTTTTTTTTTTTTTTTTTATAAAACCAATTGATATTATAAAACGTATTTTGAGCATAAATTGCTTTTGTTTCGATATATTTTAAATATTTGAACTGAAACCAATTTCAATGTTATAAGTTTGTATTTTTATGAATATTAGCTAGTGTAATAAATTTATTAAAAATTAAGTTATAATTGGATCAAAATTATAAATAAACTTCTAATTTATTTACTGCCTGGCGCGGGCCGTGTCGTATAAAATAAAACCACCTTTCCTCAGCAAAAACACCAAGCAGATCGGTGGTGAAAAAACGTGAATGAAAAAGAACGAAACATGTGTCACTAAACACTAACTAACACGAACCGTGGTAATTTATTCCAGTCAAATCCTATTAAGAGTATTTTTTCTATAAACAATTTGCCATTAATTAATTTATTTTAAAATTGATTGTTTCTTCGTTCGTACTAAAATATGAATTTAAGTATTCTGTTCAAAATGAAGGGACAATAAAAATTGTATGAAAAAAATAATTATTTGTCCTGGAAATTGTGAAATTGTGAAAACAGGTGTTTTCGAAAAAAAAAAAATATTTGAACAAGAACCAAAATGGTCCTATAGAGATTTTTCAAAGCGCTATTTGTTCCCAAGGAGTTTCTCCGCAACCCTATTTTCATGAGGTATATGTGAGGTTCGATAAAATACCTGAAAACGCGTTTGAACACAGAGACCTTCTTGCTCCGGCCGTTTGAGGCGAGGTAGCAGAGGGGAAGTGACGAAGGGCGGGGGAAGGCTCGGTCTGGCATCGGGCACTGCAAAGTGATAAAGACAGGCTTCCCCTCCGCTACTTCGTCTCTAGCGGCCGGAACAAGAAAGATCCCTACGTTCAAAAGCGTTTTTTAGGTATTTAATCGAACCTCGCCTATATTTTATGAAAATAGGGTTGTAGAGAAACTTCTTAGGAGACAAATAGCGCATTGAAAAATCGCTCTAGGACCAATTTGGCCCTTGTTCAATTTTTTTTTTTTCGAAAACACTCCTTTTTACATTTTCTCTATTTCTGGGAAAAGCAATAATTTTCTTTGTATAAAATTTATATTGTAGATAGGCACTAACAAAAACAACGATTTAAGGCCCAAAACAAGTATCTGCGATAATTACAAGCTTTGCAATAAAATGTTCAAAAGTGACCATATTTCGCTATTTTTACTTTTTTTTTTTGCGAATATTAACTGTTTAAAACTCCTTTTTTTCCGTCTCTTGAAAGGCTTTTACGATCTATTTTTATTTTCTTTAAAAAAAATCTTTTTACAACTTGAATGCGAAAAAACACATTTTTGTCACCAAGTTGCTATATGCCGATTTTATCTAAAACATATGCAATTTGCTTCTATTATTTTCCCCCAAATCATTAAGTTGAAAAAGTCCATTGGAAATTTATTTTAAAAAATGAATGTATTTACTCTGTCGCGCCTGGACTATTAACAAGGACTAAACAGTTAAAAGTGGATAAAAAAAAGAGTGGGAGGGCAGGGCTTTTAAAACGGGGACGTTTGCTGTGATCGTATGGACAGGCTCGTCCTTGGAGGGTCAAGAAAGCAGAGGGAGTGTTTTTTTTCTATGTCTATCATCATTATAAATATCATATGTTATAAATTTGTTGTAATATTTTTACATGTTAATTGTATTGATATTGTCGTATGTTTAATAGAAAAGTAGTAAAATTGTTGTAAAGTACATGATTCAACAACATATAACTATAGTATTTTTGTCATCCACGTTAATAAAATCCAATCAAAAAGGTAATTGCATCTAAAAATAAATAAAATAAATAAATAAAAATAAAATAAATACAAAACATATTGGATCTATACAAATATCCGAACATATAACGGGATTTCATATTGAAATCTATAACTTTAAAACAATTGTGTATCGTAAATGTTACGGCCCATTCTCAAACAAACTGCATCTTTGGCTATCCGAGGATTTCTAAAACCTTTTTCATTTTTTCGGTTTTATTTCTTGTTTAAATACCTCAATCTGTATTCAATTAGTCTCAGAACATAGTATATTTTGAGATGATTAATTTAATTATGTGTAAAAATAAAAAAGTTTGTAAACAAAATTTCATGTGAAAGTTGGCGCGAGTTACATTCTGCCCAAAGTCAGTTTCGAAAATTTTCACCAACCATTTTAAATCAAAAACGAATATTTTGATTAATGAGGGTCCATCCCAAAGAACCAAATAACGCAAAAAACTAATTATCTCTAACTCATCCGGCGCTATGGTCCATAGATGACCTTGGTCTCCTCAAGGATTCTCCTCCACACTGCCCGGTCCACTGGGGCTCTTCTCCATGTACTGCTATGTTTTATCTAAATTAAGTTGATATATATTTTGCTGATAATATATTCGTCTGTATATAGGGATACCATTGGGCAATCATTGAGAATGATTATCCCAAAATTATGAATAATTTTGAATTATTTACTTTGTCCTCTAAATTGGATACCTTTCCAAGGATCTGATTTGTGATTACCATTATTAAATAATTAACCAAGATAATGTTCCTACTTTTAAGTTTAATAATAATGCTAAAATTTATTGCTATCATACTCAATGGAATATATTCAAGTGAATAATGGGCATGGTTACTAAAGAACAACCTCCTTCCTAACATTTATCTTTATTCATCAAGATTAAAATAATAAATTGTTACAAGAGAAAATAATAACGGTTACAATAAACTGTTAACCATGGAATGATTCAGACTAGACCTAGCCATTAACTGTTCAAACATAAATCTCTTATCTGTAATTATTGGTGTTGGTGGTCCCTCAGCATCTCTCCATAGGGTTCCCCTGCATATATTAGGTCATGGAGTCAAAGCCAGAGTATATGTCATCTTCAGAGGGAAGACCTAGTAGTTGTCCGCTAAGTTCAGCAGCCCTCAAGCCAGATCAGACCAGAAGTAACCTTTTCCTGCCTCCTCGGCTTCTCTACCCCTTTCTTCTCCCTTGTTCTTCTTAAGAGGGGGTCGAAGACATTGTTGGTTGGTTAGATCCCCGGCAGTGGGCGGAACATTGTCGTGATTGGCCGACTAGTTTTATAGAGGGAGGAAATTCTGGGATTTCAGTGTATAGTTCCACCCCTTGCCCTGACATCCCCTGGGTGGTCCGGTCTCCGCGAATCCATTAGTATCTATTAGTATAGCCCTAATCGAATGACGCCCTTCCCAGGTCTTCACCACTTTTTGTGGAGGGAAGCCAAGGGGGACTGTTTTTTTAAAATTGATTAAGTCTTCCAAGACGGACCACTTCTTGCTTTTGTCGCACTGCCCACTTCTCGGTAGGTTTTTAAATTAACTTATTCCTTATATCTGAGATTAAAAGCTGTGGTGAAATCTGTCATCGCCTGTCAGTTAGCTTTCTACCTACCTGCTCGTCCCTTATCATGTTTTGTTCGCACCTGGTGCTTGTTATATAATATCAAGGATAATATTGTCCAATATCAATACATATTAGTGCGCACACCCAGGAATCTAAGATCAGCCTCTATACCGTCCAGCCATCGCAGTCTAGGCCTGCCTCTTCCTCATTCTCCATCTGGACGCCGTTCCATAATCTGCTTTGAGAGTTTTTTTTTTTCATTCATACCGATGTACATGACTCAATCATCTTATTCTTCATTTTTTTAATATAAGAAACTATATCTAGTTCTCTTATAGGTCCTTTAGTTCTATGTTTGTCTTTATGCGGAACGATTTCCTTCTTTGGTTGGGCCGTTTATTATTCTTTAAATCTTTCTCTTCTATCTACTTCTTGACATCTCTTGCTGCTTACGGGGGGGGGGGGGGGGGCATGTCTCACTGGTTTAGGCTTAGGTTAGGGCCCATGCCTCACTAACATACAATACAAGTGGACGAAAGACCGTCTTATGTACCCTTATTGTGAGGTTTTGGGGTATAATTCGAATTTGAAAAACTCTTCTAAGTGACCAATAGCATTTGTTTCAATTCTCAATTCTTGCTTTTAACTCTTCTTCCATTTCAACCCCCCTCAAAGATATACTTTCTTCATACGAGATATCCACTGGATGAGGCTTTCCTAGATGATAGTATGTACAATGTTTTATTTTAATTTATTAAAAGCTCCGTCTTCCTAACTACCCCTAACTACAAAGAGCGAATTTATATTTCTTCCTTTAATGACTAAATAATCAGCATGTGCGAGGTATGGGGTCACATTATTATAAATGCATCCTTCGGCCTTTGCTTTGGTTGTACTCCTAATCTTCTCAAGCGCTATTTTGAATAACACTGGAGATAGGGAGTCCCTCTGTTTAAAAACTTTTTGAATGGCAAAGTCTCGGAACATTTTTTCTTGGACCTGCTATGCTATCATCAGGGGTATCAGGGGTGGTGCAGGTCTACATTCCATTCGTTAAATTTCTCTAAAACGTTCCTGATGGTGAATATGTGGTCAATAGTAGATCTTCCAGGTAGGGATGGAACACTACTGGGAGACAGATCGATGAAAGATGGAGAAAATATTTCAACGAATTAATTAGCACCAGCCCAAAATATTCAAGAAATTCAAATGGAAAATATACCAGATAGATTAGAACATGATACGTCTACATAACCCCCAGACCCAGAAAAAGTGGAAGACGTTTTAGTGAAGTTAAAAAATAACAAAGCGCCCGAAATGCTAAAACATGAAGGAGACAAGTTGTATCTTGAGATTTATGAGCTCATCCTGGAAGTATGGAACAAGGAACAAATGCCTGAAGAATGGCATAAGGCCATTATTGTGCAGATACATAAGAAGGGCAGTAATTTAGAGTGTCACAATTATAGAAGGATAACACTACTATCTACAATTCACAAAGTGTGTTCAATTCTATTATTAAAAAAAGATTAATGATAACAGCAGAAGAAGTCATGGACGATTGTCAATGTGTAAAAAAAAACAAAAAAAAACTCGTGACATAAAAGGTCTTTTGTATTTATTAAAGTAACTAGGAAAAACTCGCAAAACAAGTAAGATTTTGCACTATGTGACATGATATAATACTTTTATATGGCCCAAGGTTACTATCTATGAACGTGAATATTTTTATTTCCAGATTTCATAAGTGACAATTTATTCGAGAATAACCCTTATACAAATAGTTTTAAAATAATTAACAAACAAACGTTAATTATGGTATTATTTCTCTATAAATATAGAGGTTAGGATTACACCACAGCAGAACAATGTGCTGATAACGACCCCCGAACAAAAGCGGCCGATTTAATTAAGTTTCATCAAAAACGGCTGTTATATGGCTAAAGTGGGGTTGAACCGATTTTTGTGATAAAAACTCACATTTATATCTTATTTTATCTCAATTTCCATTTGATATTTTTCTAATCAATATGTTCAATTAAAAACAGCGCCTTTATTTTATTATATTTTAAAAGTATAGTCTAAAATCCGGATTTACGTATTCGTATACGAAAATCCGAAAATTTGGATATTCGAACAATATCAATTTTTAGCCCTAAAACATATTATTTAACTTAAAGAATACTCCGTCTAAAAATATAAGAAAACTAAAAATTTTGATTAACTAAGGAAATTAATACATTTAATTAAACAACAAAACAAAAAAAAAACAGGAAAAAAGGAAAATGTATTGTTCCAAATGTTCAATGCAAAATCTTTAATTCTAAAGAAGCAATGTGTCCGAGAGCTCTGTCACATGCTCCAACGAACCCGATAATTGAACAAAAAGGATTCGATTGGCCAGAGCATGCAGGAGGGAGCATCACAAAAAAACATGCTTGTTACAGATATGGCCATAAAAAAATTGTTTGTAACATAACATCCTGTAGCTAACTTTCACGGAAATAATAGCCAGTCTGAAAAGACGTGCCTATATATAAATGGCGAATCGGTTTTCATTTCAATGAAGTCATTAAAAATATTCTTGAACAATAGGCTCCATTGAGTATATGTCGAATATTGAATTAATAACTGAACCTATAGCAAAATATTCCTGAATGAAAATAAAACATGAAACTCTGGCCGCGGAATACAGAAGGAAATTGTTGCAACTTAAATTTAGAACAAAAAAGGTCAAGAGAACATCTAAAAATTTAATTAAAATTGATAAAATACTGAAAACGAAATAATTTTCAGTACAGAAGGAGAGAGAAAAAAAATATATATAAAGACAAAATGCAGCACATCTCACATCCACAGTTCATAAAAGACTATAAAAATAAATCAAAAAATAGAAAGAAAAAAAATTAAAAAAAAAGGAAAAGTCAAAATGCAGTGTTAGGTCTATATCAAGAAAACGGCGCATACTCGACTATTTCACAAAATACATTAATACAGAAAAGCAAAAGCTCAAAAAGAGACATAAAATAATTATTAACATATAAATGGAAAGTTCCACACAAGAAGTCTATAATAGGAATGTCAATAACCGGTCGGTTATAACCGATAACCGTCTTTTTTTTACCGAATAACAGTTTTTTCCAGTGTTTTATTACACTACCGGTTATAATCGTTTTGATTTTCTTTAAAATCCAAAAATCGGAAAAATAAAACGATTGAAAATAAATATCGTAAAAAAAAAAAAAAATTAGAAAAAAAGAGCAAAAATAAAAAATAAACATTCTACCTTTCCCACCTGCCTACCTCCTTGTGCTCACGCCTCCTTGGTGAAGTCACACCGTCTACAAAAGCAACGACATTTCCATTATTTATTTCAAATTCACCAGTAACGTGTGAAGTAGCGGTATTGAGGTTTACAGATTTCTTTTTAATTTAGTAATACTCATATTCTTTCTCTGTCTCGTCCTCGATTATTTCTGTCTACCAGTTTGTCAGATTCTTAAAATAAAATAAAAATTACAGGACGCAAAATTCATCCTATGAAAAAAACCAAAAATAAACCTAGCTCTGAGGTCTTAAAACAAATCCTTAAAATTACAGCACTTGAAACAAGAAAAATAGCTGAAATTCGAATACTAGCTCTGTATTCTTCTTCACAATACCTTGGCAATACTGAACTTGGAACGCGAAAGCATTGCTGACCATTTAATTATAGCTTAGCAACCAAAAAAAAAGGAATTACTTAAAATTGTCGAACTCAAAACGCGAAAAAATGGGTTACAGCTAAACTTGCACAACAAATTTGAATTAAAATTCAAAGCTTTAGTCGCTGGAATAGATCCATTATTCTCTTTTACCTCACTTGGGTAATGCTTAAAAAGAAAATTTGTAAAACATTCATTTTTTTTTTTAATTACAAAACTTGACTTAGACTACTCTGATTCTTATCGGCATTTCAACGTGGTTAAGAATGAAAGTGACTTAATGGATTAGGCCCCTTGAAATAATCTATTGAATAAACAATAAAACATTCACAACATATTTTTCTAAACTCTAAGACATTGCTTATTATAATTGAAACATATACTATTTTATCTTGCTTAGGCAATATTTAATAATCAAATTTACAAAACATTCATTTTATCTAAAAAAAGGGATATCTGACAGCAATATGATTCTTACCGGCTCGTGTAAGTGATTTTGATAAGGCACATCAAGTACTATAGAAGGTTTTTCTAGTAATCAGTTTTTTTCATGGTTATTAGGCTATTTTTTTTTATTGTATAAAAGTTTTTTTAGGTTATTTCTTGAAGATCAATGCGTATTTTACTTGAATTAAAGGTCTTGCAAATGGCCAGTTATTTGTAGCAATTCCAGTAATGATTATTTGTGGCGTCATGATTAAAAAATGTTTTTATTGAAAATAACCGGTTATTCCAAAAACGGTTATTTGCGCCGGTTAAAATCGATCAGTTTACTATTGAAAGTCGAATAACCGGAATAGGCGATAACCGGTTTTTTTTCTCTCATAAAAACCGACATTCCTAACCTAGAGTCTCTAAAATAAAAAAAAGCAACTAACCTGTAGAAAATTCGTCGATTCAGGCATCATCAGGGCAGAAGGAGAGGGGGAAAAAAACCCGCATATAAAAACAAAATGCAGCACATCTTACATCCATAGCCCAAAAAAGACTATAAACATATGGTAAATCAAATAATAGAAAGAAAAAAAAATATATACAAAAGAAAAGGAAAAGTAAAAATACACAGGAGAGGGAGGTATATATGAAGAAGACAGAGGATACACGGCTATTTCATATTATATGTTTATAATAATATGTCATATTACATATTTTATGATATATGTTAATATAGAAGCGCAAAAACTCAAAAAGAGACAACAAATAATCGTAAGGAAATAAATGGAAAGTTTCACAAAAGAAGCCTAGAGTCTCAAACATAACTGAAAAGAACTAACCCGTAATTTAGTGCTCAACACAAGATGCAAATCACCCCCCGGTAACCTGTGGAATTTTTGAGCATCTTGTGTGGAAATTTCCATTTATATCCTATTAATTTAGATTGTTTTATTAAGATTATATTTTAATTTTATACTAGTGAAATATTCACTAAAGCTACAATATGAATATTGAAATTTTTGGCGAATTAACAAGAAATGTTTAAAAATTATTCGAATTTCAGTTTCACATGTTAAAGGCTTAGTAGTGGGATCGTCATTGCAGAATTTCATTCCTTATTTATATTTTTAGATTTTTAAATCTTGAAACAACTGTCAAAATATGAATAGTCTAGATGCTATGGAACTTTAGGAATGATTAATACAACATTATATGTAACAATTTAAATAACTATTTATTGTTGGTTCATTATTGAAAAAAATAATAAAAAAAATCAATAAAATTAAAAAAAAATCGATGGGAAATAAAGCAAGTTTTAATACGGGATATAAAAAAATATACATGTTATTTTTCTATTATAAAATTATTAAGAGCGAGTCTTTTGCCCAGAAATCTGAAAATGAGAAATTAGAATTTTTATAATGAATTCACAAGTTAAACTTTAAATGATCTTTACACTTTTTATAATCTCTGAGCAAAACTTCTGTTTTTATTGATAATAGTATTGTTTTTATATTTTCTTACAGTGAAACTTGGCGACATTAAGTTACCGTACAGAGACATATCATAGAGCAATGCCTTAATGTCTTTTGTTTTTTTTAAACGAAGTATTAATAAAAATGAATTTGAAATTAAATTAACGTGGGTACACTAAATAGCAGTCTTTGCACTAAACAGTCCATGCACCCGAGCGACGAGCCGGTGCACAAAAAATGTGTGCTCAAGATGCCATCGTAGACAGAAATTACCTCGTACCCAGCCCTTTCAACCTTTTGGCACAGACCTAGCCAATCTACTGGTTGCTTCTAATCAGAATGAAGGCGTTCCGTTTCTATCAATTTACCGAATCTTGAATAAATATTTTCAATTACTTTTTAATACTAAAAACTAATTGTATTATTTCTTTAATAAAGCTAGGGGGAATCGCGTGCTTATGTGCACAAATGGAAAAACCGTTCTGGGGGAGAACGAGACGTTGATGGGAGAATTGTGTTAGATTCATAGGCGTGCTCAGCATCCTTTATTATAAGGTGCCCGAACTGGAGGGCCCTTCAGGCATTTCGAGCCCCGGGGCAGGGAGGCAAATTGGGGCCCTTGTGTAAATAATGAAACTTATTTTTTTCTGGAGCTTCCCCTCCTACGCTTCATTTTGTTCCCAATAAGAAAGTAAGATATTCAATTTATGCATTCTATTCACTGTAAATTAAAATTACCATTTATCCAAACACGCTACTTTATTTTTTACTATACTGTCGATATAACTGTTAATACAGTTATAATATAAATATAAAAAAAAGCATTTGAGATGGAGTATATAAGAAGCACAATCTTATATCTAATAAGGCCAAGGAAATTATAAGGATAATAAAAGAAAAAAAATCTAATATTTATTTTATATAACTCCTTTAATTCCTTAAATTTATAGATACAATGCAAACATGAGTCGCTTATGATTAATTGATTATAGGGATGTGCAGGTTAATCGAACTATTACAATTCTGATCTTGCAAAGCCGTATAGACTATATTAGGCTACTTAAATCACTTTTTCCGAGATTTTTTCCGTAAAAATATCAATGAGCTTAGAAAATTCAATTTCTTTGCATGAATATTGGCATTGCCCCTAGCCTAGTAACGCCCTCTGAGGTCCTTCCATAATCTCCAGTCGGACGGGTGGTCCAGAGAATTCTTCACTCTCCTGGAAATTGTTTAAAAATAATATGTTGTCTAAATCGTATTTTAAACAATTTTTCATGTTAAAATCGAACCAAAAATGTAGCTAATGCGCTAAAAAAAAAAGATTTAGTTCAAGTTTTTGAACTGGAGAGGAGGAGCTCAGTGGATAGGGCAGTGTGCTACTAATCTCAAGGCTCCAGGATCGAGACCGGCCGAAGGGGATAATAATATATTCTGTTTTTAGCCGCGGATTGACCCTGTGGGATCTCCGGATGAGAGGATCACCCAGCTCTATAAAGTGGGTACCCTTCATTGGGGGAAAAGCCTGGCGCTGAGCGTGATTTCGGCCAAATCACCTCCTTGCACAACCGTTGGCTTAGAAACAGTACGGTCCTAACCAAGTACTGAACCCCTTCACGAGTTGTAGTGGTATAGGTTTTTTTTTTTTTTTTTTGAACTTAAGTTCGAGTCAAGATTTTTTTTAAACTGAATCTTTAAAATTTGCTTCTATCTACTGTTTAAAAGGGAAAATAATATATTTTTGAGACATTCACAGGCTCTTGTGCATCTGTGGCATTCCCCGTGAGAACGTCAAAGGTTAGATATATTCTAGTAGATTTAAATATTGACGAATCTTCCCATATTAGTCCGGTATTCAGGACATAATATTCCAGAAAAAGTTGGAAATAATATGTTATGTGCAAGATTGCCTCAGGGATCCAGGAAAATAGTCTTGTCTAGATCAGATAATTTAACGATTTATGTAAACAATTATTTTTTAAATTAATTTTTTTTGCGTATATCTCAATGAGAACGCAAAAAAACGTCAAATTGTTCAATATGGAATAAATTACAACACGTGTAATTTAATTAGTATAATTTTAAATGAATTACAAAAAAATTCAAAAAATAAATAATGTCCTTGACTCCAAATCTAAAAGCACTGTAGAAAAAAATGCAATCAATCTATAAAAAAAAAAGCTATAAAAAATTATAGCTCTTTTCATGCGCAACAAAATGAGACTTGTTTCATTGGAAATATATAACCACATTTCGAACAGGTTTCCTTCGGTCAAAAAATCATGAGTAGTTAATATTTTGAAAATTTTAAAAATAAATTGAATTTTTTTAAAAATTTCAATACGTATTAAGGATAATTAAAATTTTGCAACTTAAACAAAAGCTAATATTACAACGAATTTTACATGAAATAAACAGGATTGAATTCGTAATAAAAAAACACAATTTTAGAAAAAGTTTTCTCCAGCCTAATTGGGACCCGAGATACAAATAGTTTACGATTTCAGCAATTGCATGAAATTTTGCAAATATTTTTGTTTGAAAATTTAACTGAACATACTTGGTTGTAATCTCAAAAAAAAAAAAAAAAAAAAAAAAAATCTTTACGTTCATACCTCTAGTGCAAACAGTTTCGCGGTTAAAAAAGTGGAAATATGGTTATCTTAGGCAATGCGATAATTGTCTTGCTTTCCCACACTACTCCTTACCGAAGCCAGCTTCTTCTGTTGTGGACAATCTTACGTTTTTTCGGGTTATCTCTGACACCTAGAAGCGGGGATATACGCGAAAAACAGAATTTAAAAAATCATTTATTATATGCATTGTTGAATAAAAAACAAATCCGTCATCTGATCTAAACAAGACTATTTTCCCCGATTCCTGAAATCCTGCATGTAATATATTTCTTCCACATTTTTCCAACTTTGTCGGAAAAATTAAATGCTTATGAGCCCTGAATTTTTTCTTCTCCTGGCGCTACAGACCGAAGTGGTCCTTGGCCTGCTTCAACATCTCCTGCCATAGAGCTGTGTCCTCCACCAGGCGGATGTCCGCCTGTCGCATGTCCTCTTCCACATTCTCCTTCCATCGTGCTCTTGGTCGGACCCTTTCTCTAGTGGCGAAGATCTATCCTTTGTATACCTTCTTCCCCTGTCTTTCTTCACTCATTCGGTTGACATGACCATACCATTTCAGCCTACTTATTCGTATAAAATTAGAGAGAGACAGATCGTTGTAAATATCATATACTTCTTTATTCTTTCTGCTTTGCCACACTCCATTCTCAAACACTCCTCGCAGCACCCTCCTTTCGAAATGGTCGAGCCTGACACAGGATATCTTGTTCATTGCCCAACATTCACTGCCGTAACTAACAATAGGTCAGATTAGGGTTTTGTGCATCCGAATTTTATTTTTGCGAGAGATTAGGTTACTAGGTGCCGAGGAGCATATGTTCTATTTAACCTCTTCTGTTTCATTGGTCATTAGTGATCCCAGGTACGGAAATGCCGGCATTAATTCGATTTTTTCTCCTCCTAAGTTGTAGAATGGTATGAGCCCTGAATACTGGACTAAATAAGTAAAGGAAAAAATGCGGAAGCAGGCACACTTTTTTGAGCAGCCAATCGGAAGCATTTATGCACGTGACCCAAGGCGCCAATTTCGAATTTAAATTTAACTCTTTTACGTCGATCTAATAACCTTAACCATCGGTACACGTCTCTTTTTAATAATGTAACCATTAGCTCACGCACCCTTTTATTCGGGTGACTCCAAATTAAGATCCTTAATACTTCTTATAAAAAAGTTAAATAATCCTCAATAGCTTTAATATTTCATTAGTAAATTATACTCGTAGCAATATCACTGAAATCCTTTACTAGGCTCTTCTCCATTACAATCCTGAGACGTCTGAAAAGGAAACGCCTCTTTGAGCTCCAAACAAATTGTCTTCCAATCTTTCATATATAGGTACCCTAATTGTGATATCAGAAATGATACATACATATTAAAGAAACTTATGTGTGTGCATGGCCACATGATTTGGCAAGAAACAATATTTAATGCCATATTGTTGACAAGCGCGGACACTAGGTTGAATCGATAGATGACAATTGTGGCCGAAGCATTACTGTCAGCTGAAAGCCACAAGCAGCGGTGCAGTGGATCTCGAGTACCCTCCCCAGTACACAGTACACAGTACTCAACACAAAGCAACTACAATATACTAACGCCGTATTAGCAACTATATCATAATTAAATACGACTACCATTCATCGGCGAGTATAACAGAAAATGCAATAAATAGTTTAAACATGAATAGATAAAATTTTATTCACATACAAAACGAAATAAATATTCATATTCATTATTTATTCCGGGACATGTTTCTTTAGAATAATTAAAGTAACAAAAGACCGGCTTTAGAACCTTGCAGTAAATGAAAAAAAAAAAGACAACAAGAAACGTAGAAAAAAGAAAAGTGCAAATACAAATTTATAAATTGTGAATATGGGCATAAAATATGTATTTACAATTTTTGGAGAACTAGAAGCATAGATGATCCGAATTTTCAGATTGGCTGACTGTATTTGTTGGACAAAAGTAAAGCAGTTCTAAATAGTGAACATATCTAACGTAGGCTATGGCATGCAATATATTTATTCTGTTATATAAGACGTAGATCGAACACCCCAAAAGTGGGTACCTGCCCCTGCATGGGGTTGGGGGATAAACCAGGCGGCTGTGCGTGGATGCTGACCACATCCCCTCCTTGTATAACCGGTAGTCAAGAAACAGTAGCTACTAAGTACTGAGCCCACGATCCTTCAAGAGTTGTAAGAGGTAGGTGGTTTAACAAAAAGATGATGCTTCGGCATTGGCGAATCGACGATTGGTTAGTTATTAAATGTGAAATAAGATACTTGAGACTTTCGTTTAGAAATTTTATCCGAAAATGACTTCTTCACGACAATGTAATATTATCGTTATCTTCAATGAAAACTATACAGCTTCATTGATGTTTCCCGACCAGGAAGCAATAATACTACCAAAAATAAATCAGATTCGTTTTGACGTTCCCACGATTCAGGCAAGTAATAGAAACGCATGTCATCCCTGACTCTAATGAACCTATCACATATTCGAATTTTTGACCCCTTCACCATATTTCCATCTATATGGAAGTAAAGAAACGTAATTTTCATATTCATACAGCCATGTATTCATGTTTCATACATTTATTACTAAGGTCCCACATGCATCTATATGGTAATTTCACCGCGTGCTGGTGAAGCTTATGTTAAGAAGTGGCAACTGTGTCCTATATGTGTTGAAATATTGGAAGAGATATTTTAGTTGTATTTATCAAATTAGAATTATCAAATAAGTTAAAATTTACAAAAAAAAAAAAAATACAAGACTAATTTAAATACGCTAACTACGGTTTTCAATATGATGTAAATCCAAAGGGATCATTCATTTTTATAAACAAAGTTCTTATTAAAGTAACAAATATTTATTTGAAAAAAAAACGAAATACGGCTGATGCCTAGCATTTACAGAAATAAAAATAAGTTTAATAATCACGCTGTTTTCCCCTCTATTAATTATAAAATATGGGACATATTCTGAAAAATTTAAAAATTATTAAAACTCTAAAACCAGCTTATGTTTATTGCTGCTAAACAGTATTTACAGTAACGTAATCTCGAAATGTTTTTATGGCTGTGTGTAGCGATATTTATGAAATCAATAGAAAGAAATTTTTTAGCATTCTTCAACTCAACAAAAAAAATTAATGAACAGCAAATTACATCATTAAAAAAATAATAAATAAATTAAATAAAGAAAACAAACAAAACTAAATTAGTGAAAACTTTGTTTTAGTTCTTAAGCCCATGGAAAATTGTTTAAATAATTAATAGTTATTATTATTATTTTATTTAATATTTATTTTAAATTTTGTGAAAATATTTGAGTACATTAAATTTATATCCAAGAGAACAAACTTTTATTTTACATAACTCATTTTTTTATCTTTTACAATAAAAACATAAAGTAACTAAAAAACAAGCATTTACAATCACATTTTTTGTCACTTTAACTAAACGCCAAAAATTAATAAATAGTTAATAACAGAACAAATTATTATAAATAATTAATAATTAATAAACTGAATTATTATTATTTATTTGTTAACTTTATTCTTTAATTATTAATATTAAAAGTTTCAGAATCAATACCTACCAAGACTAAAAATAAATATAACTAAATTAAATTTGAATAACTTTTTATTTATTTAGGCTTTGGTATAATTATTCCAAAAAAAAAAAAACAAAAAAAAACTTAATGTTATTCCTCTATATTTATAAATAGCAAAGATACGTGTATATGAAACCTCCAGCCGGCAGCCATTTTAAAACAAGAAGGCGGATGGACTTAGGCTTTGGTATAATTATTCCAAAAAAAAACAAAAAAAAAACTTAATTTTATTCCTCTATATTTATAAATAGCAAAGATACGGGTATATGAAACCTCCAGCCGGGAGCCATTTTAAAACGTGTGGTGATGTGTTCCGTGGATCATCCAGGAGTGACTTCTTTTGAGTCACTTCTTTTGAGTGACTTATTTTTTCTTTCTCTTGATTTTTGGGAGAAAGCTTTAAAAAAATTGGCCCAGTATGGCGGATCGGACGGCAGACGGACGGATTTTTATAATACGATTTTTACGTATCTTAAAACGTAAAATCTCAAACTTTGAGACAGGTTTAATTTTATTAATCTCGGTCGATCATAAAGGTTCATTATTGAAAATTATGAATCAAAAAGAAAATAATACCCCAGAGCGAGTAAAAAAATAAATTATTGAGAACTCAATATGTTACAATTCAAACAGTATAGAAAAAAAAAATAATGAAGAAGCAATTAATGTATTACTGGTAGAAAAATAATATCATTAATTTTACAGGTATGCAAATACCTAAACCATGAATGACGTATTACAGTGTACTCAGGAAGGAATTAGCTTCCTCGTGATTATGAGTACTAGTAAAAGTGTATTAATGCTGCACTGAATGATAAAATACAGAATTAAACTTTATTTATCAAGTATAGTTTTGAATCTACTTTGGCAAAATTATCAAAGGTAATATTTATAAGCAAATCTCATAGAGAGGATATTAATAATAATTATTAAAGATATAATTTGGCTATTGCAAAAATCTAAATAAACAAATTTAGAACTAACACAATCCTCTCATCTACGTTTTGGTCCACATTACCTGAAGATTCAGCGCTGATCACCTCTTTATTTAAAAAATATGCAGATACCTTCTTAAAATTTATATAATATTTTAATTATAATTTATTTATAAATCATATATTAAACAACGAAATGTTAATTCAGAGGTGGAGAAAATTATTACAGTTTTAAAGTTCAAGGACTCTAATAAATTTTTTATATAAGGAACCCAATCACGCTTGAAGATATTTACAATCAAAGGATCTAAATAATTAAAGGATAATCGCATGAAAAGTATGTAAAATTTTTATTGTTAAATATTTTTTTTTTAAAGCTATAAGCATCCTTTATGTTTTATGAGCTTAAAACTTCTGAATATTAACACAAGTATGACAGAGATATTATTATAAATCATAATTTTGAGTTGAGACCATTAACTGAATTTTGTATAATAATTTTTGAGAGTGAGATAAATTGTTTTTCTTGTTAAATATTACAATTTGCAATATTTAAGGCCAATAAGTAATAGTTATATATGTATCCAATCATGCCATTTTTATAAACAAAAATTCCCATTAATTAATTAAATCATAGCAAAATAAAGAAAATACCTCTGGTTCTTCATCCTTGATAATAAAAGCGCATGCTTGCATTACGTACCTGGAAAAAAACAAAAAAAAAAAGTATTAGAATATTAGAATAAAAATAGTACCCAAGCCTGTCTTCTTGCCTCCCTTATACCCTGCCACCTTCACAATAATTACTTCTATGTGGTATAGATTATGGAAACAGTTAATAAATGTTATTTGTGCCATAAAATTTTCATCCCAGAAAGAGAACATGATTTTTTTTTAAAACAAAATTAAGAATAAAAATTGTGCACTGGCCGGCTGCCAGTTCCAAACGCCCAGTGTGCCACATTACGAAACGAGTGCCTCGGGTGGATTGGGCACTCCTGAACTACACATATATATATATATATATATATATATATATTACATAGATAATGGATTGCAAGCAATATTATATTTGGAAATACTAATATGAACAGAGGGAGATATTTTCAGTTTTTAATACACTTTCACTAAAATTGTCATTTCAATATTTCTTAGCATCTCTTCAGAGTAACTACAAATATTTTGTATGAATCTTGTGGAAAATTTAATATTATACAAGATTGGTCATTATGCATTTTGCACTAAAAAATAGTTAAGTCGAAACCACTGACATATCTACCTTTTTGCATGTTTTTGATATTTTTGCAGGTAATCACGGCCAACGTATCTCAGTAGCTATTCCGAATATTCCAATATGTTACGTACAAAACTTGTAGGAAATGGAATGCTCTTTAATATTGATAATTACAATATTTAGCCTAAAATGCTCTGGAAGCGAGTTACTGAGCAAAAACTGAAAAAAGTGCTCGTTCTTAGAAGTTTTCTCAAGATGACGGAAAACGCACGAAGTATGGAAGGTCGAAAACTTGGATTTTTCACGAAAATACATACAACATAAGTGAAAATCAAAATTACTCCACCTTTTTTAATCCAAAATGATATCTCCACTGGGCTGAGTAGAGAAATATTTACAAATGTCTTATAGAATTATATTTAGCTTGTTCCAAGGTTCGCAGATTCACGCAGCTAAACATCATTTTGATCGCTCATCCACGTTCTTATTGGCATATTCTTGTTAATTTATAAGGGACTATAGGGACATAAAGATTGTAGATAGACTCAATGCCACAATTTAAATTATTGTTAACATTTTTGATTCTATCTGGCACTTAAGTGGCAATAAATAAAATGGAAAAAATGATCATTCACTAATGCTAAAAACATGCCGTAAGTATGAATGCATATGGATTCATTAAAAGGATTTTAGAATGAAAACAAAACACTTTATTTTAGTGCGATTTATCATAAATTTCCACAATTCGCTTAGCTTACATTAAGAATACTAGTGTTGGTGATGGATATATTTTTTTAAAAATTTGGAACAATTATATTTATTTAGGAGTCAATTTTCATCTTCATCGTGAACGATTTTTTGCGGTTTCGTCCCACTTTGAGGAGGTTCGATGCCAATAGCACTGAATCTCATCAAAACACAAATATTCAAGGCCAGACTCCCATCTACGCTTTGGCCTACCCCTCGGACGTTTACCTCACGATTCAACGCTGACCTCCTTTTTATAAATACGTTCTTTATTTAGCCCTGCTTAAACACCCATTTCAATCCCACCGATGATATTTCTTAAAATAAAAATATTTACCGCGATTTTTATGTTAGTCACGCAGTTCCACTTTGTGTAGACATCTAAATTATACGGTTAACAATCCCTTCTTAAGGAATTTTTTTTGAAGTCTCATGTTATTTTCAAACAACTAAGGAGGCCTTTTCTTTGGTGTAAGCGGCCAAGATTCGCATCCTTAAAGACAAATAAAGTATATAATAAAAAGCTAAGTGTCAGTCATCGTTATCAAGCCCGTGGAAGCAAGCACACAACACAAACTTAATTAAGTTAACTTTTAGTTAATGTTTATTAAATGAGCGTTATAAAATAGGCATAACAAAAGAAGAGACGAATGGGGATTAGAAAAGAAAATTTTTTTTAAATTAATTTCTGCTAATTATTTCTCATTTTGCGGACTGAGGGGGAAAAAAAAGTTTATGACTTCATTTATAAGGTTATTTTGTATTTTAGGGGTGTTAATAACCTTAAAAAATATGGTTTATTGCTACATTTATTGTCATTGTATTTAATTAGGTTTTTGCAGCTATTGTTTTCTGCTATCTGTTTCCCACGTTTTTAACTTAAACGAAGTGGAATAAATGAATAAACAATATGTTTTGAATTTTTTTAAAGCATCCGAGGGACGGGCCTTCCCACGTGTACCAACGTAAATTCGGGGTTATCGGCATTGTTATAAATAAATATTATTATAATTATGACCCATTATAATCTTATATATATTTTTTTTTCAACACAGAAATTTTTTTTAATTAATTTTATTTTAAATTAATGTAACGTGTTTCCTAAGTAAAATATTGGCAAGTTTTGTTCGCTTATAAACC
The DNA here is from genome assembly GCA_948150685.1 of Rhaphigaster nebulosa. Taxonomy (NCBI): domain Eukaryota; kingdom Metazoa; phylum Arthropoda; class Insecta; order Hemiptera; family Pentatomidae; genus Rhaphigaster; species Rhaphigaster nebulosa. Next base: position 54,289,976 of record OX411307.1, on the reverse strand, counting down.
AGACTCTAAGCTCCCAAGAGATAGGCGTATAGTTACGTAATGAATGGAAGTAAAGCTATTATTATTATTATTTTGTTGTATCCATATTGATTTCGAGACATTATTCTTTACTAGGATCCATTGACACTTTTTCAATTTATCAGCTTCCACATTTCCACATAATAACAAAATAAGAAACCAAATAATAGTACAGGCAACCGCTCATAGTTAAAATTTTTCCGGTACGGTATTTTATTTTATAACTCTGGCATGCATAATCTTACGAAGCATTTTAGAGTAAAATCAAATAAATTCTGGATAAACGGATCTTAATTCTGAATGATTAAATAAAATTAAAAAAAAACAAAAAAAAAAACGGAAACCCTTTAAATTAAAAATATCAATGATAAACAAATCCGTTCCAGTAGCACAAAGACAAATTCAATACATAAACATTACAAAGAAGTGGAGAACTGTAACCAGCAGGTTGAGGATTGGCAGTTAAAGGGTTTGTGTCCCGAACGGAAATTGCTTTTTAAATGGTTTTCCTAAGCAGTTTCCAGCCCCCACCCCCGTCCATCGGATATGGATTTTAAGATACAAAGTCTGTTTACGTTTTGTGAAAGAGTATGTTTGAACTGGGTCATTTCTTGGGCCGACGAGACTTTTACACAAATGCGTAGTAGATAATGCACTGTTAAATATAAATAAAACGGAACTCATTAACATCTGAACTAAATTATGGTTCCAAAAGGCGGGCATAGACGTTAAGGGAATAATCCTAGTACTAAATAATTAATATATATCAACATATTTTATAGGCGGCTTGTAAAAAGAACGCCTGAGGCTGGTCATATTAATTAAGGGGGTCACCTGAAGATCACTCTATTCCAAACGCACCGCGTCAAATGGAACGTAGAACGACTGTGAGCGTGGAATTCTGTGTGGATTGTTTGGAGTGATGCGGTGCAACTGGAAATCCATTACTCCACGTCAACATCCAATCACTCCACCGACAGTGAGTATGGAAAACTGATGAAGTGGAACGATGGACTGCACGGTTTTTCATCCAGTTTCCAGGCAGTGGTTTAATAATAATAAAAGTTGTAGGTCATTAAATTCAGTATAGTTAAAATTTACGATACGGATTGAATAACATATTTTACAATAATATCGACATGAATAACTTACAATTTTGATTTTTTTTTTTTTTGCTGTTAATTATTTTAAAAACTAATCAATTAATGGTTAATATTTATCAACTAGTTGGCGCGCGAAAAATTCGTGTGGTATATTAGTAAGTAATAAAAGCAAAGCGTACTTGTGATGAAGGAACGTTGATTTTTCACTTTGCGCCAATGTTTTGTTTTTACCGCTTGGAACGCGCTTGGGAACTGGGTGACGTGGGGTGGAAAACGGAAAATAGTGAAAAGTAATTGTGTTAATTAATTTTAATTATTATATTGATTGAACTGTAATAGAATGTGGAAATAAAGTAAACGCATCCAAGTGTCGCGTAGCGTTGTAAAAGTTTAAGTCGAATTTGAAAAACTAAATTTCAAACTTCAAAAACTTAAAAAAAAAATATTGTTTGAATAGGGGGTTCATTTTTTGTCATTAGCAGTGAATGTGGTTTCAAAAGGAGGCTTCGATAGGGTGGTTCAATCATTGGTTTTAAAGAAGTATTAAGGGAGATATGCCATATTGACAAAAAAAACCTTTGAGAATTAATATATAAGTATTGAAAGGAAATAAACCTTTTAGTGGGTTTATAATTTATAATATGCTTAAAATGCCCACTTTTTTTTTTTAATTTTATTTTTTTATTTTTTTTTTATTTTATTTTTTTGAGTAAAGATTAAATTATGTTATGTTCTTGCTTTTGTCGAGGTATTGCAAAAATCCCATTTATTCACATGTGTTATATCAATATGTACATTGAAATACATATTTGTAGATTTAAATATAATAAAATTTGATTCCATTTTATTTTTTTAAAAAAGTGGCCGAAATAATCAATTAGATATTGTCGATAAAAAAAAAGCTGCTAATTCCACCCTCCTGACAGTTAATGCAATTTTCATAATATTCAGAGATAATTTTTGTTATTAATGCCTGAAATTATTGTATTTATTAATTTGGAATCAAGGGCCCTTTATTGTAGAAGCGTTTTTTTTTAGATCAAAATGACCATTAATCAAGTTAGTTCTGTATGCTTTTTCTCCAAATCTTTCATTAAAACTACGAAGCCCAACGGTATTTTCATTTAAAAACTATTCTGAACTCATTAACACTAAAATGAGTTCAGAATAGCTTTTAAAATGGCCTGTAGGAGCATGAATCACTATCTATTGGTAAAAAAAAAAATGGAACGATACACAGTGGGGCAATTCATCAAATTAGAAGTGCAAAACTCTTCTATGGCACAGTCATGAAAAAAATTACTATTACCAGTCGCATAATGATACAAAAACTTACAAAATTGTATTACGAAACGAAAACAAAGACCCATAGAATGATTAAATAAATAAATACATCTGTAGCTTTAAAAAAAAATTAATATTTACATAAATTAAGATTCATCATAATCGTGAACCATAGAAAAACATACAAATATAAAATATTAATAAAGATATAAAGCATATAAATTATATAAGTATAAAATATAAGTGTAAAGGAATGTAAATGTATAAACGAATATAAATGAACACAATATAAGTACCCATTTCAAATTAATTATTCTAATTTTGGTTTTTACATCTAATCCTTAAGTTCCGTTTCCATTTCGAAATCTGATTACCATTCTGGAGGAGAAAGTAAAAGCAGTGCAACATCCTTATCTAAAGTAGTTTAATTTTTACATGTGTCGGCGTTCATTCCAGTAGGCCCTAGAAGCCGAGAAAAAAAAAAAAAAAAAAAAAAAAAAAACACGCTGAAACTGCTTTTTTATTTATCTCGAGTTTGAAAAATGATATCGACGTGTTTTTCCCACTAAAACATTTATTTTTTTTTTCAGCGTATATTAAAGAAAAATGTAAACTTTAAAAAATCTTTATATTTTTATGTTTATTGGGCAAACTAGCCTTATAGATTTTTTACACCAAAAAATGTGGCAGATTTTGATTCAGAACAAAAACCTTCATATTGAGAATTTCATCGAAAACAAAATTTTTTTTTTCTAATTTCGAGGGAGTTAGTTTAAAATTTGATAACAGCGAAATTACATTTCCATTTGAAGCCCTGAATCTCGTTTCCAGTTTATCCGAATTCGATTTTCTTGGACTCGTTGGAATGAGGAACATTCTTGAATGGAACATTCTTTTTTCCATTAATATAAACATCAATAGTATTATCTACGAGTAGAAAGTCTGTGTAAAAAAAATGTGATTACAAAATAAAAACAAAATAGAGTTTTTTGCGGATAGCGTTGGTTCTAAAACACGTAAGGAGACAACTGTATAAGCGAAGCGCGTAAATTAAGAACTTTTACAGACGACCGAAATTTGCTAAAACCAAATCTGACGCCAGTTTTGAATACAAAAATTCTGTTAATGTAATTCATCCCGTAGAAGAACAGAGTTTTCATCGCATATAATTCAACAGAACATTGAAATCGCTATGAAACTTAATTATTTAAATTATTACATTTAAAAAAAAAATTGGATAACTCTAAAATTTACAATTTCTGGATAAGTGGTAGTAATTATAACACCTTGAACCCGACCTAAAATTTTCAAATTAAATTTCAATTTACTATGACATTGCCTTCAAAATGATGTCTGATCTTTTTAAGTCTAGTTTTTAAACTATCAACGGAAACGCAAATTTTTCCTTTTCATGCTTTTCCCCATTTTCGAACTGAGGACAATCTTTAACCAAGCAAATAAACAAGTAACGGTTTTATTTGCAATAACCTCTTCTAAAACACTAAAACTTGTGTGAATTTCAGATTTTTAACTCCAGTCCCATCGGAGATATTAAGACAAAATTTTTTAAAAAATTTCAAATTTTAAAAAATTATAAAAAACCAAGGATACATTTAGTAGGATTTATATTTATCCTGGTTGACCTACTACTAAGGAACTACCTACCACACTAATAGGTAAATTGTTTATAGCACTCCTTGCCAAGGAAAAAATAGTTATAATTTTATTTTTAATTTGAACGTGTTAACTTCAGGTCAATTTTTATCATATTAGGAGTATTACATTTACCGCAAATGACAACATTTACTGAAATTGACCGGTAGACCTGAAGAAAAATGGTTGCCATTTATAAACGGTGAAGGAAAAAAAAATTCCATCTGCTCTGAGGCTATGAAGCCCACCTATTACTGCCTGTCATTGTTATTCTAAAGGGACTTGTCCCGGTATAAATAAAGAGTTTATCATTATTTGTATTAAATATATCTGCTACACTATTGTATTTACACAATATTATACTACACTACTGGTATTTGAGAGATTTAAGCCTTTGTTTTTAAATCTTGAAATAAAATATCCTTTTAATGATTTTTGTATTATTTTTTTTCTTGAGTTTTCGCTCACTTTATTAATAGAGAATATTTCTTTTATATATATTTCTGAACTTTCTTCAGCTGAAAATGTGATATTTTGATTAAAAAAATGTATGCGCAACCATTTTCAAGGATACATATAATAAAAAATAACTTAATGGGAGAGATTAGAATCTATCTGTATGTTCTTAAAAGGCTACAGTTCCCATATATTTTTACCCTTAAGGGAGATGTGATTGGGAAGCATTAGAGCTGTGAGGAGAGCTGACTAATACAAATAGAAGCAGGGACGTGGTGAGGGTCCAGGCCACAATGATGGATGCGCTCTCCCGATTATATGCTCTACCGCCCTCTCTCACACCAACAATATCCCTAGATTAATCTATATGAGTTATTTCAAAAAGCCCTTGTACCACAGCCTTTCAGCTGTGTCCAAATTCAGTACCGATGGTCATTCCGGACAACTCCCGTCTCGTCGTCCTAGTTCTAAAGCCACCCCACTCCTACCCAACTATATTATTTAAAATAAATTAAAGCAAAATATAATTAATATATTGAGGGATTGGAAACCCATATGATATTTTGTGAGGTACCCCTCTACTGTCGCCTAGAGATCCAAAGGAACCATTTACTTCTCTTGAAGAACATATTAAGTCCTTAGGAACAGATCTTGTAATATCATTAGTGTAATTATTGCCTGTTTTGATGAAATATTTCAGTCTTCACACAGAATGTCCTCAGCCTAATCTTCACGTTCTAGGCACATTCGGCAAGTGGGATCTTCCACTAATTTGATCTTTTTGAGATGAAAGTTTAACGGACAGTGGTCCATAGGGTGATCAAGGAAGTGAAAACATTTTATGACATCGGAATTAGAAATTTTCCAATCGCTTTTTTCGTTTCTTTTTTTTACGGTTTAGACATCAAGAAACAAATTTGGTCTCGTGTCTGTATAAATTCTGGACCTTATTTTCCTCACCTACCTGACTCTTCGGTCATATGGGGTTTTCAGAAGCAGTAGGGTACTAGGTACTTCGTGGTGGTATACGTTTGCCCACTGCTGCCAATAAACGTGCTCTTTATATATTTATTTTTACATATTATTTGGATGAGGTGTAATTATGGAAATAATTGAACAAGTTGTTCTGTGGTGCATCCCGGTGCGCGATTGCGCTAGAGCTGTACCTTATCCACTGCCGGTCTGCGTTACCAGTCCTCGCACTTTGCATCCGTCCGGATGCCGGTCCAGCCCTTCTGGCCCGCTGTATCCGTCGGGCATCGCTTCCGCTCAGGCCTTCTTGGCCCGCTTTCGTTTAACTTCATCTTCTTGCGCGGATGGTGGATCGCCGATGTCTAACGGTTGAGCCCTTCCTAGGTTAAAATGCGAAGGACCCACCACATCCCTCCATTTGTAGACTCCCTGAACGAGGGGTAATTCTCTTCTTCAATCATACTGTAGAAATCCTACTCGGCGAGGTAGAAGATTCCGGTTTTCCACGACAACCTGGCTAGGAGTCCCTCCATGGCGATCCAAGATACCACGACGTGATCCGCTGTCTCAGGGACTCCATAAATGGGGCAATGTGGGTCAATATCCTTTACATGATCTGCGAAACCCAATAGTGAAGGAGTACCCCATTCGCCTTCAATCTTAATTTCACTTTCGCAATGTGACTCCTTTCGGGCTAGCCATCCATCGTCCATGGAATCCTCCCAGATGACCTTCCATTTCCAGGGTTCTCGCCAATTCTCTGCCGGAGTCTCTCCGGCATCGCCTCGATATCATACTTTAACGATGAGGTCCAGGGACTTCGCATTCACACAATCAAATGCTCCGGTCCCAACGACACCGTTCTGTATATCTTCGTGACCCTAAGCAGGGCCAGTCTCTGTATGGTGGCCAGTCTCTTCTTCTGTTGCAGCGTGAGGCTTCGGCTCCACGATTGGGATGCATACCTCAGGATACCCAAGACCACTTTAAAAATGGGCATAGTGGCGGGATAACTGAGGCTCCAGAATGAACCCCTTTTCTACATAATCCATTTATTGACAGGATCAGCCTACCCTTCAAGTATTCCAGGGGAGGGATGATGTCGAAGTTTCTTCTTATTCTTACCCCTTGGTACGTCTCCTCCTCACCTGATCAGATCCAAGGTCATAACACTTACTATATCCGATTTTGAAGAAATTCTCAGAAATTGTTCAGGTTGGTGCCCAGATGCTCTCATGCCAAATTTAGTAAATTCTATGCACTACTTTCGCTTACGCAAGCGCAAACATATTTTCCTTGTCACGCCTATATTTCAAAAATAGCACGTCCGATTTGGACAAAAGTTAAAGGAAAGCTGGAGATTAGGATTTTAAATGGGCCAAAATCAATTTCAGTTAATTCCATTAACTATTTTTGCTCACGCATGCGCAAACGTATTTTTCCTGAGACACACACACACACACACACACACACACATACACACACACATGCACACACACACACACACGCACACACAAAACGGACGAGCCGTAGATTTTATTCTCAAACGACAAATCATTAGCCTGAAAATATAGGTAATTATGTACCCAAAAGAAATGTTGTCGAAGCTGTACTGACCTACTTGGCAAGCGTTGTTATTATTGCTATGATCTCAAAACTAAAGTATATTGTATAAATGAAACAGTGAATTATTTAATCCCCCTTCGCCGTGCAATCAAAAAAGGTTCGCTATATTTTTCTTTAAGACAGAATATTCAGGTATATTCAACACTACAGTAACTAATAAAAAATTAAATTAAAGTAAATAATAAAAAAACTACAGTATTTCATGAATATGATTTAAAATGATGTTTTTTTTATTCTCCTAGTATAAAGATATTGCATAAGAAGTCAGAGCCCTTCTTGTTCCACTAAAATCCTTAACATATTTTTCTATACATAATGGACAGAAATTTGAACTTCTTTATAATGAAAGAATTTATAGAAATTATTATTTATTATTAAATTTATATGCAAATGTTTTATATATGTATATATGTATATACATAAAGAAACATGAAGTAAGTTATATCATCGATCCGATATATCATCATGGCTACCAGTTAAGTCCACAGTTTATTTTGATCTTCCACTGTAGAGTATGCTTGTGTAGTAATGATTTTTAATTTTGTTTTATGAATCTTTACTTTTTAAAATTATTATATTTCAGGAAAATTTATCTTATCTACTTCCACACAACGTTTCGGGCTTTCCTTGTCCATTTTCAAGTGATTTTTATCTTAACTTTTTCATCCCTATTTGTCAATGTAAGATTATTGTCCTGTTGTTATATTCGTAAAAGAACATTATTATTTTTCATTTTATTTAGTTGAATAAAATTATCTCATTTCACCATTGCCCTGCTGTTTGAACTGTTTCATCAGATAGTAATAAATTTAAAATCAGAGATACACCTTCAATTGTTCTATTTTCCATAAGCCACCACTATGCAGAATTTGGGCATTAATGCATAGTTTGTTGGTACAGAATGATTCAAATTGAATGGAGAAACGACCTAGCCTAATTACTGCAACAGGAAAAATAACATTTTTATTTACCAATATTTTAAACATGTATGTAAAGTGCGAGGGGATTGGCAGCTACGGTGAGGAGTTCAACGAAATATACAAGTTGTAAGAGGCAGCAGTAACGGTTGGAAAGCGCTGCCAACCGCAAGCATGCTAAACACAATACCTTTATGTATTATGTTGCCATATTACTATAGCACGGAACTAATTATAGCCCAAACTCACTTAAAAATCATTACTAATAATTAAAAAAAAATATTCATCAAACAAAATGAAAAATCATTACTACAAAAGTTATCAGTAATGTGGCCAGACGCTTTCCAAAACATTTCCATTTTTTTTTGCTTACTTAAGATTTTTATTTATTATTTATGTTTACATTGGCAGTATCATTAGTGCTTAAATAAGAGGCTGCAAAGTTGTGCTGGGTCGCCAAGGAGCCAAGGTACACAAAATCTTTGACATTTTCAAAGATGTACTCTCCAAAGGCCTACTCTCTCATTCGGACCAGGCACTTCCTCTGTCACAAGGTACTTCGTTTTCGCCTGGTTTACTTCAAGACCCAGTCTCATGGCCGGTCCCCCTAATGCTAAAAAGGGACAGAGACACATGGCACTAATGGCCAGAAAAACCTCCACGCTGAAAGTCAACTGGGTGGAAGAAGACGATAAAACTTGTATTGAGAAATAATGCAACCTGCAACACTCATAGGTAATAGGTCTTAGGGCTCTAAGAACCCATTAATAGCATTTATACAAATTGAAAAAAATAATAATAAAAAATAAAATAAATAAAATGAAATAAAAAAATAACAATAATTAAAAAATATGTACATCACAAATTGAAATTAATAGATAGACAAATAAATAATAGCAAAATAAGTAAACAACCAAGATAAAGAAAATTTATGTTAAGTAAAAACACATTCATAACTGTATACAATATTTACAATGTGCCCAGAGAACTCCGAACCAAGATGGCCTCCTCCCACGTGTGGGTAGCAAAGCAGGGCTCCAGAAGATTCCAGCGTTTTTCACCCAGCAAGGTATTGAAAGTCAGTTGTTTTTTATTAATTACAATATAGTGGAAATACAAGAGAAAATTTCATTGCTCAAGAATTTTTTTTTTACAAGAACCGTTTTACTTACTTAAAAATTATTATAATGTCAACGAAATAGATATTTTAGAAGAACTTAAGGCGTTATTCTTCCATCAAGGTAGCTACTATCCAATCACCTTCGAAAACATCAAATGCTTTAATAAATATCACTGCAGAGCTTTTGTTTATGAAAATTGTAATTTATACAAAAAGTTGGGATGGTAAAATAAAGTTGGGGTATTCTTGAGCTAGTTTCATCCAATATTCATTTACTCTGTCCCTTCTTCCGCATGTGGAGCTGACCGGACTGTTCAATGCGTCAATCAGCCAACCCGTGCAGAACATGGATCGAAAAACTGCCATCGATTAAATGCGGAAGATGGGGTTTGGTCCGGTCAGATAAACACCGCTATTGTCCTTCCAACATGGGAAAACAATGAGTCGCTGTTACGCTTTTCCTTCCCCTCTAATACCCGCAGTAACAATGGGCATTGAATCATTTAATGCTTTTCCTGCGGTAAAAGGGCCATTTTCAAAGAAAATATTCCTCCCTTTCTTGATGGCTATCTGATTGTGGGAGCAGCGTAGCCGCAGAAATCGGGGGATAACAAAAGAATAAATTGTTCTCTAATTCATTTAATGTTCCAAACAAAAGGAAATCGGTTATTATATATTTCTCGGAATTGTCTTGATAGCTTTTTTACTTGATTAAATACTACAGAAGATTTCCTTGTGCCGAGGTTAACGACTCTGAATCAAACCAAGCATATACATACCCAAAGACGTACGCAGGAATTTCTTAAGGAGAGTGTCGGGCCGCCCATAGAGAAATAAAGCTGGCATATCAGAAATATGGGCAATTTACTTAATTTCTCCTATATTTAAGACAATTTTTGAGCATCGGACACAAATTTGAGAATTCTACAGCTTTTTAGAGCAGAGTACAGACAGATCTTTGTAATTTCACCCGTTTTAAGAAAAATGTTTAAAATCCGATGAAAATTTTGGCTTTTTGGAGTAAGATTTTTTTCGCTCTTTCCAATAAAATTGATGAAAAACGGACGAATATTGACGTGTTCCAAAGTTTTCTAGAGCAGGATATTTAGCTATAATGTCGCCCGTTACAAGAACAATTTTGAAAATCGGATGAAATCTGGGTGTTTTGTGGATTTCTGGGGCAGAATTCAGCTCGTTATATTATCCATAGTCAGACGCGAATTGTCAAGACTTTGAAAGTTTCAGGAGCAGAGTTTAGCTCGTTATAACATATCCCTTTTTTCAAGATATTTTTTTTAAAATCTGGATCGACTACTGGTGTATAAGTGCTAACAGGAGCAAAATTCAGCTCGTTTTAATTTCACGATGTCATGTTACTTTTTTCATTATGTTTTCCTGTGACAGCTGTTTGGTTCTTTAAACGTATGCGTATGTTATGACATTCCTGTTCGTTAAAATTTTTGATTTCTTATTGATGTAATTTGTCTGTTTTAGTTGAATCTCAGGCTTCCATTATACCTCGTGATTAGTTGAAGCTTTCAAAAGGCATCGCAAGTTTCTAAAATCCTAGGAATATTCATCAACTGAATGAACATTGATCAATTTTAAAAATTAATTTCGAGTTTAGAAGTAAAAATAGTCGCTCCACACCTTTTGTTTCTCCAACTTAATATTTTTATTATTTTTCTCTCTCCCAAAATTTAATAATTTTTATTTTTATTTTTTTGGTGGAGGGGACACGGCCCATGGACGTAATACAATGTCAAATACTAGGAATATCAAACTAAGTCATTCCATGTTCGTCTACAATCCAAAGAAAATATTCAGAATCGGATCGAATAATTTAATTTAAATTTAATGTATTATAGTATTTGTTGTTTTTTTTAATGAAGAGATTTATTATTATTTATGAGAGAAAAAACACAAAAATGGAAAAAAAAAAAAAAACCGAACAGAGCCTGTATACCCGCGGGCTTTTAAAGACGAAGAAATGCTTAGGGTGGTTATTGTTGGGTGAAAAAAATGTATGTTACTATTGAATTAAATTTTATTCATTGAAATTTAGCTTTTGTGCTATGGGTCGATGATAGGAGAAGTAACAAACTGATTATAGTAATTCTGGCGAGATATTTCTTGTAAACGTAAGATCTATAAATGTAATGCCTTAATGATGAAATAAAAATCCCGTTGGGTTTAGTAGTTTAAAGAACGATTTGGGAAAAAAAAATATACATAATTAACCCAATGCATGGTCATTTTGGTCTAAAATTAAAAAAAAAAAAACAGTTCCACAACTACAATCCATAAAGTAAACATCCTTGGGGTCGATGGGAGGATTGTGTTGAGTCCGATCATTAAGATTTGGGTTTTGATGGAGTTCAGTGGAGGAAGATTTGTAAGCAAGCACTGTAGGTGTTATCGGCATCGAACCTCTGGATTCACTAAGTCTTTATAAATATTTATTTATCTGATAATATGTGCATTGCAAGTTTGCTAATTGCAAATTCCTAAAAAACTTATTATTGCCTAGCTCTTCGAGTTTAGAATAGGATATTGTAATATATATATATATATATAAATATTCACATTTAATTTACTACTTGCTAAAACGGCATTAAAAAAGAAAAATACATTGGCAATGCAAAAATAAAAAAATATCAATAATTTTATATATGTTTCATTTTTATTATTTTTTTCTTTTTTGTTAGTTAAATTTAGAAAATTGGTTTGCTGAGACAGGCTCAGTTTGCAAGCTATTTCCAGTTTGCTGAAAATCATGCGACAGGCTTTCATGTAATGGAAATATTTCGTCAGGTTCTTTCAGACAAAAGATTTGATTGAACTGTAAGAAAGCAAAAGTACCGTTGAGGATTTTAAGGGAAAGCTGCAACACAAAATTGACAGGAAGTTAATTCAAAACAGCGTTTATAATTTCTTAATTGGCGTCCATATATAGCATATCCACTACGGGGATGTCGTCACCCGTGAGGGAGGAGGGGGCGCTGATCGGCTGACCGAAGTACGAGGGGTCGATCAGAAGTGTGTCCTGGCACTGTTACCTTATGACCTTATGACCTCCCCATCCTCTTATAAAATGGTATCAGTTGGCAACAGCGCAGGTGCGTCACCTGCATGCAAACTCCTCTCCAAGCTGATCCTGTCGGGGTCACCGAAACAGACAAAATTGCAATAACAATACTGCGAACAATTAAGCATTGATGCAACATTGGATCAATATTAGGTCAACCGCCCAATCGCAATCCCTGCCTAGCCAGCTAGGGCGTGATTTATTAATTACAACAGCAACTTAACAACCCTCTGAGGGAATCGTAGGAGGAAAAGCTCATAAGTGGATATCAATAATATGGTCTCAAAAGGCGAACCACCAGTAACGATCGTAACACTCGTGTGAATCATTTTTTTCAGGTGATTAAAACTGAATCCCGTCCAAACAGTTAAGTTTTCGTTATTCGCATATAGTTTGTTTTTTCCTGCTACTTCCTATTTTTAGAAATATACATCAATGCATGTTGGTGTGCATATGGCTCAGGTCCTGCGACGATAAATTATGCAATTGGGTGGTAGCAGCTATATTGCTGGAAAAAGAGCTGGTTTCATTTTTTGCATACCTGCTAACTAGACGACTAGCGGGGATAGGAAAGAATCTGGAGTGTTGCAATTATTTACTAGGAATTGCAATTGTTTCCTCTATACACTCCTCTAGACACGAGAACTATTATAAACATGCTAAAGAAGGAGATGGTCCGTATGGCGGTAAAGAATAGCATATAAAAATAGTAGAAACTATTTATTTACTTCCTGTTTTTAGAAACATACATCACTATACTATAAAAGAACTATTTGTAACAATGTCCGCCTACACATCTTTGGTTGACCCCTGATGAAGACCTACGATGTGGGTCGAAACATTGGCGTTTAGTAAATAGTTCCCACTACTTTAAACGTTATTATTTACCGCCACCCGGACCATCTCTTTCTTAATTTACCACACGGTCAATCACCAATCCATAATATAAACATGTTGCTTTTTAAATTGTTATAATCGTGGAAAATAAACCTCCTGATCCAGTTCTCCAACTACTTGTTCAGTTTTGAAATAAGTACTGCATTTTAGTCCACACGCGCCACATCTTGTACATTAAATCATAAGGTAAGAAGTGGTCGCGAATGGAATTGCCCTAAGACACCCTTATAACTATGAAATTCCTCAAGATTATTAATAAACCAACACAGTCTTCAAATGTTCACAGAATTCAAGTAAATTATGATTATATTTATTTTAAAAAAACAAAACATTTCTAGGGTGTCTAAAAGATCCAATCATCATCATGGAATAAATTTGTCAGTGTTCCTTCTAATTTTCTATAAACATTTCTATAAATACTTAACAGAAGTAATTTAAATAATTAATTTTATTTAATTTATTTAAAATCTAATAAATCGAATTAACTCAATTAATTTTGTTACCTCTCAATAGGTACCAAAATAGGTACTTGTTTACAATACTTTTCTGATACGCTCTGATACTGCTTCCTATACTGCTATACTATACTTCCTATATAGGAACCACTTCGCGGAATTTTTACCTATTTCTATTCTTGTCGATCCTCTTCTGCATTTTTCTCTAAGCAACAATTATTCCTTCACCTGGTTCATAATCAAATCACTGCATCAAAGTAAACATTGTTACGTCAATACCAATTACCACTAACAGATAAGTGAGAAGTACCCTTTTGTAAATATTAAGCCAGACAAACGTACATAAAGTCTGAGCAATCTTCTTAGGGGACAAATCCTTGAATAATTCTAATCAAATTAGGCAACTTTATGCAAAAATCACATCAGACCCAAAAACATTTCCGCTACTACAAGGGATCGATCGAATCCAGAAACTCGACTAGAAATAGATTTTAGTAGTCTCTCATCCTTCAGTTGTGGCTCATAACAGAACGAAGAGCATGTGACTAAAATTATTGTATCATAAGATGACAACAAATATTATAAAAAACAATATTATACAATAAAAAGCAGCCTGGAGTAAAATATTACAAAAGATTTAGAAAAATGAATGAAACCATCAATCATTCATGTAAATAATGAATGGGCTTTTCAGCGATACCAATTAACCGATTGAAAAAGCTTCTAAAATTTAAATTCTGCTAAATATACCATTATGCGAAATCCTCGCTAAGGCGTAACTTAGCACTGGAAATCGCCTAATAAATAAAACTGGACAAAAAATATAAAATAAAAATATTCTACAAGGACGGCGGGTTCAACAAACAAAGAACCAACAAACTTGTGGTGTGGTGTTTTCTTGTTACTATATATATATAGTGGATGTGTTCTAGTGGTGGGATGTCGAAAGCAAAATATCGATATTGATACTGATGTCGGTTAAAAATATCGATATCTTGATAATATTGACATATAAACATCGATATTTACAAATATCATTAGTCATATTATAAAATAAAAGCAAAATGTCTGAACGCAAAGGAGAAAGATTAGGAGATAACATGTTTCTTGATATTTAAATCCTGCTGGAAATGTACTTAATAAAAAAAATATCTCAATGACATCGACAGTGAAATATAGATATTATAAAAACAATATCATATTTATATCGGTACAGAAATATCGATATTATACAAATAATATAATTTATATGTTAAGTTATATTTATAAATATCAATAATAAAAACAATATCTTAATTATATCGGCACAGAAATATTGATATTATAAAAACATATCTTAATGATTTCGGCAGAGAAATATCTATATAATAAAAGCAATATCTTAATTATATCGGCACAGAAATATCAATATAATACAATTAATGCCTTAATGATTTTTGCCGAGAAATATCGATATTATAAAAACAATATCTTAATTATATCACCACAGAAATATCGATATTATAAAAACAATATCTTAATTATAAAAAACTTCTAAATGAAGCAGAAGGAAATTAGGAAATAACCTGTTTTTCAATATTTAAATCCTGTTGTTAATGAACTTAATTAAAACATCTTAATTATATCGTCCCAGAAATATCGATATTATAAAAACAATATCTTAATTATAAAAAACTTCTAAACGAAGCAGAAGGAAATTAGGAAATAACCTGTTTCTCAATATTTAAATCATGTTGTTAATGAACTTAATTAAAGCAATATCTTAAGTATACCGTCCCAGAAATATCGATATTATAAAAACAATATCTTAAATATATTGGCACAGAAATATCAATATTATAGAAACAATATCTTAATTATATCGTACCAGAAATATCGGTATTACAAAAACAATATCTTAATTATATCGGCACAGAGATATCGATATGTACGTGCCACTTTAAAAGAGTAAAAATAGCTAGGCCTGATATATCGAAATATTGATATATTTTTCGATGTATCGAACTACTATTTCGATATATTCAAAAACTATTGATACGATACATATCGATATATATAGTTATATATATATATATATATATATATATATATATATATATATATATATATATGTATATATATATATATTTTTAATATATTCACGTCCCTAATTAAATGTATCTAAATTCACTTCATTAAAGTATTAATGCCGGTTCAATAAAATGTTTCAACACATCTGTTGTTGAAATCATTATGGATAATTTCTTATCTCATCAATCAATAATCAATACGGATAATTATAAGTTCATTGACCAAACGAGTCTTTATCTGTCTAATATTGAGTTTGGATGCATTCTAAATAGCTCTATTGTTATATTCTGTCCAAGTATAAAGTGGGTACCAAATCCATGTATCTATAAAAGAAGGTAGCGATTCCGATGAGAGGAACAGTCCATCTTCAGTCACCAGCTGATAGCTTTGATCTTCTATTTTCCTTTGAATCCGGCCAGGACCTTCCAAAGGATCCCCCGAACTAACTTACAATATTCCTTATTCCATACAAGCAACCCATTATTACCTTTCGACTTATTTCCTGGAACTTACTTTATTATAAAAGCCTCCATCGCTTATTCACAGCATTGTAGGGAAGGGAAACCGTGAAGGGACCTTAAAACTCAATTCATGTAGACGGTTAGTTTATATGTATATCTGATTGTTTTTAATATTTACACCTATTAGTAATTTTAATACAGATTAATAAGGAAATTTAAATCTAACTGAAGAAATAAAAAAAGTAAATAAATAAACAAAATAAACGCATTAAAATTCAATTTTTAAATAATATTTTAAGATTGTAAACAAGAAATGTTTTTATAATTTCAGAATGAATTTTTTTTTTAATCATTTTGAAAATGGCCAAAAATAATGGTCATACTAAATAAATTTACGTAAACATTTTACAAATTATATTCAATCTTGGGACCAACTTGATTATGGATTTGTTGTTAATTTTTATATACCTAGTATATACTATATTTCTATATACTATAAAGATTGTGTAACAATAGAGAAAGAAATGTTAATATAATAATAATGTTTGAACTAAAATGTTTTGATTAAGATTGTTAGTAAATAATTTAAAGAATTATAGATGACGAAGTCCTAATTGTATATTAGGAAACAGATAGAAGCAAACCAGACCATGGGTATGGACCATTGGTATGCGATAATGGCCAAGTTGTGGTAATTATTTTAAAAATGTGACAAAATAGTGATTATATATCTATTTACAATTGTAATATTACAGAAGCAAATAAATTTATCGAATTTATATACCATTAGATTTTATGTTTTGCGTTAAATGGATTAAATATAATTATGTATACTGGATGTCAGACTTCTAGAAATTATCAAACAAAATCATCGGAACTTCTTCATGGTTTATTTTTTCATCTTTTCACAACGTTTCTGGTCCAATTTCGTCCATCTTCAGGAATTCATTCATTCAATCTACGATTTAAAAAAAAAAAAAAAAAACTTTGTATGCAATATTATTTTATACATTTATATGCTTTTGAAAATTAGCCAAAACCACATCCACTTATTTGGGATTGATCTCTTTTTTAACTAATATATTTTTTTTAATCGTACCTTAAATTATTTTTGTTGTCCTCTTTTTTTTCTATTTCCTAAAAGCTACAATGTCTTAAATTATAAAAACATTTACGTGGTTATATTCTATTAAAAACTTTTTTTTTATTATTATTATATCATATTATACTTTATATATTTAGAATATTTTCTAAAATTTATATTTATTTTATAATGAATTGCTGTTTTTTTTTATGGTTATATTTACCAAATTCAATTCTTATCCATTCCCAGACAGTTATCTACTGCCCCTTACTTACTCTTATTACAATCTCAATATAACAATGGATTATCACCAAATTTGTTATGTTTTTATTATTAATATAAATCCAATTGTAGCTTCTTTTTTTTAAATTTATTTATTTATTATATTTTAATATTTCCTTATTCTAGCAAATAAGGCACGGATGTGAACATTCATCAATAAGTAAATAAAAAAATTATTACCCTTAATCCATAGACAATGCTCAAAATTTAAATAAACGCAGTTGATTTTTTTTTTTTTACGATGTAGTTTTAGAAATTATTAAGGAGTAAAGTCAAATTAAATGGTTCATGTGAAGAAATACTCGAGTACCGCGCCTCATCGGGAATCAGAACCCAAATAAGACGTAAGGTGTTTAGTGAGTCAACAGGTCTTGTGACTTAACTTTTATCGTAACTGTTTCCTAGTAGGAGCTTTAGTAAAAAGGAACTTTTTAACTTTATTACGTTAGTAAAGTCGAGTTACCTAGCGAGAACTGCAAGCTAACTTCTCATCTTGGCAATCGATAATGTCAACTGGCCCATCGGCCTATCTTTCACCTACCTCTTATTATTAGCTTATATATTTTCAAAACTTCGGAAGAACTAATTTTTTTAAAGATATTTAATATTTATGAGGAAGAGTTTTTAAAAGGACGAGCAGACTTTCCGATAACATACTTTATTTAAGTTCATAACATAATAATCCCGACGTTTTGGGGTGTACACCCATAATCAGGACATGTTTCAGATACTTAAACAATAACCTATACCAACACGACTTTATAACGTAACTATGTATAACTATTTGTATATATAAATTATACTGGATATCAGATTTTTGAAAATCATCAAACAAAATCCATCCAAGTTTTTTATATTTATATCTTTTCACTACGTTTCGGGCTCAATTTTGTCCATCTTCAGACATTTATTCATTCAATCTACAATTTAAAAAAAAAAAAATTTATACATTTACGTTCTAACACAATGAACGAACTATACTCTCCACGTCTATACCCTATTTTCTGAATTAGAACTGCATTTACTGCTTTTGGAAATTAGACAAAAATACATTCATTTATTAGCAACTGATCTATTTTCAAACTAATATTTTTTTTAAAAAACCGACCTTAAATTATTTTTGTGTCGTCCACTTTTTTCCATTACATAGAAAACTACATTGTCAATTTCTTAAATTATAAACAAAATTACATAGTGATATAGGTATACATTATGTAGAAATAATTAATAAAATCAACATTAAAATAAATTAAAAAAATTGATGTTGATTTTTAAAAATAAAAACATAACCAATTGGGTGATAATCCATTGTTATATTGAGATTGTAATAAGATTAATTAAGACAAGGGGCAGCAGATAACTGTCTGGGAATGGATAAGAATTGAATTTGGTAAATATAACCATTAATAAAAAAAGAATTCATTATAAAATAAATATAAATTTTATAAAATATTATAAATAAATAAAATAAAATATAATATAATAATAATTAAAAAAAAAAGTTTTTAATAGAATATAACCATGTAAATGTTTTTATAATTTAAGACATTGAAGCTTTTAGGGAATAGAAAAAAAAGAGGGCAACAAAAATAATTTAAGGTACGATTAAAAAAAATATATTAGTTAAAAAAGAGATCAATCCCAAATAAGTGGATGTGGTTTTGGCTAATTTTCAAAAGCATATAAATGTATAAAATAATATTGCATACAAAGTTTTTTTTTTTTTAAATCCTCGATTGAATGAATAAATGCCTGAAGATGGACGAAATTGGGCCAGAAGCGTGAAAAGATGGAAAAATAAACCATGAAGAAGTTCCGATGGTTTTGTTTGATAATTTCTAGAAGTCTGATATCCAGTATAACATAATTATATTTAAACCATTTAATGCAAAACATAAAATCTAATGGTATATAAATTCGATAAATTTATTTAATTAATTACCTTGTTTGCTTCTGTAATGTTACAATTGTAAATAGATATATAATCACTATTTTGTCACATTTTTAAAATAATTACCACAACTTGGCCATTATCACATACCAATGGTCCATACCCATGGTCTGGTCTTTTCCTGTTTAGGGATATCCAATTAGGACTTCGTCATCTATAGTTCTTTAAATTATTTAACATGTGGTATAAACACCCTTAATCAAAACATCTTAGTTTAAACATTATTATTATATTAACGTTTCTTCCTCTATTGTTACACAATCTTTATTTATTGTAAAATTATCTACTTGATTTTAATGTTATAATTATGTTCATTCCATTTTTATTTTATTTATTATGCAAGCATAATGGGTTTCTAGGTTTGGGTTGCAGTGAAAGAAAAAAAATCCATTGATAAGTGACACTTATTTTTAATGTGTGCCGTCGTTTCGGCCTGAGTGGCAGGCCCTCATATGGCCTAAAAAAAAAAACAAGACAATAGCCATGAAGGATGAACAAGTGGAAGTATGAAGGGCACGAATTAATCGGTAGTTAATGGACCTTTAATTGCAGGATAAGTTAATTCTGAAACTACAATGAGCCTCGTCCTATTAAAGGTAGTAAGTAACTTTTGGCATGATGGAGGGAGAGAGGACGGGGGATGTGAGAGAGGTGTTGGAAGGGAGGGAGGGAGCTAAACGCCTGCATTAATGGATCCTAAGTGAGCTCTGTTTGCATAGGAGAGGAGTCGATCCGTGTAAACAGTGGAAATGTTAATCCAATGCCCTACCTTTCACCATCCCCACTTGTTCATTGTCTCCCTCCGACTTACACACTCGCATTCAGCTGGCAGAATGCTCTCATGTACCTGAATTCAAAACATCTTCTCGAGTTCATTTAAATTATTTGTGGAGTGAAGTAATGCATTCATCTTCACTTCTAAAAACACAAAATTCAAAAATAAGCTATTTAAAATACAGTTTGTAATTATTATACATATTAAATTAAATGTAATATATACATAAATAATTTAATTTAATATGTATAATAATACCAAACTGTATTTTTAATTGCTCATTTTTGAATTTTTGTGTTTTTAGAACTGAAGATGAATGGTACTCACCAAGGTTTAAGTAGATTCTATCAAACAGAAAAGATGGCAGATATAATCTACTTAAACTTTGGTGACCAACATGCATTTGATCTCTTGTCTTAATTAAATTCATAATTCATAAATGTTTTATAATACTAATTTATATTAAATTTAATTTAATATGTATAATAATACCAAACTGTCTTTTAAATTTCTTATTTTTGAATTTTTGTGTGTTTTTAGAACTGAAGATGAATGAAATTCTGCAAATTTGAAGCTAGTTTTCAATAAAAACAAAATTATAGAAGTGTCAAATAATTTATCAATCCCTAATTAGATTGATCCTTCTATACTATCATGCGTACGTCAACTAATATAAATGATATATTAATATATAGATTGGTGGAGTCTATATAGCATTAGTGACGCCTGCATCGATTACGTATCAGCTGTATGCTGTAATATGCTGCAAAAATTATTCATCAGATTAAATGATCAAAAAATGAAGATTGACTTTCTTTTAAAACGAAAAAGATAAGTTGCTCACATTCTATCAGTGAGTTGAGGGACAGCGATAAACAAAAATAGGCAAACATCCTATTTTTTACATCAAACATCTCTTTATCGCTTGTTTAATGCTTCTCTTGTAAAATTTCACTTTTTCGTATTAAACCAATCTTCTTCCAAACGAACGATATGAGGAAGATTGAGAATTGAGAAGATAGAAAAATAATTGGTATTTAAATTGAGTTAGAGATGAGGTTATAAAAATGGAAATGGGCAAGGAATTCCAGAAGGAAACAGTTTTATGAAAGGGACATTGAACTCTGGATTCAAAAAATTTATAGATGAACAAATTTAGAATCTACGGATGCTTTTCGGTTCTAAAGGATCAGAAAAGATACGACACCTCGAAAGTATTACCATCAGAAAACATGGTAAAACCACCTTCATTCGGGATGCCAACTGGAGAAGTAGGAGTGCCTGTGGACCCCGAAGATGAATCTAATGATACTAATTATTAGTCTCTTCAGGGATGCTGTATAAACAGTATTGAGGAAGGAACCTAAGATACTGCCCACACCGTATAATTTGGAAAATAAACCGAGATGTTTTCAAATTTTCGATAGATATTAGATGATTTTATAAATTAATTATTAGGGTATTCATGGAAGATTAAAACTGGATAGCCTTTAAAGCCGTTTAAGCTCTTATCAAAGTTAATTAAAAATTTATCAAAGTTTCGTACGCTTCAGACCTGAAACTTAGTAGTGTCTCATATTCTCGTAAGTATTGAGCGATTGATTAATCAGTACCTGAACCAACTGGAATTTATATAAATAAATTTCTATTCAGAATAACCTCAAAAGATTAATACATTTAATTCAATTTTTAAATTAATAAGTAAAAATCAATAACATACCGCACTCACAACACAACAATTAAGATCCTAACCCGCAACATTTATAAACTAAAGCTTCAACTTGCTATTGAGAGTCCAATATCCGATCAAACGATCCCAATTCGTCTTTTGGATGTTGGAATAGAATAGAAGAATAATTTTATTCGGGGACTAGGTCCCTTAACAAAATAACGCAATCGAACAAATGAAACAGAAACAGTATCTGGCCATAAGATACAAAATAAAGATCAATTAATATTTTCAATAAAATAATAAGCAAACAATATAAATTCTTATATTGAAAAGAATAGTTAATGTTAACCAAAAATTAAAAAAAAAAAAAAAGCAAGAAAAGAAAAAGAGAGAAAATGAAAAATACAAAAATAATGGGCTGATTAGCAAAGTTGAAGCTAGTGCATTAAAAGCTATTATTTACTTATGATCTGGACATTACTTAAATAGAAATTTCGTAATTAGATAGCATAATTTTGGAAAGAAAGAAGCTGTTGGAAAAGGAGGGATTTGAATGAGGTTAGAGAAAAAACATGGCGGATATTAAAAGGAAAGGAATTCCAGAGGATAGAGGAGCGGGCGAGAAAGGAACGTTCGAATGTTTTGGTTCTATGGGAAGGGGTATAGAGGTCAGAAAGGCGGGATCTTGTTTCCTGTGCGTGGACCGAGGATTTAAATTGTAGGAGGCTGTAGATGTCGGAAGGTTGCTAGGTGATGACAGTTTGATATAGGAAAGATCCGAGAAAATATTGCCTGCGGTTGGAGGGTAAGAGCCACTTTAATTTGCCATAAAGGTGGGACACATGAGCCCGTCTCGAGGTACTGAAGACAAATCTTAAAAAGCAGTTCATGATCCGCTTCAATCTTTCCTCGAGCATCCTCCGTGTACCAGACAGCCATAGTCAAAGTGGGGGAAGATAAGGGAGGAAACGAGGAGTTTACGGGTAGGTTGTGGAAGAAGATGTCGAGAACGAAGGAATAACTTAAGGGTACTTATCGACCTCGGGAAATTTGGGCGACATAGGGTTTCCAGATAAGAGTTTGGTCGATAATAATAGGTAACATCTTATGGTTTTCTAATGCGCCAGGCACTGGCATTAGAACATCGTAAACAAAGATCGTGCTATTGCAATGAGAGGCTTTTGGATAGGACAAATTGGTTAGCTGCAATGTTTACAAACGAATATAGATTTTGCCTTAGAAAAGATTCTTGACCTCAAATAGTTTACAGGGAGGCATGGCCAAAGCAAAAAATATTGTATGTATGCTTAATTATTCAAGCTGGATAAAATAACAACTGAACAATTGAAAAACAAAATTCAATAAATATTTCAAACCTTCTGATACTTTATATATATCTAATGTCGAGCATTAAACATAGTTATTTAATATATCACAGAGACAACATATTCCAGCGCCTCTTTCGACAAGCCAGTCTTAAGGTGAGTATAGACCAAGATGATAGCTGTCGGCAGCTGAAATGTTAGGAAGTCAGCATCAGACAGCGTGAGCAGATTAACCTGAAGCAAACAGATGATAAATTCACGTCAGTTGTTTGGTTTTCATATCTCACGGATAGTAGTCCAGGCAAGTTAGACCAAAAAAGGAGAAATAGACGAAGTAGAATATGTATGCAGTTAATTTTCAGGAATGTGTAGGTGTAGGTTCCCTGAAAGACACGTAATAAAGTCCCACCGATTTCTGGGACGACGGGAGGTGAGGGGGAGATTTAAATCCTTTTTTCCCTCATAACTCGAAAAAGATGCATTGCAGAGATAATGAAAGTAAATTCCTTAGCGAAATGAAAGAAGATTAAATTCCCTGCAAATTGGTGCGTATAAGTTTGTTCCTATCTGTTAATGTTCCCGAGATATCCACCGATACAAATGGTTAATCTTCGAAAAACGATGGGAGAGGGGAGGTTTATAGGTCCCTTTTTTTTTCGGTATTTCGTTAATCACTCTTTTGTTTTAGAGAAACAACGTCGGGATAAAAGATATAGAGTGTTTCTCCAGAAATATATATGTATCTTCAACTGGTCGAAAATTAAAGCGGCTTGAACTTTTAAGTCATTAATAGATACCTAAATAAAATAACATTGGATGATTTAAAAAATATATATACACAATATATAATTTAATAAGGATAAATAAACCATATTTAGGGTCATTTTCTAAAAAGTTGTAGCCCTCAAAGATGAAAAACAGAAATAAACAAATTGCTAGCAGAACCTTGAAATGTATCTTTTAAATTCAAACCGCTGTAACTTTTGGCCAGTAGAAGATAAATGGGTATGTGAATATACATATATATATATATATATATATATATATATATATATATATATATATATATATATATATATATATATATATATATATATATATATATATATTAAATTAATACTCTACAACTTTCATCCCACGGATGTTTCTGTAAAACAAAAGAGTGAAAAGCTAGAAGGTCAAGTTTAACGAAAAATATAAAGCGAAACAACCTTTTTCAAAGATAATCCATTTTTATCGGTGGATATAGCACGGGGGTGTTGGGAATAATTTCGAAAAATACTATATAATTACTTTTGACAGTGTTTAAACTTATTTTATACTTGGATTTCTTTGCTATTAAGTAAATATATATATATATATATATATATATATATATATATATATATATATATATATATATATATCAACATTAATACAATTAATTTCTGCATTTAACTCCATTTCAAAAAGAGTTGGACTTGGGAACCTTGGCTTTTGAACCTCTCATTTGTAAAACCTATTAATTGCCAAGAAATAAATTATTTACTATTACCTTGTAATTCTAGGATTCGTTGGATATTTTACGGTTTATTGCAGATATTTTTATTCCTATAGTATTTCATGCTGGGATCAAATAATACAGCATACTCCTTAATATGTTCAATTAATTCTTCTTCGGAATTCCCGTTTCCATTTAAAATATGTCTGATTAATTTTCGTTGAGCCTGGCTATTCCATGTACTTTACGGTATAAGTTGATTGCCTGAGTTAAAATAATAGGAACACCTTTGTCTTCCAGTGCCTGATTGAGTTCCATCCGGGATACATTATCAAATGCCACAGAGAGATCTAGGAAGGCGAGGTGAATCTTTTTGTCCCTTTCAATTAGCTTATCGATAATACATCGAACAGTGAAAATATTGTCTTGGATTTGTGGTCCAGGTCTGAATGCTGAATGTTCTATTATACTTCTTAGCCTTCTTTAGAGTATTCTGGAGTACAACTTCAGGGTTACGAATGAAAGACATATTGGCCAATAATTTTCACACTATACCGTGGAACCTTTATTGTGGATTGTAAAGATGATATAATTATTCCAGTAAGCGGGAATTCTTCTTCTTCTGGAATGCCTTGTTGAAAATATTAAGAAACCATCTTTCTACTAGGTATCCGCCATATGTCAACATTGATTCCATCATCGCGAGCTGCCTTGTCTTTTGCTTTGGCCAGGGCCATTTACAGCTCTTAATCCTCGATAAGATCATCCTCGTCAACAGTTTGTCCTATGAGGATTTCTTGATCGTTTTTTTTTTTTTTCTTGAATTCACAAATTTCTTACTAAAAAGTCTGCCCATTCTTTCAAGACTATATTTTCATCATTAATCAGCTGCCCATTAATATCCTTGATCTGTATTATACTTCATCCGTATTTCCTACGTAATCCCTTCACAGTGTTCCAAAACTTCCTTTTATCCACGACATAGCTTATTTCGCCAAATTCAGACCAATTTTTCTCCTTAGCTAATCTTACTGCTCGTTTTGCCTCTCTTGTTTTTTCTTTGCAAACGGTCAGATCACCTGGGTTATTAGCATGGTATTTTTTCCATGCTTGTTTCTTTCCTTTAAACTTGGCCTACACATTTCTTCAGCCCACCACCTCGTTCTTTTGAATGCAGTGCTAGTCTTTTTATTTTTTAGCATTTTTTCAGCAATACCTTAGGCAATCATCTTAAATTTTTCCCATACTAAATTAACTAACCAAGGATCAAATGTATTCTCCTCCTTATCTACCTAAGAGTTCACTCCATCTAATTTTCATACTATTCTCTTTTATCCTGCCTTCCTAACTGTTCTGTGGTAATTCTCGCATATGTGTTCTTGGAATCTCAATATAGAGTCTAAAACTAGTAGGCGGTAGTCAGTGTTAACTTCTGCCTCACGAACTACCATTACATCCGTGACCTCACCAAAGAAAGGGTTAATGTATGTAAAATAATCTATAATGCTTTCTTAGATCCTTTCTTCAGCCTTAAAAGTAATTTAGTGTATTTTATGTGGGAAGAAAGAATTTCTAACATAGAAATCATTGCCAACACAGAAGTTAACCATTCTCTACCCGCTTTCGTTGAACTTCGGGTCACTTTACTGAACCCCCATATGGTTCGTTTTCATTCCAGTCTCCTTGCACAATCACAAATTAATTAAGACTTATTTCATCCACCTCATCCATCTCAGCATCACTGGTAACATCTGTTGGTGTATATATTTGTAGAATGGTAGGTTTGTGCTTCAGTTTGAGTTCTATACTCATGAACCGAGAGTTTATAGGTTTCCAGTTGAGGACTTTACTTTCCACTTCTTGGTTACTAATAATACTTTGCTTTCACATTCAGATCAATTCCGGAATAGCGCATAGTAAACCCCTCATTCAACTGGGCGATACTTGAGCTCTTCTTATTTGTTTCACTAATCCCCAGGATGCCAATCTTGTACTTTTTCATCTTCTGTACCAGTTCGACCTCGTTTTCATTGATTGTACGAATATTCCGTTGTCTAATCCTTATATCCGTTGTTGTCACCTCGTAGACTGTCCAAATCCGAGGCTGCGTGTTGTTCTTCGAACCATTACTACCCTGGACGGGTGATTATCCCATTGCCAGGGGCCAAGTAACCTCGGGACAACTGGCCCTTTGAGGTCTCCAGGAGGAAAGGTGGAATATAAGGGTGTGGTTAGGATATAATTGGTTATAAAGGATAACAAGGTTAGGGACATGATTCGTCCATACAAAGGGCAGTGGTGAAAAATAAGGCTTCAATTGGGGAGGGTCGTTAGGTCCCTGAAATAGCTGTCCGTCACCGGGATCGTAGGGGAGCCAAATACTTCCATCTATTAAAATTTCAAGCGTTATGAATTTGATAAATGTTTACCCTTAAAATTGCAATATTTTAATTTGAGTCTGCCAGAAGATTTCTACGGTCTAACTAAGGTAGACGACACTATTTCTTCGCTATATAACGCATAATATTTTTTGTTGAAATTTCAAGCCTCCTAAAATTAGTGAATTTGCTACGTCCAAAATTACAATTTTTGAAATTTAGTCTGCCAAAGAGTATCAGCGGCTTAGAAACGGCTGACACCTTTTAATAGAAAGATTCGTCTATCAAAGTTTCATCCATCCTGGAATCAGAGTAATTATTGGAAAAGTCGGACGTCTTTACTTGGGTGCCATATTTTAAAGCAGCGGCTTTGGAATGGCAGACAACTGTTATTTTAGTTGGGATGGCAGGCACTTCCGTAATTCACTTTCAAACCTTCTCTTAAATGAGTACACTACTTTGGTCCTGGCTCCAGGGCTTGAGGAGAAGTATTAAGTACAAATAGTGAACACATCTACCTTCTGTACAACAATGTCATTCATAGGATACACTGACACGGTATATTTTTTTCCTAACTTATCTAAAATTTATTTTTTTTAAAAATACAATCATCCTGAACTGAAAAAAAAAATGAAGTGATAAAATTATATTTACGAAAATCGTAATCGTAAATAGATCGATTGAGTGTGCATTTAAATACCGTGATGGTAAACACAGATCAATCAACCATACACTGAAAGCTAAGCGAAACAATGTTGGTTACTAAAATATATGTCACAATTACGCTGATAATAATAGATTTAAAATGTTGCAAGTGTAGAACCAACTTTATGTTCTTAAATGAAATACTTCAAGTTGAACAGAGGGCAACGGGGTTCATCGAAATCGAGTTATCTTGGGGAAACTAGGGAAGGTTTCGACAATCCACATAATGCTACTCATCGGATTGCATCTAGACAGGCACCCATTGTCCGCTTGAACTGGGTGACGAACCACCGAACGACCCTAGCCTCCAAACTGTTACTCGATATATACCTTCTTTTTTTTTTTTTTTTTTTAATATTATTAATAATTGCAAATTATCAAGAAATATGGGTAAATAAGCACCAATATAAAAATATATATTTATCTCACTTTCTAAACCTGGATTGAAAATGATCTCGTTATCTAGAAATTCTATCTCTGGCGTCAAAACGCCTTAGAATTTCGTAGAAAAGGATTTCAATAAAAACCTGAGGAGTATCTCCCCATTCTGCAACAAAAATCCTATCTAACAACCTACCTGCCGAGCTAAAGGCTGCTACGAACAGGGTTTTAGACGGGCCCAAACCTGTTCGATCGGTTTCAACATCAATCAAGGCAAGTCATATAGTTAAGTGCTCTGCGGGTGTTGAAGGGATGGGCTAGCAGTACGTAACCAATTCAAGTACTCAATAGATCTTCAACTATCTCCTATAAGTATAAGAGTGAATTTAATCTTCCCCGCAAACGACATACTAGGACAAAATGCTCCAAAAAGTATAAAAGTAAAAGTATAATTTGTATGTTGATTCCTCCATTTTTCTAGAGATAAAAACCGTTGGGGAATTTTTTTTTCCCCCTTGACCTTTCAAAAACGCCAGCCATTAAAGAATAAGTTTTAAAATAAAAAATGTATTCTTAGTGAATTTAAACTTCAAATTCTTAGTGTATTCCAACTCATATTATGATAAAAAAAATTGGCCTGAGGGAAGGTTAACGCTCAAATTTAAAAATGTCCGTTTTCAAACCATTTTTTCTATGAGAAGGAGTGCTATAAAACACTTACCTCTTTTTGTGGTGGTTAATAGCAGGTCAAATTGAATAGATACCAATCCTACTATATGCATCCCTGGGTTTTTATGTTTATTTTAATTTTTTTGATTTTAAATATGGAGTGACCATCTTCAGCATGACACCGCAATTTTTCATTCCTTTCAGAAACACGTTATAAAATTCTTTAAAGAAACACAGTCAAAGGTGATTTATTTTACTGGTGGTTCCTCTAGCCAGTATAAGAATAAAAAAAAAATTGCTAATGTCATCTAGTCACAAAACTGACTTTCAGATAGACGCAGAATGGAATTTCTTTGCCTCAGCACATTGAAAAAATCCATGTGATGGCAAGAGAGGAACATAAAAAGATACTAATGCAAGTTTGCAAAAACCTGTTGGAGATCAAATAGAATCAAATTAACAGTAGACGATATGTATAAATTTTGCAATGAATACTTAAAATCTATTAAATTTATATTAGAATGGAAAGAAGATGCTTTCAGAAATTATGATTTACTTCAAACCCGTTTTGATTTCTGTCAGCGAATAATTGGAACAGGAAGTTTTCATAGGTTTGTTCCAATTTCAGAAGGTATTATTAGATGTTATGTGGTGTAAAACTCTGGCACATTTTAAGACTACGCAATTTACGAACTACCACCAATAATCCTTTGGGCCAAAGATCAGATCTCATTTGTATATAATGAACAGTGGTGGATTGGTAAAGCATTCGACATTAGCCAGGAGAATAATGATGTATTATTCCATTTTTTTCCATCCTTCAGGACTCTAACACTATTTGAAACATTAGTAGATGTCAATGAAGAGAGAGTGTAAATGACCTGCGTTTTAAGAAAGTTAAGCCCACTTGAATTAACAACAGAAACGGAACGTTTTCATGGAACTACAAAAAAACATTGTGAAGACATATTAAATCTTCTAAAGCCTCATACGCACTTGTAACAAACTGCCATTCCGTTTCTCCGTACCGTACCACCGATCCGAACATTGTTTCGAAGAACAAGACAGCGTTCCGAACATCGTTCCGTACGAATTGGATACGAGGGGGCGATCGGGAGAATCGAGCGTTCTTCTGAAGTTGTGGTCGAGTTCTCGCCCCAGTATCAATCATGGCATCTCAGCAGCAAGTGGCAGCAGCCGCGAACATTTTGATTGATTACCTTTTGAAAAAGAGGGAAAAAAAACAGCGTTGGTGGACAGTGAACTTAGATTCAAACCGGGAACAGTTTGGTGGAAGCAGCCTGTTGGCTGAGTTGAAGTTCCAGGAGGTCAGCGGCCTGTACAAAAATTTTTCCCGGATGCATCCGACGGATTTTGAATTCTTGCTAAAGAAAGTAAGTCCAAAAATCGCGAAATTCGTGCATGAAAGGCTCGCGGTGAGCCTACGGTTTTTGGCCACGGGTGACTCCTTTACAAGCTTACAATACCTGTTCAGGATGTCAAAACAGGCAATCAGTGAAATCGTCCCGGAAGTATGTCAAGAGATAGTGGAAGAGTTACTTGAAGACTACATGCCGGTAAGTATATTTTTATTAGCATACTAGCATGTTGTTGATCATTAAATCTTTATATTTAGCATTAAAGTTTTATTTATTTTTTCTTAAGCCTACTGCTCTGAATTCCAAGTTATTTTGTTCGGCCATTTTAATAACAGAGGAATATCAAAATCGTATAAAGTTCTTTGTAAAAGTTATTCATAACATACAAATATTAATAGTTGATTTAAAATGTTGACTAAAGACTGGATTGATAATCATTGTACATTTTTAGATTTTATGGATGTATTGAAAACTTTAATATTTTTCTTCAAATAAAAAAATAGATAAAAACAAATCATTACATAAGTTACTCAACAAGCAGTTGGGAAATCACGTACATTTTTTACAGGAACCTTAGTTTTTTTATTCATTGCTGAGATTAATATTTTTCATATTATTATTCATTGATCGTATGTTATTATTATTTTCGAGTTTCCAATAAATGTTATTAATTTTTTTGCTATTTAAGGAATTTTAAGAACGGACGAACGGAACGGTGCTACCTTGGATCCCGTCCACACTAGTCTCACCCCGTTTCGAACATTTCTTTGATGCGACGGTGAAAAACCGCCAGCGGAGCGATCGGCCCCGATCTGTTCTTCCGAACATTATTTATTTGAAGTTTTGCCGCCCCGATCCTAGATTTGTTCGGTTCGGAGGAACGGAACGGCAGTTCCCACCACCCTATAATCCACCACCCTATAATAATAATCTTTTTAACATAATTTTAAAGAGTTCAAATAAAGATTACCTACTCGAAATTAACTCAGCAGAATGCACTTCTTCAAGTCTTCTCTCAGAAAAGTATAATAAATTAGTTTTTTAAACAACTTTAGTAGCTACAACAATTTTGTACACTAAATATTTTTGGTTTGTCAAGCTGAAATATATTTTAAAAATTCGGTTTAGTTTCCATAGAATCTTTTTGTTTCCATTAAATAACCAAAGAGTAAAAATAATTAAGTTAATTTCTACTTTTATGTTATTACAGTACATTGTTACAGAGCGTTTTGTTAGTTGGCGGCTTGGTGGGAGAAGGTTCGGACGCATTCGTCTCCTTCCGGAAGCGCTCGGTTTTCCATCTTTGGTCTAATAGTCCTTGTGATATACGCTGTCTTTTTTAATGCATGCCCGATTTAAATCATTGTTTTTTTTTTTGTTTTTTTTTTAGGGAATTTAATTACCTTTCATATGATTTCATATATAATTTACCATAAAATGCTTACTTTTTGAGTTGTGTGCGAATAACATTTTCTTTTCGCTATAACGTTTTTCCCTCCATTTCCTCGGTTATTTACTACATACATGAAAAGTTAAAGGGTTTTAAGGAGAAGATTTTCAGCAAGTTTAATCAAAATCGTTCGAGCAGTTTTCGAGAAAATTATAAAAAAGTGTAAAATCGACAATATAAAGTGGCACTTCCGGCCAGTTGATTTTGACGAAAACGTAGCTGTAACATCCCATAAATAGACTTACCTTAAATACGTAGTTTCAGTTTCATACGACTTTTCGTTTTTGAGCTAGGTTGTTCGTTTGTTAAATGTGGCGCTATGTTGTAAAACTTTAAATGTTAGCTTTTTCATTTTGAGCATATTTGTTTGTTCCATTCTATAAATCACTTTGGATGTATTTCTGTTTAATGCAATTTAAGGCAGAATACTCCCATTAGTCACTCACTACCTTCTCCTGTCCCAAGCCACAAAATTTTCTGTTCAAAGTGTTATCGCTCTTAATAGCAGTTCACTTTTTAAAAAATAATATTAGTTCAGTGTTACCAAATAAGAAGATAATATTTTTCAATTTATTTCACAAACATCTGGTGCGGTGCGCGCATCACAGAACTTTCCCTTACCAACCTATAATAATAATCTTTAAGATTATTTTAAAGAGTTCACATAAACACTACTCGAAATAAACTCAGCAGAATCCATTTCCTCAAGTCTTTTCTCACACAAGATTAATAAATTAGTTTTCAAATAACTTTAGTACAACAATTCTGGACACTAAATATTTTTGGTTTTTCAAGCTCAAAATATATTTTAAAAGTTTCTGTTTAGTTTACATGGAAATTCCATTTTGTATTCATTAAATAATATAAAAGTAGACATTATTAAGTTAATTTCTCCGATTATGTTATTACATTACATTGTTACAGAGAGTTTAGTTTACTACAGGTTGGCGGCTTGGTGGGAGGAGGTTCGGTCGCATTCGTATCCTTCCGGATGCGCTCGGTTTTTTCATCTAGGGTAGTCTTTATAGAGATATGCTATATTACTATTATTACTAATATAGGCCCGATTTAAGTAATTGTTTTTTTAGGAAATTTAATTACCTTTCATATGATTTCATACAAAAATTACCATGCTCACTTACAAAGTTATGTTCAAATAAAATGTTCTTTTTACTGTAACTTTTTCCCCTGTATTTTCTTGTTGATATACTACATGCATAAAAAGTTAAAGAGCTTCAAGAAGAAGACATTGGGCAAGTTTCATCAAAATCATTAAAACCGTTTACGAGAAAATTGCAAAATAGTGTAAAAACGGCTATATAAATGCAACTTCCGGTTAGTCCGCACTGTATCTTTGCTAATACTTGTCCAATTTTGATGATTATTTTTTTGTTTGTTAGATAATTTAATTACCTTTCATAAAATTCTAAACATAATTTACCATAAAATGCATACTTTTTAAGTTATGCTGAAATAAAATATACTTTTCATCATAACTTTTTTCCCTCCATTTCCTCGGTGATGTACTACATACATGAAAAGTTAAAAGGCTTTAAGAAGAATTACAGCAAGTTTAATCAAAATCGTTCGAGCCGTTTTCGAAAAAATTGTAAAAAAATGTGAAATCAATGATATAAAGTGGCACTTCCGATCAGTCGATTTTTACGAAAAAGTTGCTGTAACATCCCATAAATATACTTACCTTAAATAAGTAGTTTCAGTTTCTTAAGGTTATTCGTTTTTGAACTAGGCTGTTTACATTTACACAGACCATTTTGCGAGACTTGGTTATTTGGACTCAGGGGACCTTAAAACGTGTATTTCCGTTGAAGACTCGAATTTGAAAATTTTTATGATCGCAATATTTCCCCTTACTATATATTTCATGCACAGGTAAGGGAAAGTAATAATACAGGCAAGTCATGTAAACACTACCTAATAGAAATAAATTGCAGTGCAATAATAATTCAGATAACAACAATATAATTTTATGGAGTTGATTATAAAATCTTTAACCTTATTTAACCTCATACAAATTAAGTTCATATCTTATTTCATAATTATGTAAGCTAATTTTTTTTGCTTACAAAATATTAGTTATTAATTTTAGTAAGTAAAATGTTACTACTTATACGTTACCAGCTTGCCGTTTGCTTACTATGTTTTCTCCTATTTTCGAACAGTTAGCAAGCTTTAATCAAGCAAAAGACCAATTAACGTTTTTACAAAGCATAAACCTCTTCTAAAACACTATAAATTGTGTGAATTTCAGATTTTTGGAACGTGGAGACCAAGGAGTCCCGCCTTTGAGGGGCAATGTCGAAAAGTGGTTCGGTCATCTATGCCGAATGAACGAAGACCGGGATCCACGGAAGTTTTCTGAAGCAATGCCCACTGGACGTCTCCCTCGAGGAAGACCCAGACTGTTATGTACCGATAACATCTCCAGGATAGGACAGAAAAAGGGAAAGAGTCTGAACTCCATGAGAGTGCAGTCTCGGGATCGTGATCCCTGGCTGGCTTGAACTGAGGCACCTCCACGCTGAGAGGCACAAAGGACGAAGATGAAGAAGAAGGATTTATATTTACTAGTATACCCGAGCGAGAACTCTCGCATTAGATATCTATCCTTCTTCTAAACCCTAATACATTTGAAGTATAAGCGATATTAGAGAAACATGTTTATTCGTATAAAAAATATAATATTACCAAGAAAATTTATTTAACGCACATATTTGGTGAAGCTATATAGTTTATAATGACTACGTTGAAGTAACAGTTTACTTAATCAGTAATTAGTAATCCCTTCAGTTCGACAGTTAAACAATAAGATTCAGATATATTTCTATTTGTAGTATTCATATCCTACAACGCCCTCCCTATAGGGTTAGAAATGGAAAATAATATATAATCTCCTCTATCATTCACAGAAACTAAAACATTCAAAATGTTTTTGTATACAGCCTCAACTTGCTTTTACAGATATAAAGTTGCTATGACAACTGCACGTACGCCAGACGGAATGGGACCCGTAGTATCGCGGAATTATACCGTGCGTTATCTCGAAAAAGGTAGGTTTTTGGACTTCAAAACGGTGGACCAATACGTTCCTGTGGAACGTATGTGGTCTTGATGCCCGCGTCAAAACCTTTAAAACCCAACTTATTCCGTCTCGATCCGAAGACTTTCAGTCGTCAAAGCTTTGAAACCTCCCTGTTTTTTTCATCACTTTTATTTAAGCCCTAGTAAGAATTTGACAATTGAAATTAGGATTCGTTACTTCTCCGTGAAAATCCCTTTCTTTTGATACTCACTCATCAAACTCCAAAGCTCCTAAGGGATCTATAGTGCCGTAATAATATATAGTAGTGACAGTGATTCTGGTTGCCTACTACAAGGGTCCTCCCCTACATACCACACTACTAGGTTAATTGTTAATAGCACTTATTCACATCGAAAAATGGTTTAAAACCGCATTTTTTTTTAATTAGGAAGGAGTAGGAACACGTTAATATGAAAGCTTATGAAAGAATAAGCTTTTTAGCTTACAGCATTATCTTTAAAATGGAATTTGTTTGATCTTTCTAAATCATACAGTTTTTGAACTATCGACTAAACCGCAAATGAGTGCATTTAATGAAATTGGCTGGTAGAACTGAAGAAAAATAGCTGGCTGGCATTTATAAACGGTTAAGGGTAAACAAATTTCCACAACGGTTTTGAGCTCTAGAAACATGGAGGAATCAATATACAAATTATAAATAAAAAAAAAATTAAAAATTATGATAAAAATGAAAATTGAAGACATTGAAACAGTAAAAAATCATATTAGAAATGATAAATAACATTAGAAACAAAGAGAGAGGTTAAATGAAAGAAAAGGAAAATAAAAAGATAAGAGAGAAATCAAATAAGATTGGGGGAGAAAAGATAAAAAAAATATATCAATAAGCAGCAAATAATCATGCCTAGAAAGAAGAAAAATCGCAGAAGCTGATAATAAAAAGATAGAAACGATAATTTTGTGAGTGTTCAAAGAAAATATTGAATGATTTTTATGTGGTAAGCCGGGTTAAGTCGATTATATTCCATAATAAAAGTATGAGTATAATATAATATAACAAGTATAGTATAATATTCATTATTTAATTATTAATTTATGATGATTATTATTTATTCTTTTCTTTAAGTATATCAGTGATAGTAACCATCATCAAAGAAGGAGACAACAGAGAATGAAAAAACCATAGAGGAGTCTCCTTTCTCAGTGTTCCAAGCAAGGTTAACTCAAAAATCCTAGAAAAACGCCTCAGAACAGCCACTGAACCACTCCTTGACGATGCACAACACGGATTCAGGCAAAATAGAAGTTGTCCAGACCTGATATTTACATTAAGGCAAATTTCTGAGAAGTTAATCGAGAAGAACAGAGAAGCATATGTCTGTTTTATTGACTTGTCCAAAGCCTTCGACAGAGTTAAAATACTAGACACAGGACAGGCGTTGAAGGAGATGGGAATAGAAATAGGACTAAGATAAGCTATCTTAAGCCTATATAAAAAACAAAGAAATGTAGTCAGAACATGCCACTGCAGCTCAAAAGAGTTTGTAATTAATATCGGCATCAGACAGGGTTGCAGTTTGAGCCCTCTCCTCTTCATTACTCTCGACACTGCACTAAAAAAAAAAGTACCAAGCATGAGACCCTTCCAACTGGGCTTTAGAAGACTCCAAAAAGTAGCATACACAGCTCTAGCTTTCGCAGATGACCTGGTCGTATTTGGAAACAATTGCAGGAACCTCCAATTCAACCTCCGTATCCTCCAAGAAGAGCTGAGAAGAATAAACATGGTAATAAATACAGAGAAAACGAAATATATGAGGATAGGAAGGAAAAACGACCACGCGGACAGAGTGTTAAGGCTTGGTGGAGTAGAAATTGAATAGGTGAGCGATTATAAATACCTTGGATCGCACCTGAATGAGTATGAATGGGTGGATGGCGAGATAAGACAGAGTAGAACGACTGCGGGAAGATCCTTCGGTTCTCTGAAGACTGCGTTCCTGGGAAGGAAAGAAATTACAAAACACACTAAGAAGGTCATTTATAAAAACACTTTCCTTCCAATATTGACATATGCCAGCGAATCATGGACCCTCACTACTAAACACAAGAGTCAGATCCAAGTAATGGAAATGAGGTAACTTAGGAAGGTTGAGGGAAAGACAAGGCGGGACCGTGTGAGGAACACGACGATTAGAGCGAGCCTCGATTGAGACCAATCGAGGATATTATTAGAAGAACATAGCTTGATATGAAATGGTATGAACACGTATCTCGGATATCGGAGAATCGCATTCCTCGAGCTACATATGAAACTGTCGCAGAGGGAAAAAGACCGCAAGGAAGACCCAGAAAGACATGGGATGAAGGGTTGAAGGAGGCCTTTGACAGGAGAGGTCTGGAGTGGAGGAGGAGGAAGCTGCTGGTGCTGGACCGGGATGCATGGATCAGGCCATATAGAAAGGCACCTTACACTGCGTTGCGGTAGAAGAGGTTAGATCAAGAAGAGAAGTATATCTGTTGCCATTATTATTTATCCATATCTTTTTATTTATTATTGTTTATTGAACTAATTTTAATGCTTAGGTGTGCGTTTCTAATTTCTAGTTATGTAATAGTTGAGGGTAACTGGAAAAGAGAAATATGGGACAGATTAGAGAGTGATAGAAGGTTTACAGCAAACAAAAGGAAAATAAAAAAGGAATAGATAGAATGAGGTAATGTAGAGATGACAATAATGTATTTAGAGTTAAAATGAAAGGAAAAAAAAAAAAAAAAGAAATTGTTATATATATATATATATATATATACATACATACATATTATGTCTAGCATTAGATTGATGAGTATGATGTGTGTATAGCAATCCTAGGTATTTGGGCAGAATTGCTGTAAATAGAGCATTTCTCTCTCATATTATTCTACATTGAATCGTTTTTTTAAGTAAGGCGACTAAAATTAGTTTAAAAATTAAATAAAACATCTCTGACTAATCCGGTTTAAATGCTCAAAAAGAACTCCGTATTCTCAGAAGAAAATGGATGAAAATTCTGCTCTAAAGCAATTCGATTTTTAACATTACCCTTCTTATAATGAGATTCTTATACATTTTGGATTTATGAAAGTAGGCACTAAATATCTGATGTGGACAACACATGACTTCCTTGTACGCCTACTAAACTATAAATCGGTGGCTCAAGAAGTGATACTGAATTTGGTTACTAGTTTCCGAAGATTGCAGTATCTCGGCGTCGCGACATCCATCTATTGACACACACACACTCGCACAAATGGGGAGGAAAAGCAGTATTTTACACTCAATTTTAGCACTTAAAACAAGTAATAAAAATGTTTAATTGGATTGGAAACCAAATTGCGTTTGTAACCTTTATTACCGAAACATATGACTTCTGAATTTAATTTTAATATAATTTTTGATGTAAGTTTATTATGACCTTCAAGTAAAGTACCCTTTTCGGCTCACCAATTTAAACCAAAATATAGTAAATACATTCATATTGATATAAAAGTTCTATTTACCAAATTTGAGATGTTATACATTATATTTTAATATAATTTTTGATGAACGTCTAATACGACCTTCAAGTAAAGTACCGCTTCCGGTTTTCCAATTTAGACCAAAATCTAGTATGTTATTTAAATCAATATATAAATTATAAATACTAAATTTGAGAAGTTTTGGATTGTATTTTAATGTAATTTTTGATGGAAATCAATTATGACCTTCAAGTAAAGTACCACTTCCGGTGATCAAGCAGTGACCAAAAAGGGAGGTTCACAACTAGATTTTACGACAATCCTAAATACAAAATTTCAACTTTCTACGGCTAACCGTTTTTGAGTTATGCGAGATACGAACGTACGTACGTACAGACGCCACGTCAAAACTAGTCAAAATGAATTCAGGGATGGTCAAAATGGATATATCCGTTGAAATCTGAAAACCGAAAATTTTCGCGATTATAATACTTCCTTTACTTCGTACAAGGAAATAAAAAAGACGAATCAACTGCACAATATAGCGTTTTCATTTGGATATAACCTAGAACCTAGTTTTGTATTTTAAAAATATAAGTCCAATAAAATTCAAAATTTTTATAACAATATTTTAGGTAATATATTTCGAAATAAATATATCATAATGTTAACTCATTTCATTGGCTGAGTTAAGGTCAAAATAATAAAAAGCAGAAACAAATATATTTTACTGAACACCCCCAAAAAAGTTTCACTCCCCCTAGATTGCATCAATAAAAAAAAAAAAAAATATTTTGCTGATCATCAGCAAACAAATTTATTCAACAGTTTCGTAAAATTAATGCGTTGTGTGTATTTTTACATAAAATACGTTACAAAACGCGCCATGACTGTAACAAAAATACTTAATTGACAATTAAGAATAACAATTAATATCTATTCTACAAAATAGATTTTTAAAAATTATTTTCCATTAAAATATTCATGAGAATATTCCTGAAAACTTTAATAATTATATTATTATTCAAAAATGAATTTGGCGCAAAGTGGTAGCACTGGAGCCGAAGAGTGGGGTGGCAGGCAGTTAACAGTTTACCACGATAGAGTTAGCTTCTCTTCCATATTGTTTATTAATATTTTTTGATTTTTCACGACAGAGACCAAAAGGTAATGATTTTTAATTATATTGTTTTGATAAATTAATGTAAATTAAAGATTATAGGATCATTTTTATAAAATTTGAGTCGGTTTTGGTAGAAAGCATCAGAAACCAAAGCGGGAGGAATAGTGAGACGCCATGCGTGTTTTATATACTTAAATTTTTTTTTTAAAGTTATTTATTGTAATAGTTAAAATAATAAATGACAGTGCCTTATAATAGATATAAACGTTGTTTAACTTTTAATAATAAATTATTTAAAGCAATTACGATTCTCATAAGCTATAATTACGGTTACTACTCCAGTATCGCTACCCCAACATGGCGGCTGGGCACTAGCCTCGATCATAGGCCCTCACTATACATATCGAAATTAGCCGAGTTTTACCGAATAACTAAATTTAATTTATAGTAAGGCCCCCCACCTTAACTGAAAAGGA
The DNA here is from genome assembly GCA_948150685.1 of Rhaphigaster nebulosa. Lineage (NCBI taxonomy): Eukaryota > Metazoa > Arthropoda > Insecta > Hemiptera > Pentatomidae > Rhaphigaster > Rhaphigaster nebulosa. The sequence goes on along the minus strand of OX411307.1, from coordinate 54,250,164 downwards.
TCCATGAGGGCTCGCCTATCCCTTGAGCGAGTGGATATCGACAGCTGTCATCTAATTAAATCAGTAATAATTTTAATAATCACTAACAATCTCAATGGATAATAAATTTTAACACCGCCACATAAATTCGCATAAATACAAATCAGGTTATAACCCGAAACTGACCTATCTACCTAAGTACCGTTGTTTGCATGTAATAATTACTCATTCACTCCCCCCCCCCCAAAAAAAAATTAATAAGAGGTTCGGTACACTGCTAGTTTCGGTATGTACAGTGAGGTCTATGACCTATGCTTGTGCCCTACCCGACATATTGGGGTTGCGAATCTGGAGTGATACCATTGTTACTTTCAAGGCCAAAAAGAAATTTAAGCCTGTAACCAACAAATCTTTATAAAGCTATAAATTATAATAAGATCTATGTTCCCTTTTTAAGAAATATTAACGGATATAAAAAAAGAGAAATAAAATAAATTAATACATACGACTCCAGGAGAAAGTTCAATTAAAAGGAAAGGGACATTGCTGAAGGGATGATGGGGAGGAGGGAGGCTAAGTCCGTTAATAAAGTCCTGTGACATTTTTACTGTTGTCCAGGATTCCTAAAGTACACCACCGAGTACGTTGGAGGCACAAATAAAAAGAAAAGAACGTCCGAAATATTTCGTTTTCTGCGGATGGAAATTCCGCTCCTTAAATAACTCAATGATTTCTCAATTCAGTAGCAGATTGATAAGAGATTCGGGAATAATGAGCGGCAGTCCCCTCCCCCCTCACCCTCCCGCCCGTTCACACAAGTTTTTATTCTGAATTCTTCAAATATTAAAATCATCCAGAGTTACGTTAATTTCAGTTTCAGTTGCGAGCATTAGTAATCCTAAATATTATTACGGATAATTTACATTAGTTGATCGAAAGTAGAGTCATGAACTTTAAATAAAAGTCAGTTATTTACGGACGGCGCTCGTTTCTAGGAAATTGCTAATCGCCCCGAAAGCACTGAACAACAATGGCCCTGCTTCAAGGCTCCCACATTGTTGGAACTGTTTGCTTTTGTTTAAAAAAAACTCAGGGGTGATAAAAAAAATTTATTTGTTGCATTATTTGTGTTTTAATATTTAACCTTCCTAAATTATACTTACAGAAAAATATTAGTCCCAAGCAAGGCGTTGATAGAAACGGTTGTCTTCCTTTCCAGGTAGAAAGTTCTAAAGAAAACTGCTTCAGATCTTGGTAAGTTGTTTATTCTATTTATTTATTTGTTAAGACATAAAAATCAATAAAAATAAGATAAGTTTTACGACCAGAAGCGAAGATTTCATTTCGGGAGGGGGGGGGGAGAGGATACATCCAGGGATCTACTTTAAAGAAACCCTCTCTAACTGAGGATGTAAGGGGGCCCTCTCTCTATTTATTTTCTATACCTAAGTATATTAATTATGAAATAAAATTCAAATAGGTTTATACAATTTTTGGTTTACAGATAAGAATAAGTATATTGTAATATAATCCGGACCAACTGGACTGGCTACGCCACTGCTTACGATCATCTTAAGCCGTCTGATTGTGTCGCGCGGCATAGCACTTTCGTTTTACTATCATAAATTAAACCAATATACTCTTAGTTTCTTTATTTTTAATATTAACATTACTTGTGTTTCAATATCAACATTCCTAAATCTAACTTCAGAAAAACATCAGCCCGCATCAAGGCTTTGGAAGAAAGTTTCGTCTAGTTTTCGTCCGGAATCCTCTAAAGAGAACTGCTTCAGAGGTTGGTTAATTGTCAATATTATTTAATTATTTCTTGAAATAAAGTAAATATAAAATAAATAAAAATAAGATATAAGTTTTTAACCATCAATAATCGTCTAATATACGGGCATCTTAAGCCGTATAATTGCGTCTCGCGGCACAGTATTTTTGTTTCTAAATCAAAATAATATTTAAAAAAAAGTCTTGTATTATCATAAATCAAGCCAATTTATTATTAATAATAAATCAGTTTATATATATATATATATATATATATATATATATATATATATATATATATATATATATATATATAGATAGATAGATATATATATTTCTTCTTTGCATTACTTGTGTTTTAATATAAACTTCCTTAAATTTAAATTACAGAAGAAGACAAACCCGAGAAAGGCGTTGCTAGAAACGAGCGCAAATTTCTAAAGAAAACAGCTTGAGATCTTGGTAAGTGGTTTATTATGTTTAGCTATTTGTTAAAAAATAAATTAGATATAAAATATATAAAAATAAGATATAGGTCTTTAGCTATCAATAGGCTAACGACTATCTTTAGCCGACAGATGGCGTCTCGCGGCAGAGTACTTATAGTATCTAAATCAAAATCAAATATATAAAAATTCTTTGATTATCATAAATCAAGCAAATTTAATCATTGTCCCTTATATATATATATATATATATATATATATATATATATATATATATATATATATATATATATATATACACACATATATATTTCTTTTTTGCATTATTTGTGTTTTAATATAAGCATCCCTAAATTTAAATTCCAGAAAACAAACCCGAGAAAGGCGTTGCTAGAAACGATCGCAAAGTTAGCCGACAGATGGCGTCTCGCGGCAGAGCACTTTTAGTATCTCAATCAAAATAAAATATATAAAAATTCTTTGATTATCATAAATCAAGCCAATTGACACAAAAAGAACTCCGTATTCTCAAAAATATAAATCAGTTTATATATATTTCTTCTTTGCATTAATGTGTTTTAATATAAACTTCCTTAAATTTAAATTACAGAAAACAAACCCGAGAAAGGCGTTGCTAGAAAGAGCGCAAAGTTCTAAATAAAACAGCTTGAGATCTTGGTAAGTGGTTTATTATGTTTAGTTATTAGTTAAAAAATAAATTAGATATAAAATATATAAAAATAAGATTCAGGTTTTTAGCTATCAATAGGCTAATGACCATCTTTAGCCGACAGATGGCGTCTCGCGGCAGAGCACTTATAGTATCTAAATCAAAATCAAATAATTAAAAATTCTTTGATTATCATAAATCAAGCCAATTGACTCAAAAAGAACTCCGTATTCTCAAAAATACTAAATCAGTTTATTTATATTTCTTTTTTGTATTACTTGTGTTTTAATATAAGCATCCCTAAATTTAAATTACAGAAAACAAATCCGAGAAAGGCGTTGCTAGAAACGAGCGCAAAGTTCTAAAGAAAACAGTTTCAGATCTTGGTAAGCGGTTTATTTTGTTTAGTTATTTGTTAAAAAATAAATTAGACATAAAATACATATAAATAAGATATAGGTTTTTAGCTACAAATAGGCTAACAACCATCTTTAGCCGACAGATGGCGTCTCGCGACAGAGCACTTTTAGTATCTAAATCAAAATAAAATAATTAAAACATCTTTGATTATCATATAAATATTATTTATATATTATTTATATATCATTATCATAAATTATCATATAAATCAAGCCAATTTACTCATTGTCCCTTTATTATTAATACTAAATCAGTTTATATATATATTTCTCTTTCGCATTACTTGTGTTTTAATATCAACATTCCTAAATTTACATTACAGAAGAAGACAAACCCGAGGAAGGCGTTGGTAGAAACGAGGGCAACTCATTTTCCTTTTATTATTAATACTTTTATAAATCAATTATACTTTTAGCATTTTTTATATATCTATATATATATATATATATATATATATATATATATATATATATATATATATATTTTCTTATATAAATCTTCCTAAATTTAACTTAAAGGCGCTGGTAGAAACGGTTTTCTTACTTTTCGACTGCAAAGTTCTTAAGAAAACTACTAAGGAGCTCCTCGTTAATTGGTTTATTTTATTTATTTATTTGTTAAATCTAATAATAAATTAGATATAAAATAAATTAAAATAAGATATAAGTTTTTATTTATCTTAAGCAAAAAATATATTTATCTTAAATAAAGTTTTGCGATCATTGCGTCACTCACAGCACTTTTAGTTTCCAAATCAAAATTAAATTTTAAAAAAATCTTTGATTATCATAAATTATCCGTTATATTATTATTTTTAAATAGTATATATTTTGTTTTTATAAAATACTTGTATTAATCAATGCCCCTTTATTATTAATATTAAGTTATTTATATATATTTTTTTATCAATCACCTAGAAAGTTATATTACAGCCTGTTAACTTCGGTCTTCTAAAACATGGTATGTAACTAAAATTATACCAGTGGTGGTCCAGACAAACTAGGGCAGAAAAGGGGAAATGTTTGTTGTAGACAAAAATTTTGGTACATAGACAATATTTACTTTTCGTGTATTTCATGAGTTTAGTAGCATTTATGGTCAAAAGTTGGGTAACTTTTTTTAAATTTTTATGGAAATCGGACTAAAGAGCCATCAATCGCTTTTTGCCAATTTTTTATACTTCTCCAGCGCGCTCTACCGGCTTAGCGGACGATCGTAAAGACATTTATTATGGAAATAAATGTAAAAATTTTGTCTACTCTAGTCTTCTCGGAAAAAAATATTACTTTCCGAGATATTAATGGAAAAAACAATAATTTAAAAAAAATACAAAATTTTGAAGTCTTCTGCAACATAAACAAGGTTTCGGCCAAATATTTGCCAGAAAAGCTCAGATACGTTTTCAGCGACACAAAAAACTGGGGTGAACCAAAATTTACGACTACAACAAAACTTTTCTCTATATTTTCACACATTGTATAATAAAATAAAAATGAAAATAATGTAATATGTAAATAAATATAATAATAAGGGATTCGCATTAAGGAGCAGTAGCGATAAGTTTGGAGGGGGAGGAGTGCGTCCTCGACTAAGGGGGAGGGGGTGCGTCGTTGACTTGGGGGGGGGAGTAGGGCACCTCTACATGTAACTAGCTAAACAATTTTACTCATTAACAATTATTAAGGGGTGGAAATACAATAAAACATTTTTACCCACTTAGAACTGTAACCAATAGCTATTCAATTTTTGTTGCTTTGCTAACACGAAAAGGTAGGAACGTGAAATTACATCTTCTCTTAGATAGGATTCATAATTTAATTTCCCTTTTTGAAGTTCAGAAAAGCGGTACGTGACTACAAAACAACGCTATGCCCTCGCATGGAGAATTCATTACGCAATGGGAATACGCACACTTGGGCCGAAAATGTTTCACATAGATGTAGATTTTTTTTTTTTTTTTCATTTTAGGAAATAAAATATATTCCCAATCAGTTAACTTTCATTTTTCGATTTCATGATTCGAATGTTGAGTAATAATAAGCCTGATTTATCCCTAAGCAATCGCTTATTTGAAAGAAAAAAATAATGTAAAAAATGTGGTATCAAAAACTGCTAAAGAATCATTTAAGTGAAACCTCTAATAATGGCTTTATATTTTGATACTAATACGTGCGTACATTAAAATATGTTTATATCAAGTATTAATTAATAAAACGAATATCTTCCACACTATAAAAACTATCTAAAAGATCCACATATTTTCATAGAGAAAACAATTTTTGTACATTTTGGAAATTAAAAATCTTTAGATAAAAGTAACAAAAAGTATACAGACATACTCTTAAAATTTATATAATATTATTAATAAACAAATAAGGACTCAAAGTTTAAGGACTCTAATAAGTTTTTTTATGATTACTCCAATCATGCCGCATAAGAAGCAGATAATCATTTTACATAATAACAATTGATGGATATTAATGATATAATTTAAATTATTATTATTAAATATATTTAAAAAAAAATTAAAACAATATACATAATTTATGCTTAAAAGAATTACTGCATTTAATTAAAATTTTACAACTAAAATATTATTCGAAATATTGCCAAGAAATTATTAAAAATCATAAATTTGTTTCGAGACTATTTCACAGAATTCATTAGTAGTAATTTTTCAGAGATAAAACTTTTTTTTCGGTCATGTATCACACAGTCTGCACACATAAGGGCAAAAAGTAATTGTGACATAATAAATCATTCATACCATATTTACGAACAAAAATAAATAAATAAAATAATAGAAAAGTAAAGAAAATAGGTACCTCCTGCCATGTTCTTTGTTAATAGAAAGGCATGCTCGTATTACGTACCTGAAAAAAAAAATAATATGTATATACTAGAACATATTATTCATTTAACATATTAGAACTTATATGTAATCTTAAGATATATATATACATATATATTTTAAAATTTCTCTATTATAGTACATAAACCAAGCGATTTCAATGCCACTAAAAATAATCAAATAATATTTTTAAAGTAATTAATTACAATATAAATATATGAGAGTAACAATTTGAATACTCTTTAACAGCAAAATTATGTGAATAAAAAAACACGAAATTGTATACACATTTTTTTTTAATGCAATTCATTTGCCGACCATAGTTAAATTATTTTAAAATTTCAATATAGTATGCTGTGTCGACCTCTTTCACGGGAATACTTCCACCACTAATGGAATTATAGTGATACTGCTACCATTACATAATAATGTAATATAATTCAGCAAATAATTAAATTTTAATTTTTAGGAAAATACATTCTAAAAGGTCTGAAGAAATAAATTTTTCAGTGGGATCTGTGCCAAAATACAGGTGTCGGGCAATCTTTTAATCAGAAATCTTTACTCCGATAATAAAAACAAGGTAAGGACACGATTTATTTATTTTATTTTTAATATCATTTTATTTATTTAACGGTTTATTGTTTTCAATAATGGACCTTTGCAATTGAACAGGAACAAAAAAATTGAACCCTCTCCCTCTCCACAAAATTTGAGATTTTACGTTTTAAGATAGGTAGAATCCAAAAAAACCGAAAAAATAAATAAATCATACCGCGGGTTTTCTCCTAGACTGCTCGGCCGATTTTTTTTAAATTGGCTCCAAACTCGCAGGTCATCCCACACCTCCGCCATTTATGGAGGATATTAAGTTTTTTGGGATCATTTTTCCAAAAAAAAAAAAAAAAAATCATTTGGATATATAATGATTTGCAAATCATTATAAGTATAATTAACATAATATGTTTATATTATAAAACGCATATTACTCATTTCGCCTTAACTCAGAGCATGTCAAAGGTCTTAGAGTTAACAGAAGATTCCTAATATTTTTTTTCTTCTTTCAAATATATATATATATATATATATATATATATATATATATATATATATATATATATATATATATATATAGAGAGAGAGAGAGAGAGAGAGAGAGAGAGAGAGACAGGATAATTCTCAATCAAGTTGTTTTGATATAACTAAAAAGTTCATGAATTTTCTATAAAACTTCTGCAGTATTAGTTCATTATTGCCTCATTCATATTAAAGTAACAATTTCTACATTTTTATTTAGAATTACAACATTTGCTTTAATTCTAGACATCAAGTATATGAAGGATTTTATGAACCAAATATCGAATTTCATTTCAAACCCATACAGTTCTTATCTCAAAAGAAGAATTTTTTTTTAATGATATAAATATGCATATATATTTAATATACACAGGGTGTACAGCGATATAGAAGGAATGATTTTAAGTGTGAACTGTAAAATTCAAGGTGCTTTTTGTCAATTTATTGGATTAAATTTTAAAACAAAATTGGAACCATAAAATGTTTTATTTAGTCAGCTTATGGTAAAACTTACAATTAGGACTTGAGAATGAATTTGAATAATTATAAAGGTTGTATTCCTGTTTGATAATGAAAAATTTTTACGCGACTTCTTTCTTATAGCTCAACGCACGTCCAAAATTAAAAACAACAGATTAAAAAATTAGAAAAATGCAGTACAAAAACAATTTCAAGTGTAAATAAATAAAATTCGCGTAATAAATAAATTTTACCACATGTATATTTTTCCTTGGTTCACTTAGCGATAGGTATAGCGACCCGGTAAGGTGAGACAGAACTTAGAATGGAGTATGTGCTGTATGGTTTATGATTGGCTGTTTTTCAAGCATAATTCCCTATTTTTTTCCCGACGCTAAAATTCAATCTGAATTCCCGATCTTGAAGGAATTAAAGGTCGCTGGACACCCTGTGCACACACGCATATACTCGTATTTATTTTCTTTTTTTATAGATGGAGTTTATAGTCCCAGTGAATCCTAGGCCCTTGCTTCTGTATTTGCTGGGGAAGACGGTGATAGTTTATATGAAAGACGGTAGGATATTCGAAGGTTATCTGTTCTGTTTTGATTCATTGCAGCATATACGTTTGTTGGAAGCTCGCGATTTAACTGATTACAGGATTTGTATAAATATATACGATCTTACTTTGCGCCTCCAAGATATCAGATGCTTCAGAACCAGAAGCGTCAGAGACAACCGATAAAATGATTTATTCTTTTAAATTTTTTTTTAATGTCACATATGAGGAGCTCCAGTTCAAAATGCATTTTATTTACTTTAATTTTATCAGAAAAAATTTTGTCTGGACTAAAACATGAAGGATAATTCAGAGCTCCATAATTCAGAGGTTGGAAGCAATATGATTTTAAAAAAAAATTCAGACTGGGATATCTATCCCAAAAATATTTTCCGATTCCGGTACAAAATGAATGTCAACAGAAAATGGACAAAATGCATTTTAGTCTGGCGCTTCTCATATATGTTTCTTTATTTTATTTTTTTAATATGTAATGTATACATTTAAACCACTGTATTATGTTAGTCATAAATGATGCAGTATTTTTACAATATAATTTCTATACAATAAAATTTGATTTAACTGTTTAAAAAGGGATATTCGGTAATAGGGAGGGGTTGCCAATTGCTAAAGATATTATTCTAGTTTATCTGGTTCTAAACCAGACAAGCATAACTTCTTCCATACGTCAATAATAGTTACAAGAGATTTTAAGGAATTTTTTTTTATTAAAAATGAAAAAACAAAACAATTAAAGTCTGTAAGATTTACCGTCTGACAAGGGCCCAAGGCGTAAGTGGGATGATTGTACTAAAGCTGACCTTTTGGAATAAGCTTTTCACGAGAGTCGGTATAAGCGGAAATCGCTGTTATCGGTATTGAATTTTTGGGTTCGCTAAGCTATTATATCGATGTCACATTCGCAAGGGAGTCAATGTCTCACCGATTTCAACCAAATTTTTTGTGGTGATTCTAAATCCAAAAATATTGTACATTTACATGCCGAGAAAAAATAAATAAAACACGCTCAAACTGCTTTATTTTTATCTCGAGGTTAAAAAATGACATCGACGTGGTTTTTCCATCAAAAGATTTGATTTTCACTGTATATTAAAGTAAAAATACAAACATTAAAAAATAATGGGTTTTTGGTCAATTAAGTCGAAAAAAAAAATGTTTAAATTATTGGGTAAACTAGCCTTGAGAGATTTTTTTTGCACCAAAATTATGGCAGGTATTGATTCAGCACACCAAAAAACCGTTATGTTGAAAATTCCATTGAAATAAAAAAAAATATTTTTTCAGTTTCGTGGGGGTACACTAGCCTTCAGAGATTTTTTGTTGCAAAATTTTGAAAGATTTTGATTCAGAGCACCGGAAAACCTTCATGTTGAAAATATCATCAAAAACAAACAATTTTTTTTTTTTAGTTTTAAGGAAGTTCAAAATTTGCTAGCCACAAAATTATCTTTCGATTGGAAGCTCTGTATCTCGTTTTCAGTTTATCCGATTTGCTTTGACTCATTGGAAAGAGGGGAGTTCCTTCTATCCATTCATATTAACAGTTATAGCATTATCTAGAAGATCTGTATAAAAAAATGTGATTACAAAATTGAGGGTTTTCGCAGTTAAAGTTGATGCCCTTGGCGAAATTATTACTCAAAAAATTTTTATTTTTAGATTCTTCCGAAAATTTGAATATCAGGATTTTTCGCGCTAAAACTAAATCTGACGCCAGCTTTGAACATATACTTCAATCCTTGGAAGGATATTGTTTTAATTACGTGTTATTAGAATCTTGAGATCGCTTTCAAATTAAATTTAAATCTAACTCTAAAATTTACTATTTCTGAATCACAAATTATATTTTTGTAGCACTTTAAACTCGGCCTTAAATACTTCCTCTACGGAGTGAATTATATTAACAAAAATTTTTTCATTAAAAACTGGCGTCAGATTTAATTTTATCACTGAGAAAAACATCTGTATTGAAATTTTCGGACGAATCTAAAAATAAAAATGTATTGCCTAAAATTGTTTTTTTAAATATTCAATAAATTTCCCATAAATTTATTCAACAGTTCAAACTAAATTTAGGTCGTCGGTAAAGGTTCTTAATCTACGCGATTTGCTTTAACTCTGGTGCTTCTACGTATTTTATAACCAACGTTATTATCAGAAAAAAAACCTCAATTTTGTTTTTATTTTGTAATCACATTTTGTTATACAGATCTTGGTAATGCTATAGCTGTTTATATGAATGAAAAGAAGAAACTCCCATATTTACAATGAGCCCAAGAAAATCGAAATCGTAAACTAAAGACGAGATCTTCAAATCGAAAGATAATTTTGTGGCTTACAAATTTTGAACCCCCTCGGAACTGAATTTTTTTTTATATTTTATTTCGGTGGCATTTTCAACAAGTTTTTTTGGTGCGCTGAATCAAGATTTGCCATAACTTTTGGTGAAAAAAAAAAATCTCCCAGGCTAGTTATACCCAATAATCTAAACATGTTTTCAAATTTTTTTTTACCAAAAAGCCATTATTTTTTTAATGTTTGTATTGAAAAACAAATCTTTTGGTGGAAAAACCACTTCGATATCATTTTTCAAACTCGAGATAAAAAATAAAGCAGTTTCAGTGTTTTATTATTATTTTATTATTATGTATGATGTCACACTTCATATAATATTTTATGGAGATCATATACTCAGGAAACAACTTCAGACGATTAAATATAAACAATAGTAGTGATTTTAACATAAATAATAAAACGCTGAAGACGTTAATAACAATCAAGAAATAAAGAGAAGTTGTTTCTATTAATATATTTATGTTATATAATTAAACAAATTATTATTCAATCAACATGTCAAATAATTATTACACATTAAACATGCGTCTAACAGCACAGGCCAACAAAAAAATTTCTTTTGAAAACTTTTTTAACTTTAATAGTCGATCTTTATAGATTTTTATGTGCTGAATCTAAATCTGGCCTTAGTTTTTTTGTATCACCCATAGTTTTCCAGCAATATGCTTTGTATGATATAGTATAAACCCCTATACGTATACGGGGGAATTAATGAAACACTATGTTACACCATAAGCATGGTTCGTATTTACGGTGGCTACTTAAAACAGTGATATAATGTGCTAATACAGGTTTCACTTGTCAACTGGAATTGGTCTATACTTTCTTTCTCTTTTTTCTTTGAAGCTTCTTGTGTAGCTTTCTTGTTCTACGATGAGTCGCTTGTTGAACTATTAAAAAACTTTTGTACTGAAAATACCTTATTCCTATAGTTTTTAGGGCGCTGAATCCAAATATGATATTAAAAAAGCTTCATCACCCACAATTTCTTCACATTTTATAGTAAAAATTATTAAATTAAGCGATTTTTAAAGAATTGAACAGCTTTGATAGTTAAAATTGTGGGTGATAAAGCTTTTTTAATATCATATTTTGGATTCAGCACCCTAAAAACTATAGGAATAAGGTATTTTCATTACAAACGTTTTTTCATCGTTGGCCTGTGTAATTATACACTAATTATATTAGACTGAATAAACATTTCTTTTCATTATTAGGTAATTTAAATTATTCAATGATAATTAATTTTATTTAAATAATTTTAAAGTTGGTTGTATTATTTACATATATATATATATATATATATATATATATATATATATATATAGAGAGAGAGAGAGAGAGAGAGAGAGAGAGAAATAGCCAATAAAACCATATAATTATAAATTATGGCACTTATTAAGCTGTCTGAACTCGTCACATTGTCATATTCCTTCTTTGGAATTCAACATTTTGATTATTTCTTAATTCGCGAACCCAGTCACCATCTACTTACCTCCTTTTCACCGATCTTCGTGTAAACCCTAACCTACAAGATCAGCCTTAAAACAATACTCCCACTTACGTCTCAGTATAGCACTAGGACGTTTAAACATCGCTTCAGCGTTAATTGTTTTTTTTATAGATTCATGCTCACTTATCAACCGTCACGATGCAGCTGCTTCATAAAAAAAAAAAAAAAATTCCGAAACTCATTGCTCAAAGAAATAATATTATATCAGTTGGTTGGCAAAACATGGAATAACATCTATAGCATGGAGGTTCCACAATTATCGAATAAATGTTTTGGAGAGGCAGAATGAGGTTTTATTGTTGTAATAAAATTAATACTTGAGGAGCTTTCAATCAGATTTTTGAGACGAATTAATATTCTACATCTAAAAATTATTCAGTTTATTTCAAAAATAGAATTTCCTCCTGGTAAATAGGTGTTACAAATCAGCAATTTCAAAGAAAATTTGCCTCATCTCCATGAGATGCCCCTCTAATAATTTGTATGCAAGTGGATCTATTCATTTTTTATAGAAAACTCCTCAATTATGAACTTACCAAAATTTTACTATTGCAATCCTTATTAATAATTTAATTAATCTTGTTTATGTAACTTTAATGATTTAAAACAATGTAATTATTGATGCTATAAAAAAAGATCTGTGATATATGTAGTACGCAACACTGTAGTAGTGGGCCTCAAAAGTGCCCCTTTTTATGTTTGTTCATTTTGTTCATGACGAATAAATTTTTCATATTTAGATACTTATAATTATTCTCTTTTTCTATTACAATCAAAATCCTTATGGAAATTCTATGATTTGTATTGTTAGAACAAACTCAAAAATAAATCTAAAATATATTAATTACTTTATTTACATTTACACAAACCTTTATTCGATAACAATAATAATTAGAAATTAAATGTAGAAAATACATAGCTCTTAAGTGCACTTATATTTTTTACATAAATACAGGGGCAAAGATGAAGAAAAATTGATGTTAAAACGTGTGTATGAACAAAATTTTCCATTCAGTGGTAGCAATATATATATATATATATATATATATATATATATATATATATATATATATATATATACACACACTATTAATAATATATATTTTTTGAGGTTCTGTCAATAAATAAACTATATTTGGTTCGAGATTTTATTGTTCACATAATCCTGTCCTAGAGTGAAAGGTATGTTTTTTTTTTTTTTTTTTTTTTTAAACTTTAAGTAAATAATTATTTAACACTAAAGTTACTAGGCAGCAAATAGAATACTAATTAAAAGTTATTTAGAAATTATAATTAAATTAGGTTAAAAAGCAAACAGCGACTAATTTATTAAATAATTAATATTTTCGTGTGTTTTTGTATATTTGTTTTCCAATAATGAACCTTTGTAATCGATAGGAATAGAAAATGTTAACCCCCTCAAAATTTGAGATTTTACGTTTTAAGATACTTAGAATCCAAAAATTGAATAAATAAAAAAAAGTACGTCCGTCCGCCTTCTATGGCTTTTCTCAGAGAATGCTGCACCGATTTTTTTTTTTTTTTGAGATTTGGCACCAAAGTCAAGGTGACCTGTATTATTTTAGGTGAATCAAATTCAAATGTATGCCTAGCTTGTCTGATATGCGTGGTGAGAACAGTTTGGTCTGGCTTGTCTGAATTATGGAAGTGCAACTGCAATTGTGTTTGTTCAATCTTCTTTTGAGGTATTGTTTCGAAATTTCAAAATATGATTTTCCTTCTTCACAGAGGATCCCATACTGGGTGATATGGGGTAAGAGTGATTGCCTCGTTAAATCCAAATCCTCAACTGCTAAGAGCTGCCCTTTACGGAGCATGAAGCCGAAACACTGAGGTATCTGAAATCAGCCACGTAAGTTCGCTAAGGTGAAGTATACCGATATGTAAAAATATTAGTTCCAACCTGTTGATAAAGTTGTGTCATTCAACTTTTGCAGTAAAGCTGTATCGGTGTTTATCTACCAGTAGGCCTTTTCCCCCCCCCTTTTTTTTGCCCTAAGCGGAACTCACAGAAACTGATCTTCAAATTACTTCGTGATTTATATATTTCTCCTTGACAGTTTTCTATTTTTGAAGCGCTTGACCGCAGTAACCCATTAAAACGTGACAGTAGAGGAAAGTGCAGAGTTGTGTGACAAGTGTGCGTGGTGTACGCTTACACTTACTATCATGTTTTGTCGATGCAACTACGGACTAGCTAATTAAAACAATATTATTTTCAATACATTTTTTAGGATTCTGTCAGGTTCATTCAATAAAAACAGGCTACAGAAAAAAAATAATATTTAATTTTTTAAGCAATACTTATATACACAAAAAAATAAAAAAATAGAAACTACAAAATAACGTGCACTACCAAAACAAAAGCTGCAATCATCATTTACAAGACTAATATTTACAAAGGGGCACGCCAGGCATAATGAAGAAAAACCAAAATAAAAATAATCCAATCGCATATGCAAACTACGGGTGAGCTCTCTACTACACAGGCCTTCGTACAGTGGTTACTACTAATTACGTAATTCATTAAATAGTAACACTATGTTAGTATAAAAAAAAAAACAATGTGCTTGCGGCCAAAACTTAAAAGGTGCAAGTGCGTACTAAGTACTATTCAATTAAATAATCAATCTCATCAAAATAGACATGGTTGAAACGTAGGCTTGAATGTAATAATTAACCCTTTTAGTGCCAACGACGGTATATCGTTGTTCGTAACATTTGGGAGAATATATTATACTATTTTATTATATTGCGTATGATATTTATATATATATATATATATATATATATATATATATATATATATATATATATATATATATATAGAGAGAGAGAGAGAGAGAGAGAGAGAGAGAGAGAGAGAGAGTATGCGATGGCTTAATATTCGCATTGTGACAGAGCTTGACCTCAAAATAAATAAAACGATACTATCGGTTGGCACTAAAAGGGTTACACATAATCGCATAAGGAACATTTTTTAAAAATGAGGAAAGATCTAGCTTCAAATAAAAATTTTACAGTCCTGGAAAGTAGAACTTGGCAAAATTTAGTGTGCACTGGCTTCACACTACCTTAGAGTAAAATGTAGTGTATGAAATCTCCTGTGAAGAGAACTGCGGAAATCCTGTTGTATCCAAATTAAAATATTTACAAGGGTTCCCCCCCCCATATTGGTAGAATAAATACACTTCTATACCGAACCAAAGAAGCCGAAGGTTGTTAAAGAATGCCAATGATCTACACAGCATCCGAAAATGAAGCGGACCAGATACGACCTTAGGGACCTCCACAAGTGATATAATTTTATATTATGGGATCATAAATTTCTTCAATTTGACTTATATTTTTTAAAGCGAATTCGTCGTTTATTATATGAATATGTTTAATGCGACATCCGTGGACATCGTAAGTGATAAATTATTTTGTTTGATGGAGTCAGATGACGACCAAGTCCATTAGCGGTATGACAGTTCTGTATTTCCGCCTGACGGCGGTTGGTTTCCCTCCCGACACAGTTCATTTGTATAACTCAAAATATGCTCTGATAAACATATCTATTAAAATACTATATGTTAAATTATTTGTGATTGAATGAAAAGTTTTATCATGTTCAACTAGGATCTCGCTAGTCCGAACTAATTGAAACCGAGGGGGTTCGGATTAGCGAATGGCGGAAAAAAGATTTCTTGATTAAGAACAAACAAGCCAATTGAAAAACAATAACTATGTGTTAAAAATATGTTTGCTATAGTTGATCATTGCTCAGAAATTTTGTATTTTAATTATTTTCTTGAGAAATTTGGCACTTAAGATTAATTTAATGAAAAGGAAGTCTAGCAGTACGTAAGGTGTTTATAATACAAACGGTTTTATTAACTGAATGCATATACACCAAATCAATTCTTTATTTTTTTACTTTCACTTACTTATATATGAAATATATAGTAAGGGAAAGTATTACAGTCGTGAATATAATATAATATCGAATCCGAGTTTTCAACGGAAATACCTAATTTAAGGTACCATGAGTCCACGTAACCAAGTCTCGCAAAATGGTGTCTGTGTGTGTGCGCGTGCATGCGATAAGTCTAGCTAAAAAACGACAAGTTTTACGAAATTTAAATAACGAATTTAAGGCAGGTATATGCGCCTGGGAAATCAAAGCAACTTTTTCGCCAAAATCGACCAACCGGAGGAGCCACTTTGTATCATCGATTTTACATATTTTTACAATTTTCTCGAAAAAGGCTCGAAAGGTTTTGATTTAACTCGTTATATCAATGTACAATTATACCCCGTGTACCTTAATTGTGAATCGCGTTGTGGTTTTCCAGGACATAACATAGCCGCCCAGAGGTTTGGTCCATGGACGGTCTGCCTCGGGAAAAGAAATATAGGTCCTCGTGCGCCTGCTGACTCCGAACAGCCATAATCCGTGGATCTAGACCGATTTGTCACTGTCCTTGAACCCGAGTGAGTTGGTGGGAAGGACACTGCCGAATTGGCCCCAAAGGGACCGGTTATGGAGCAATGGGCAGCCTGCCGCTGCACCATGGAAACCATGGTTCGCAGCAACGTGAGGTTGGGTGACCCCCTCCAGACTTTCTGTGCTCCCGCAAGCAATAAATGTCTGTAAGAACACCACATCGCGAGGCCAAAGATCTACAAGGTCTATAGAGCCAACCGAAAAAAAAATTACATATACATATATATATATATATATATATATATATATATATATATATATATATATATATTTATTTATTTATTTATTTTTTTTCGGTTGGCTCTCTTGAAGATCTTTGGCCTCGCGATGTGTTGTTCTCACAGACATTTATTGCTTGCGGGGGCACAGACAGCCTGGAGGGGGTCACAGTGGCAAATCGGTCTAGATCCAATGCGATTCACAATTAAGGTACACGGAGTAGGGTCAGCATTCCTATGCCCGGTCAGTGTGAGTAGCCTCCAGTAGTCCGACGGGTCTCACATTCCCGAGAGGAGAGAGAGGTGATTAATTGATTGAGGAATTAAATTAATTATTGATTAAATTAAATTAATGCCGGCACCGGGATTCGAATTCACAACCTTTGGGTTTGTAAGTAAGTACACTTACAAGTGTACTTGTTTGTGCACTTGCAAGCGCGTTTATTGAACATACAAAGGGTATTCCTCCAGCTAGAGGAGTATTTCCCAAACAGTATCCGCGGGATGGTTCGACAGGACCCTCCTGTATCTTTTTTGTGAGGATTTATTTTTAGAACTGTTTACCTTTCATGAGGTTTGAGTGTTAGTTGGAAAGTTTTAAGAACTAAAAGCAATATAAATGTGGCTCAAAAAGCACTTTTAAGCTTATATCTGAAAGGAATTAACTGATACTTTATGGATTTGGTTTTGCGAGAACATTATTGATACAATTTTGATAAAAATTTATAACCACTGAGCTAGAGGAAAGACTTAATAGCAGATGAAGAAACATCCAAAAGAGATGGAAGATCATGGGTTGACGCGACAACTCTATGCTGAAAAGCAAGAAGAGGAAATAGATGAAGAGATCTCACATTTTTCAGTTGCGTATTCCTCATTCCAGGAAAAATTTAGAACTCAACAAAAATCATGTCAAAAAAAAATAAAAATATTAGCAATGATCCTTTAAATATTATAATATATTTATCAAAAACCGACAGATAATGATTAAAAATAGGGCATATTTTTTTTCTTTTAAAGAGACTTTCAGAGTTGGATGAAAAGCTTGGATGTACCTCAATAAAACTTTCCTAGAATTTCTTTAAAGATGTATTTTGTACCCGTCCTTTCAGATATATATATAAAGAATTATGTATAGCTTTCGTGTCTGTGGTTTATCTAGATGTAGAATACGGGAAATCCAAGAATTAGATTTACTTTTTATTTTGTGGTTCTTATCTCATTCAAGGGAAAAAGAGACAGGTACAGCTCTCAGATCCCGTGGAGAAGATCAAAGCCGATAAAGTCTCTAATATTTATTAATAAGGGCCTTCTGCCGACAAGTTTTCATTTATGAAGGAGCCGACCCCTCCCTCCCTTTTGAATCTTGTTGACAAAGTTTCTTATTTGTGCTGGGAAAACTTCATCCAGGTTAGGAAAACATAAAAATAACCTGGGCCGAGGGATATCAAATATATAGAGAATTTCCGATTACTTTGATATTTCAAGCGTCAAAAGAACTAATATTCACCAGGAGATTTGTATAGGAGGGTTGTTTTAATAGAAAATGTTTACAAACTTTATTTATTTTATAAAGATCTACAGAAGCATTGATGGTAAAACGACTAGTCTAATATGAAATATGTTCTATTACAGACAGGAAGCCACATATAACAATCCTTTGTGAAAAATCCAACTGACTTTTGTTAATTATGTTGTTATAGTTTTATATTTTTATAATTAAATCATTTTTTTAACGTCTTTATTTAAAAAGAAAAGTGCTTACATAAAACCTAAATAAATAGGTACATAATATAATTTATATATTTTATTTCATTTTAATAAATTTATTCCATTTATCTGAATTTTGTTTTGTAAATTATGTAGATGCCCAATTCTATAACAAATTTTAAAAAAACGTATTTTTTTTTTGTTTTTATGTTATCCATTTCATATTATTTTATTATACAATAAAATACTGAATATGCTTGAGAAACTTGAAAATATACCCATTTTTCTCCTACAGATCCGTTTTTATTATTTACTAGAAAAATATTTCTATCACGTCCGACATTGAAAGACAACTGAATTAATACTCTGATATTAATAGCAAATAGCGTATATTTTGTTTAAGTTAGAGCAGTGATTCTCAAACTTTTTCATCTGGAGGCAAACTGAAATTATTAAACAAAATTCACGACACCCCTAATATTATTATTTTTTTTTTTTATAAAAAAAAATAATAAACCATAGAAGCATAAAAATATATAATTCTAATAAAAAAAAAAAAACAATGTTAACTTTTTATGATTGATTCAACTATTTACTTAATCACTCACTTTGAGGACCACTGTTTTAGAAGATTACACCCCCCTACTCCTCATATTAATAATCGAATTTAATATTTTATCCTTAAAGGTATTCTATAAAATTTTATCTTTTCGGTACTCTGTAATAAAGATTTAAATACATATAAATCAGATATATGAAAAATATATATTTAATTTTTGATATAAGACATATATATAAAATATCAGAAGATTTGAAATATTTATTATATTTTATTTTTTAATTGCTCAGAGATGTCATTTTATCTAGTTTGAAGAATAAAGCATACATATTTTTTTTCATTATAAAAAACAAAATTCAGCAAAGAATGAGCGCGAAACATATTTCGTACGTGTTTTTTTTTTTTTTTTTCACTAAAATTACTATATAAATTAAACAGTTGGACGCGGGGGGATGGAATTATTAGATATTTGTGAACTAGAACAGTTACTGGTTAACGACATATGTATGTTTTTTGTAATAATAAAAAAGCGACAACCTTAACTACGATTTAAAAAAAAAAAATTCCCTAGTCGTCATACAAAAATTATTGCTTGGCGAAATCTTCCAAAAGAGTACACTAAATTCGGTGTAAAATTTAGAAAACATAAAAAAAAAATACTAAATATCTTTTTTGTCATAAAAACGCAAACAATTTATTTGGAGTAATAGAATTCAAGTTAGATTAGTAACCAAAAGAATGTAAGAACAAATTATCATACTAACAAACTTGCACTAGTTAAATAGTTTTTTTTGGGGGGGGAGGGCGATGCTCAGGAAAACAGAAAAGTCCGTTTCGTTCCACTGTTCTAACAATAAAGCTAATATTCTTCCTTAGATTTATATCTACTACATGAATACAAGATTCCAACCCATCATATTCTATACTATACTTCATTCTCATGTCGGATTTCCTTTGAAAAAGTTTTAATTAATTAATAAATTAATTCCTCAATTATCAATCCTTCGCTGAGTTCAGAGGGACAATATGCGACTTCATTTTCACTTGTTAATTAGACGAAATTTCCTTTAACTTATTCTTCATTCTATTAAGCAAAACAGGACTTCATCTCTGAAGAACTTGGAGAAGAACCAAGAACTACTTCATGAACCGGATGGAGCATCCATTGAACTGTAAAGTTTACTCTGAACATGGAAGCTAAGACAATGGAACGCTTTCCAGCCTAGAGAGTACTTTTATATAGAGCCATGTTGACAGATCTCAACCCTGACGGTAAGTAATTAAAGTTATAAATTATATGACTTGGGTCTAATTAAAATTTTGTGGGACAATGAACAACCTTTTCGCTATTAAGCTTATCTTCTCCCAATCCTTTCTCAGTCTCCGTTCTGTATCCGATTTCAATTAAT
Source organism: Rhaphigaster nebulosa (assembly GCA_948150685.1). Taxonomy (NCBI): domain Eukaryota; kingdom Metazoa; phylum Arthropoda; class Insecta; order Hemiptera; family Pentatomidae; genus Rhaphigaster; species Rhaphigaster nebulosa. Next base: position 54,229,632 of record OX411307.1, on the reverse strand, counting down.
GCTCTATCCAATTATAAGGCAGAAAGGAGGAGGAGGGGAGGGGATAAGCTGCGGGTAGAACAAGCAATCGAATCATTAAAATTTGATCGATTAAACAAAAACGTTTAATAATATTCTAAAATAAAAGTAGGTTATCATGAGGAGAAAAAAAAAATGATAGCAGAGAGAGCAATAAAAAATGACTGCAATATCAGATTTCTGTTTGGATGAAACAAATCCTTTATCGCGAGTCACTTGTTTCATATAATTTATAATCCTCTAAAATATATCAAACACTAGTTGTTTAAATATATATATATATATATATATATATATATATATATATATATATATATATATATATATATATATATATATATATATATATATATATATATATATATATATGATAAAATTTAAAAACAAAACATAAAATTTTGATCCGTTTTTCTATCTAATGAATACATTTATTTATCAAAACATTTTTATTTATTTATTATGAAATCTCTTCTTTTTTTTTTTCCAATTCCATTCTATATTTATACCAAAACGATGTTTAACTATAAACATTTTGACGTTAATTTCGCATTATTACAATAAATGTTTCCAAGTTACCATTTAAGAAAACTTCCCTCCGTTATTTTAAGCCGAATTCGTACCTTAATTAAATCTTTGGAACTTTGTCAGGTAAACTTATCCGGGTAAATATATCACATTATTACATGACTAGCTGCTATATACTTCGCTATTGCTGGATTTGAATATGTATATAGATTAAATAAACACAATTGAACGTTTGATAAAAATTACTGTACGTATACATATAGTATTAAAAAGTCAAATTAATTGACGTTCGAAACAGAATTAGTTCACTCACCCGTTCAAAATATAATCGTGAAACGGACCAATGGCCAAAAATACGTTGTTTTTTTTTTTCAGAAAGGCTCTGCAAAGCGAAGAACTGTTGAAAACTGCAAATCGAAAATTTGGCCCGATTACAATATTTCCATTACCCCAGCAACGCGCTTATGTCCTCCAGTCCCTTCGACCTGCAGCCCTGTATCATTGCTAATAACGGTCCGATTTTAGTGAAATTTGTTTTGTTGGGAATTTAATTATCTTTCAAATGAGCATTCGTATAATCTTATAACAATAAAAAAATGTGTACTTTGCAATTTATGCGCAAATGGAATATAGAAGTGTTTTTGCGGCTTTTGCGCATGCGCAATATCGACATCGATAAATTTTATTATTGCAAAACCATCTAGGAACCATTAAGGTTGGTTCAGTAATTTTCGCGGTTGGACCTTACAAACGAAAAACGGGCTGTCCCTTTATATAATGTTATGAATATATATATATATATATATATATATATATATATATATATATATATATATATATATATATATATAGTGTGTATATGTGATAGCTTAATATTAGCACTGTGAAAAAACGTTATCTCTAAATAAATTAATATAAATAAATACAAAATAAAATGAATTTTCGGCAGGCACTAAAAGAGTTAAATATACTTTTTAAATTAATATAAATCCTGGTAGGATAAAAAATGTACGATATACATAAAAAAAATATATTTTTTGTGTTCATATAAATAATAAGTAAATAACTAAGTGGTCAACATTTCGACAATTCAGGTATCAGGAGGAGTGAGAAACATCAAATGACCTGGGGTCTACAGGCGTCGCGATGCGTCGTTCTGTGCTTTAATTTAAGCTAAATAGATTTGTTACAACTTATAACTTATTTTCTCATAGGATCAGTAGTTTTCCAAATATTTGACTCAAAAGTTGATCCAAAACTTAAAACTTTACTTTTTGAAAAAAATTACCATTTTTTGAAGTGCTCTATCTCGGGAACTTATGGTCCTGCAGGGATGACGTCGAGTTCAAATTGCGGCTCACGTACTATACTTTGGAGATTTGTTTTGCTACCACACATACTTTTGAAATTATAAGCGAAAAAAAAAGTGAGAAAATTTCGCTGTTTATAGTAAATATCTAAGAATGCAGGAAACCTTGTTGAACAACTCCGAATTCCTATTAAACAATCCAAAATAACAGAAGGAACGATAATAAAACCAACTAAAGGATTTTTTTAACGTGAACCTACCACGGGCAAAGTACAGAGGGAGATTCAAAATGTCTTTATGGAGGGGCTTAAAAAAAAAGTTTGATTTAACTTCCTAAGGTTTTGTAGCCAAAACTAGACAAGAATGCTACTGTCCAAACCACCGTCAACGATTTCTGTCATGAAAAAACTACTAAGAAAATTGTCCGGGTTCAAGTGGGATATGAACACTAGCATATTAAACAAAACAAAATAGCTATTTCTTGAATGTTTATAATTAGATTGTAACAAAACTTAATTTCTTAAAACTAATCAATTTACCAGAAATGATTTAACTAAAGAACAAGTCTATTTCTTGTAAGTTCATAATTTTGTAAATAAATTTCTTTAATGGGAAACGATTAACGTCTAGATTTTCTTTCAAATATAAACAACAATAAAACCTATTAAAAGTTATACTTACAATTAGTAACATTATTACCATAAACTTTTTCTTCGCGTTCAGGGGGAATAAGTTTCAAAATATAAAACAACGACTAATTTCATTATAAAAAAAAAAGTTTTGTTTAGGATAAAAATATGGAGGACATAATATAAAATAATTTCAAAAATTGCAATTTTCTTTTTCTCTGGATCCGTCATTGCCCTGGCGAAACTTTGACCGGGTAATTATTTACGGGAATTTAAGAGACCCCAGGTTTTATTTTGGGAATATTTGGTAATTGGAAGTGATCTACGTTCTTTGTACATCAATATAATTCAAAAGGGGCATGGTCATGATAGAAATTTTTCTTCTGTGCTCATTTCACATTAATACAAGTGTTTCTAAAATACCTTTGGGCCGATAGAGAATAAAGGAAACCAGAGTGGCTCATGGTAAATGTTTCAGCAGGATTTTCATCAGCATAACTCTAAAGAGAATAGCGGAGGACTTCCAGTTCCCGAGCGCGGAAATATTTAAACAGAGGTTTATCAAGGGGTAAGTAGGGGGTTGACCGCCCCCTCCACCGCCCTGTGGGCGAAAGCGGATAATTAACAGAAAGCCACAACCGGCCCCAAACTAAAGGTAAGCCGAACCTTAATAAATCAATTTGATAACGCACTTAGCAGGAACCCTTCCCCTGCAAACCGATCTCTCACACCTGCTCCACAGCCATACCACTTTCTCAAAAAACAGTCACAATTTCCTACAAACTAATGGCTTTATACATTAGCTAAGATTTTCATCAAAAAACACTGTTCCCATTAGACCCACTTTTTAAAAAAATATTAGCTGAGTAATTTATATTTAAATTTTGTATTTTACTACTTTTTTTTTTTTTTTTTTTGTATAAATATAGTTTATTCCATAAATAGTATTACATTGAACATTTATAATTGAATCGGGATCCACCCTTATGCAATACATTTTTTTTTCTACAACTTAATTGGACAAAAATTATATTTTATTTATAGGTAAAAATAAAAATGAGAAAGAAAAAAAAACCCAACACTGTTCTTAAAATTAATAAAATACAGGCTATTCAAATGAAATATAAATATTAAAATAAAATACAGGCTTCTTAAATTAATATATGTTTTGTTCGTTTATGTTCATATCTGCGTGTCGTAGCTATAATTACTCATTAATTAATGTCGTAGCTATAATTACCTATTTCAGCTATTAAAGGATTCAGAGAGTGGGGGCATGATTGAAAGAATGAATGAGTTAGTTAGAATACGTAATCATGTATACAGGATATATTTAATTCTGAGTGCATCTTTGTTAATTTAGTGTAATACGGATAATTGTTGACAATTCTGAGGCATTTATTTTGGAATACTTGTAATTTTTTTTTAATTAGTTGCACTTGTGAAACTCCAAATCGGACAAGCGTATGTTAAGATTGGTCTTAGTACAGATTTATATAGAATTAACTTATTACTAGGAGAAAGTTTGGATTTTTTATTAAAATAGGGAAACATTTGGTACATCATTTTCCGGCCGTTTTCTAATTTTATATTAATATGATTATTGAACAGAAGCATACTATCGAGTGTTACTCCTAAGTATTTCACAGATTTGGCTAATGGAATTGAATAACCGTTTAAGATTACGTTCGGAGGGAGTACAGGTCTTCGTTTTGTAAAAATGGTGGATTTTACTACTGTTGTAAGGATTACCTTTATAACAATTCTAAATGTTTATTGTAGAAAAAAAAAATATTTAAGATGCCAATGATCCTCTATTGGTAGATGCATATATATGAATAAATAAATTCTAAATTTTATGCGATAGACCATATAAGGAAAATCATATCCTGTCTTTACTTTCATAAGGGAATATCCTGTCAGTTCAAAACATATTCAAGGAGATTTTGGTGCGGTTCGAAATAAAACATTCAGTAATGAAATATACCTCTAATGTGTACCGACGTTTCGGCAAAAGTTGCAGGCTTCATCCAGGCTAAGGGAAACAAGATACAAGAATAATAGAAACGAGAAAAATAAATATATTAAGATAAGACGGAATATAAAAAAAAATTAAAATAACAGGGTTTATAAAAAAAATGACCTTTTTATCAAGGAATGTAAATACGCACTTTAAACCTATTCAATGTTTACCAATAACTAATACTCTCGTGTGAAGTATTAAGAAAGTTGCAGTCAACCAGAAAGATGGCTGTCTCTTACGAAATACTCGCAATATTAAAAAAAAAAAAAATCGTAAAAAAATTACAACCTCTGAAGCGACACGTTAATTATTCAAACTGAAGGTTAAGGCGTCCCTGACCATCGTACTACTCGGCGTTGGTATAAAAAATTCATCAGTGGGGATACATCCTTGGAACGGAAGAAGGGCTCAGGGCGACATCAGTGGATATTGATGAGATTCCATGAGGTTCTGACGAAATTTTCAGTGTTACCCAGTTTTGGAGACCCGTTAAGCTGTTTTTAATAGGCAGCATAACGCGGCCACAAACTTCCAGACGGACCAAGGAAAAGCTGAAAAATTCGAAACTTCAGTACGCATTAAACAGCATATCATGGAACTGAAAGTTTTATTTCTAACTGCGCCCTAACAACTATTTCGATTTCATCTACGGTCAACTATTATATCTGCAGTATTTTAAAAGCACATATTATTTTAAAAGATAATTTTTTAATACTAAATAATAATACAATTTTTTATTAAACTTTATTTTAATATTTTTCGATCTTACATTCGATCAAAAATTTCTAATGATCAATTTCATTAGCAAGATCTATCAAATTTAGGTATAATACCTTTAATTTTGAGGAAAAAGTAAAGTCAAAAACGAGACTTTAGATACCAAAAAAGATTTACATCTATTTTCATTAATTTGAAAGTAATTCTTTCTAAAAATGATGAAAAAAAAAAAACCTTCGCAAAGAAAATGTCATGATTTTTTTAATATGTGACTGGACTGAGAACAATACGATTCCAAACCTTATTTCTGGTACAAATAACATACGAAAAATCCGGAAATGGATGCCATACACTATATACATTTAAACAATCAAATGGATTTATTCATCATCTCTACTTTTCATAAATCAAACACCTACGCATCTTCACTGATTTCATGTGTGTCTGAGAAATTTTGAGCTTGAAGCAGGAATCAAAAATTGAATTACAATAATACTCTGATTTGACACAGATATCCAGTACGCTTATCATATCATTTTGCAGGTTGAGTATCAACGATAGAAGATAATTCACAGGAAGTTTTGGGAAAGGAAGAATGAGGAGGAAAAAAACTTTTGCAACTTCTAATGAAATTCTTGTTAGCCTCGTTCTTCTACCGTAGGAGGATCGACAAATTGGCATAGTTTGGAGTAAAGACATGGAGTTGATAAAGTATAAAAACGTAGAACTGACGTTGGTTTTTAAAGACATAACATAATTTAAACAAAATTAATAAAGAAGTTATGTCTTAAGCTCTTAGGTTAGACACTCTATAACCTTTAATACGGTTATCAAACTGGGGTCTCTATATTTATTTAAATAATATTTTTATATATTTCAAAAAGTGAAACAAAATTATAATTACCTAAATATTTGATATTTGTATATTAACTCTTCAGAGAAAAGTATATTAAATGTAATAAAACAGTTTAATAGACAATATAATATATTTGAAAATTTTAAAAAGAATTTAAACTCATATTTCTCAAATGTTTACAACTAATTCTTTAAATTAGGAAAACAAATTAAGTAGCTTATTTTAAAAGTAAAAAACTATTTTAATTACTTTTTTGAGCAAGAACCAATACAAATCATAATAATAATTACGAAAAACCAATACTCTTGGGTTTTATACTTTCCCTTACCTACATACGAAGTATATTATATAGTAAGGGGAAGTATTGCTATCGTGAACATTTTCGAATTCGAGTTTTCAATAGAAATACACGTTTTAAGGTCCCTTGAGTCCAAATAACCAAGTCTCGCAAAATGGTCTGTGGGTCTGTCTGGGTGTCTGTGTATGTAAACAGCCAATCTCAATAACGAAAAGTTGTAAGATACTGAAATTACGTATTTAAGGTAGGCACATGCATGTGATGTTACAGCAACTTTTTCGCCAAAATCGACTAACCGGAAGTGCCACTTTATATAAACGATTTTACACTTTTCTCGAAAACGGCTCAAACGATTTTGATGAAACTTGCCTAAATTATTCTTGAACTTAAAAAGTATGCATTTTATGGTAAATTATGTACAGAATTGTATGAAAGGTAATATAATCATCTAAAAAACAATAAAAGAATCATAAAAATCGGGCCAGTGTTAGCAAAGATACAGCACATCGGACTTACCGGAAGTGGCAATTATATCATGAATTTTACAATTTTCTCGTAAACGGCTCAAACGATTTTGATGAAACTTGCCTAACGTCTTCGCCTTAAAGGCCTTTAACTTTTCATGGATGTATTATAGCAACGAAAAGATGCAGAGAAAAAGGTTATGATGGAAATAATATTTTATTTGCGCTTAACATAAAAAGAATGCAATTTATAGGAAATTATGTATAGAATTGTATGAAAGGTTATTAAATTATCTAAAAAACAAAAAAAGAATAATCAAAATCGGACCAGCATTAGCAAATATACATCGTATCTTATGAGGAGTACAAGACCCTAGATGGATAACTGAGCGCATCCGAAAGGAGACGGTTGCGACCGAACCTCCTCCCAGGAATCCGCCAATCTGTTGTCAACAATATGCTCTGTAATAATGTAATTTAAGAATACAAAAGGAGAAATTAACTTAATAATTTCTGCTTTTATATTTTTTAATGGAAACAAAGCCGAACTTTAAAAATATATTTTCAACTTGACGAACTTAAAATATATAGGTAGTGTACAGAATTATTGTACTAAAATTGTTTAAAAAGCTGTTTTATTGTACTAAAGTGGGAGAAGATGTGAAGAAGTGAATGTTGCTGAGTTTATTTCAAGTATTGTTTATGTGAACTCTTTAAAATTATATTAAAAGGATAATTATTATAGGACGGTAAGGGAAAGTTTCATGATGCCCACCAGATTTTTTACATTATACAATGATGTTTGAAATGTACCAACCAAACTACGAGTATATTCCTCAGTTTCAATCCGGATCGTGGATCTTAAATTTGTTATGTCTGAATTTAATTAAATAGTAAACTATTATAACTATAAGTAATTAAACTATTCCGACAATAGAGAGCGCAGATAAGTGACACCTTGCCCATCAGAATATCAGACCATCCGATCAAAGCCAGTATACAGATTGTTTTAATCCAATGCTCCGCTTTGCGGTGTCAACCGTTACACATCGAATTATCTTAACCCACTTACAGTGGTCCGATTCTATAAAGACATTTACACCCTATTCCCAACGGTATGTTTTTATTTTTATTGAATCCCGTAGGTTAAACCTACAATTTTACTTCTTGCTAGTGGTACAGGTGAAAGGTCAGATCTGTATATGGGTAAAATGTTTGTAACCTTCAGCATTGAATTAAAAATCCCTCCCCCGAAAAAAATTCCGCGTACGAGCCTGCAGACAATGTTATTACAACATGTCAGAGGATTACAACATTTTACCCATATAAAGAAAGATTTGGCCTGTCAGAGTTGGCTGATTCAAACATTCAATTTTAAAAGAATTGAGAGTTGCATCGTTTTATCTCAGCACTCTCGATATATTATTTTTAATTTGTGAATATTTTTTTTTTATTTTAATAAAGAAAAAACCTTGATTTCTGTAACGCACGCAACGACAGGCAATTTAATAAGAAAATAGCGTTCGTTTCATCGCATCAAAAGGTAGATTCTCCGACTGTTCACTAGAAACTGTTTTACAACGAACTTTAGCGAACCAAAAAATCAATTATTGGATAAAATATATAGTTATTTAAAATTAACAGGATAACCTTCCATCTGATAAAAAAGTTTATATTGATAAATAATACAAGCTGCCACACTCAAGGGCAAAAGGTATTGATTGTAGTATAAGGTTTATCAATCCGTATAAACAGAGCAAATACAACTAATTTAAAAAACAAAAAAAGATAAATTTATCGATGTTAGTTGCCCGACTGAAATATTTTTTGTTGTAAATGCTGACGTTTCGGCCGATACATGTGAGCCACCAGGATTGGTTCTAAGAGATAAGCGCAAGAACTGAGGCGTGAACTCTAAAATGACTGAAGAACTCTTAAGTTCTTGCTCTTATCTCTTAGAACCACCTAGCCCTGATGATGGCTCAGATGTTTGGGCCGAAACGCCCGATTACAAAAAAAAAAAAAATATGTTGATCGCATCGTGACTATTTATTCCACGAAACATCACAATCGACGAACTAACATCAATAGCTAAACCTTTTTTGTTTTTTAAATTAGTTTTATTACTCTTTTTATACGAATTGATAAACCTAAAAGAAGATAAAAATAAGTAAAATAATATATGTAACAGAAATGAAAATCAATAAATAGATAAATTAAATATCAATAAATATTGATAAAAAAGTATACAACCAAAAAAAAAAATAGTTAAGCAATAAAATATATCATATTGAACAGATTCATGCCTATGGACAATGTTTACATTATGCCTAGGAAACTGCGAACCAAGCTTTGCCCCCTACATGTGGATGACAAAGCAGGACTATGGATATCCAAGCGCTTCTCTCCCAGTCGCGTCACTGGAATTGAAAGCCAGTGGAGACTGAGTGAGGGCTCGGGGCTCATCACCCTTCTAATGATATATTTTAGGGCTAAATTAAATGAGACTGGGGAAAGTGAATTGCATTGCTTTATGCCTGAACCAATCATAAACTTCTTGAAGTAATAATAACCGATTTTAATTTCATATATTGTTATGGTCATGCACACCCTTGATAGATTAGCTCAATTTCTTAGGCATTTCCTGTCCAATGCTTCTAGTGGAAGATAAAATCGTAAGCATTTTTTAAATCTAAACATGCTTTCATCTCTTCCTAAGTTTCTGTTTAGCCATTGCAGACCTCGAATAGTTGAACTCATCTATCAACTGGATTCCCCATTATGTCAATACTGCAAAAATAATCACCTTTTTTACTACTGACCATATATTTAACGTGGAAGGTGTGTATTTTCGAAATTTTTATTTACGATTAAGATATAACTATCAAGGATGCTTATACGGATATACGAGGTATCTAGGATATTAAAGCAAACGAGCAATTACTGAATCCACGAGCCCACCGACGAGAAGGGCATTACTTGGAAGAGGGGGTCTGCGGTCGTTATTGAAGCGGGACTTAAGTGCACTTGGACTTAGCGAAGCCTACCGCCCCACCGCATCTCAAGCTCTGTAACGTTATTCTTCGGCCCACAAGATCGTCATACCCCTTCTAATTGTGGAGACGATAAAAAGTATGCCTAATGAACATCAAACTGTTTGTGAACAGAAACCAGTAAGCGTAACTACAATATTTATATCGTCTTAAGATATTGCTTAATAAGTCTTTATTATTAAAGAGATGGCAAGCAAGAATGAAAGTACGAAATTTTACAGGAAAATAGGGCCCATCAAGAAAGGGTATTCCCTTGTAAATAATTGGATGAAAATTAAGGAAGGTGTACTGGTTTCTTCTCGCTTTGTTAGTACAATGCGAGGAGAAACCAGTACAAACTTTTCTGTTTGATATAATCCATTTAAACCTTGAACTGAGGATGAATGCATAACATTCGAAACTAGTTTTCAATAAAACAAATTTATAGAAGTGGCAAATAATTTATCAATCCCTAAAAGCATGTAATTCATTTGATGTGCATCGCAGTACAATCATCATTTATATTATTATCTATTTGTCTTTGCATAGGGTTAATTAAATATATTTATATATAAATCATATCAACTAATTATTGTTTGGTAATTAAATATTGTTTATTATTATATTTACTGGTGAAACTCAAGAATCGTCACCCCAATTTTTGTGAGACCTAATTTAACGTAATGGGGTCCCACAACATAAAAAAGGCTTTAAACTTTTAATATAAAAATAATAAACTTGTAAAAATATTGAAAATATTCGCCGCTTCACAGCAGAATTATCCAATGTCCAAATTTGGCTTTTATCACTTAAGATGGTTCAGACTAGTGCAGATTTGATGCAGAAGAAGCCTATCACTATCCATAATAGCTACGCTAGAAAGCCAAAATTTGGTTTGTACTCTTGCATTCATATCATGAAACGATAAAATAAAAATTATAAAAACCCTCTCCAGGAAAATTTAATTTTCGAATAAGAAAATAGAGTTGGATGTTGCATCAACACAAATGGTACAACTTGGTGTCCAAATAGAACCACACTATTCCTTGTTTGTATAGAAAGCATGACCTGTTCATGAAATAATTCCAAGTGCTCTTTTTACTGATTGTGAGTTGATGTTCAGTGATTCGGGAAGAAAGAGCGGCAGCTCAGTTAAGTGAATGAATGATTTAGTAAGAGGAAGAGCATGCTCTGCTCATTTTAAACATCCACAACCCTCCCCAGTTATCACAGTTTTAGTGAATGAGAATGAAGTTCAGCACCCTTACCCACCTTTTGTTTTACTGAGCCACTGAATTAAAAATACTTATCAGGAAATCACGATATCCACCCCTCTCCTCCCAGAGCTAACTGAATCCGTGATTCATGTAAACTTTAATTCTTTAACGGAAATTGAATTATTACGATCTGATCCAAGAATCGGACCGGTTTCTCAAACGGGTCGGCTCGTTTCGGCGTTAAATGACTAAATGCTCGAAACCAGAGCGTAACATCCTTTGAATGAATCGATGTGCGATGTAAAGGCACAGGGCTCACGCTCACATTACTATAATTAAAGAATGATTAAACCGAATAGTAAGACCCCAGCTTCAATTTACCCAATGGTCCTCTCAATGCCTCACTAATCCCGAAGGTAGCCTTTCGGAATGAGGTCACCGGTTTCAGTCCAATGTCTTCTTCATTCAGCCACCCCCATTACTTTCTCGTCCCCTCTTTCCTCTGCTAAATAAATACTTTCACTCAGAGATACTTTACTCAGGTGTCGTTTCAAGTAAGGAAAAGAATATAATCTAAAAAAATATACAGTAGAACCTCGATTATCCGAGTATTAACCGAGATGAATTTAAAAAAAAAAAGAAGAAGAAAAAAACGGTAGTTGTACGCCCGAAAACATATCCGCTCCTTACCCATACGCAATGGTATGGGCGATGTTTACCTGATGGGAACGTGGAACAACAGGAAAATGCTTCAGCAGTAGGCATATTGACATTGTAGCATATCAGCGAAAGAGAATAAAACACTTTTTTTTAAATGTGTAAGTTTGTAAATATAAATATTTGCCATTTAAGAATTGTTATTTGTAATTTCATCAAACAAAAAAAAAAATACATAAATATCACATTAAATTGATGTTTTTATTACAGTATCGTATTTTTTTAATTTGAGTACATTATCAAACCTTCATTGTTAATTTAAAACGAGATTATTTAAAGCCAAATAAAACAGATTCGAACAAAGCATGGCTCCAAATTAGGGGTATCGGTTTTTGTGAAAAAAAAAACAACAACCGATTATAGGCTATTCCGGTTATATTACCATAAATTAAAACCAACCGGTTTTAACCGCTACAAATAACCGGTTTTTGGAAGAAATAGGGGGAAAAGTCGGTAATTTCAAATGAAATAAGTTCTTGCCAAAACATTAAAGACGTCACAAATAACAGTGGGAATGACAAATAACATTTACTGGCCTTGTTACAAATAACTGGTCATTGGTAAGACGTTTAATTAAAGTAAATTATACATTGATCTCCTAGAATAGCCTATAAAACCTTTATACAAGTAACCAAATAGCTAAAACCCTGAAAAAACCTTTAATAGTACTTTGTGTACATTACCAAAATCACTGTTGTACATTAAAAAATCAAAAATCATTTTGACTCCATACTATACTGATCTATACATTCCCTTTTATTGTCTTTACCGTTTGTTACTTTGAAAAGCTTAAATTTCTCAAACTATAACAGATAAGAAATAAATAACAGGAACATTCTTGTAGGAAATTTAATGCTCCTCAGTTTTACACCTAAAATGTTTTAAGGTAGGACCAACCGTTTTCGAGATATAGATGAAAAACCGAAAAATATGGCCTTCTCCCACCTCATATCTTAGCCTCTGCAGTTAGATCCGGGGACGTTTACCTCTTAACTTGTCCAAACAAAGTCCTGAAATCAATTTTGACCGCCCGTAATTTCCGTCTGCATTCCCCCTTTTGTGCATTTATTGACTGTTCTAAAGTAGGAGTTTAAGTGATTACAAAAAACCTTTAATTATCTTAAAGAAACTTACAAACAGGCAGACTTGGGAAATAACTGAGAATGAGACAGAGAAAGAAAATGAGTGATAATAAACTAAAATGAAATTTGTAAACCTCAAAACCGCTACTGCGTTGCTGGCGAACGTGAAATAAACAATGGAAATTCAGTTGTAGTTTTAGTCCGGTAGGTGGGTAAAAAATACATAGAGTACAGAATATCGTTATTTATTCTATACTCTTTGAGAAGGTAGGATATTTATTTTGTATTTTTTACTCAATAGTTTTTTCTTTTATTTACGAAATTTCCAATTTTTTTTTCTCCGGTTTTTGTATTTAAAAAAAAAACCGATTATAGCCGATAGTGTAATAAAACCGAACAAAACCGGTAATTCGATACAAAAAAAAAAAGGATTATTGGTTATAACCGACCGGTTATTGTCATCCCTACTCCAAATCAGCCTATTAAGTCGTAAATGAGGCAGGAAATTGTACCTCAATGGCTTCCTCATGGCCTACCGCACGATCCTTGTTTTGGTTATCAGAGGTCTGCCCGGTATCGAGCAATTACCTCGGATAATCGAGGTACTACTGTATATGAATACAGCAGACCCTCGTTACAATGAACTCAGAGAGAGACCGGAAAATCATCAGTTCGTTATAATGAAGTTTGTAATACCCGAATGAAAGCAAAAATGATTAGGTTAATAATGTAGATAAAAACGAAATGTCGAAATTAATTTTTTGAGCTTTTATGCATTTTTTTGTTTTATATTTCCGGGAAACATTTGAAGTAACGAAGTTAAAATTCGTAATCAGCAGCCCAATCAATGCATTTTTCTAGGGTATTCGATATCGGTTGGCTTTAACGAGGAGTTCGTTTTATCCAAGTTCGAAGTAACGAGTTTTTACTGTATAAAGATGATTTTTTTCCCCTTTTTAAAGTAACCCCGTGAATAATGATTAGTTTCCCCGTAATAATAATAAAATTATAAATATTTAAAACAATCAAAACTAGAAACTATCCTCAAACGTAGCTAAATAAAAAATATATGTTTAAATTCGGGGAATCACCCACTGCTGGCTTTCAGTGACAGTGACGCGGTTCAGAGAGGAACGCGGGTATCTCCTGAAATCTTGCTTTCCAGCCGAAAGTGGATTGACAAGCTTGGTTCGAAATTCCCCAGGCTCCGTGCATGAGTTGGCTGTATTTGAGATGTTTATTTTATTTTAACTTAAGTTTTAATTTTCATTATTTTTTTTTTCGATTATTAAATTCAATTATATTGTTTGTAAAATAGTATAAATTAATTCCTTTATCACTGTTAATTATCGTCCTGAATTGAAATACATTATCTATCATATTTTACAATAAAAACAGGTTTTTTACAAGTTGTTTTTTCTCCTTTTACGTTAATATATTATAGTATAAGTCCCTTACGTGATATATATATATATATATATATATATATATATATATATGTATGTATAGTTAAAATAAAATAGTTCGTTAAAAAAATATGAAATATTTGCATTTATCCCTAATTGTATTAAGTATAAAAAATTAAAAACTAAAATGGTCACGGATAGTTTAATCGTGTTTAAATGATCGGATACGGATAGATATTCGGACAGATGTTAAAAAAAAAAAAAAAATATGGATGGTCAACTTCACAGATATTGTTAAGTACCAATTTGGTCATTATAGCACTAAGAGCTGGAAAATGTCCAATTACATATCTGTTTGAAACCAGTGTTATAATGGCATATAAGTAACCAAATATATACACAGGCAGTAGCGTAGTCAGGATCGTGTTACGAAGGAGGGGGGTCCATCTACTTTAAAGAAACCTACCGCAACCGGAGATGTAAGGGGGCCCTCTCTACATATAATGTTTTCTATGCTTATGTATATTATTTATAAAATAACATTCAAATAGGTATGTACAATTTTTGTTTACAGATAACAATAAATAGAAGTATTTTATGAATTCAGGGACCTCCCCTGAAGGCCAGATCTGCTGGATCTCCCCTCTGGCTACGCCACTATGTACAGGTAGTCCCAGCGGACATGGATCACCCCCTATAGTTCCAGAGAATTTGGAACTTCGGTACTTTTTTGATTCGGGCAAGTTTTTGATCCGATGCGCACCGAGGGCGATAATCGCAAAAACACGCATATTCAAAGTTCCAAATTTCTTTGAAGGAACAATTTTTTAGAAATGAAGTAAACATTGAAGAGGATTAAAGCCACTTTTAAATGGGTCTAATTACATTCCACAACGCTGGCAGAAATTGAAATTTCTTCATGCTTGGCAACTTATTTTGTCAAGCAACTCATGAAAGGTATCACTATCAATTCTTTTTTTTTCTTTTTTTACATTCAATTAAATATGTACTTCTTATTATAATTTAAAAAAAACAACAAGAACAGTAATGTTGATTAAATATTTATTGGATGATTATTATTATCATTGTTTGTATTTGTAATTATTGGATAATTAAAATGCATTAATAAAACGACCGAAAGCTTGTCCAAAACACTCTTTTTTTGACGTTCGACACTTTATGCTATTCTCTTATTTATTATTGCCACTCCAATACTTAGCGTTATTGAATGAAAATAGACTAATTTCAAAGTGGTTTTAATTATCTACAATGTTTACTACTATAGTTTCCAAAAAAAATTGTTCATTCAGAGAAATTTGAAACTTTGTATAAAAACCGTGTTTTTGTGATTATCATCCTCGGGGCGCATCGGATCAAAGAAGTGCGATCTGATAAATAATGAATCACTGCATAAAAAAGTTTCTTCATTTATTACTGCACTGGTCAAAATTAAAATTCTGAAGGAGTGAATTGAAAAGCCTTATTCTCTTCTTTGGGTTGAGATCGAAGTACAGGGCCTACGTTTACGCATTCCAAAAAAATTATTATTTTTTTTTATTAAATATGACTTTTAATTGTCTATTTGTATACATTACTAATTTTACTAATATTTTTTCTCAAGTCAATAAAGTCCATATTCACCTACCAAATAACGGAACCTAAACCGTAAAGAAATGGTAATTGTATCAAAAACTGCTCGAAAGATGCAATTTTTTTTTTTTTTTTATTGAAAAATAATATAAACTGTCACACATAAGGGCAATAGGAATTAATGCTCTAAGTATTCATTCATACAAAGTAAAAAAAGAATTAAAAGAATATGTATGTGCATCACAAATGAAAGTAAATAGACAAATAAGTAAACAACTAAGATAAAGAAAACTTAATTTAATTTAAAATAAATCATATTGAAAACATTCATACCTATGAACAATATTTACATTCTGCCTAAGGAACCCCGAAACAACCCTTGCCCCCTCCCCCATGTGGATGGCAAAGCAGGACTTGAGGAGATCCCAGTGCTTTTCTCCCAGCCACATCACTGGTATTGAAAGCCAGCGGAGAATGAGTTGGGCCACCAGAGCAGCAATAGAATTAACTTCGATGAAAAATCCTGCTTAATGTGTACCAATATTTCGGCTTTAGTCCTTCACCAGGGCTGAGACAAACAAGATACGGGAAGAACCGAAATGAGAAGAATAAATATAACGGGATTACTTGGGGAATATAAAACCAAAAATAATATAGTATACATAAAAATATAAACATGAATTATAAGTTATAATGGTAAGGGGTAAGGAAACGGAAGGGGGGTTAGTTATAATATATAAAGGAGAACTAAACGGAAAGTTAAAATTACGTATAACATTAATTATAATTTCAAATTAATATTCTTTTGTTTAGAATAACTTCCATATATCATGCTAACATTTTTACGTATAATATTTTAATTTATTTCAGATTCCGCATGCATGTAATCAATCATGCTATATGCGTTATTCTAATTTATATTATTCTCAAATCTCGTTTTGCTTATCCCTGCTGAAGGCCGACAGATTAGGTATATTTCATTACAGTGTGTTTTATTTCGGTCCGCGTACCCAACCATCACCTTGATTTCGTCTAGGGCAAACTATATCTTCATTATAGAAACTAACTTTGTGAATCCAAACGTAAAAAGCTGAAAAAAAAAAATTAACTTTTAATATAAAAAATATCAAATAAAAAAACATCTTTAATCTCTGAGTAATATTGGATAAGTTGTTTCATTTCAATTCAGACATACTGACAGGGCTATTTGTAGTTTCCTGAGGGCTTGTAAACTCTCGATCTCCTTTGCCAACTTAACAAAGCCCCTCATCTCCTAACCTCCTATCGGCGGTGGGGCGAGAATAGAACCTGCTAACTAGATTCTACTACAACAGGTCCTTGTTGATATAGGCCAAAGCAGATATTATTCAAGTATTTATTTTCATTAAAGAGCTTTAGGGATTGAACTCGACTTCGAAGCAGACCTCGACTGTTAAGCTTCGTTGATTGATACGATACTGTTTGAAATTTCTATAAATGGATTATATACACTTCAATTTGTATCAAGTGACTTCGTTATATTCATTTCTCAAATAAAATTCGATGCAATAATGCTCCACTAATCCTTTCCGAAGAGATTAGCTAAATAAGGCTCATCCAAGCATGAGACTAGCGTATAGTGCTTGAACAAGGGGAACTTTGAAGGAGTTCGTCGACTTCGAATACCTCAGCAAATACCACGCAAATGCACCAAACTTCCAATCTATAACATTAAACTCATCCAGTAGTTTCACGAAACTATAAGATTTCTCTTTTATCCAATCCTTAGAATGAAAAATCTTTAGAAAAAAAAAAAATTGTCCATAAAGATCTTGACATTCAATACAAGTAGCAGGTTTGGTATGAAATACGATTCTTATTCTTCCATTATTAATCCCCTATCCACTAGTTCGTAACTCTTCCCAATCTACTCCCGATAGGGTACAACATTACAGTAGGGGCGCTTTATCACTGGTTCCTCCCGAACTTACCCGAAGGTCCGCGGACTAGCACACTCTAGCGCCATTTGTGCCAACCAAATGCTTTGTATTCTATTGTAACATTCGTATTCATTTGAATTATTAAAATTATTACTCCCTTAATTACATATTATTTAAAATTGTCAGTGCTGCCGTCTTACGATAATCTGGGGAAGTTGTAGTAATAATTTAAATAAGTGATAATTTAAATTACTAAAGAGTAATTATTCAAATTAATTTAAATTACCTCAACTGAAAAGGAACTTTGGGGATTTGTTTATCTCTTGAGCGAGCGTAGCTAGCGGAAGTCGGCAGTTGTGATCTAATTAAAGCAGTAATCATTGAAAGTACGGTAAAACCACGACCTTAGCTGAAAAGGATCCGTTGGTGTTTTCTTAATTTCTTGGGCGAACGTAATGAGCGGAAATCGACAGCACTAATAGTTTTAAATAATGATATAATTAAAGCAGTAATAATTTTAATAATTTCAAAGAATACGAATGTTAAAATTGAATGCAAAGAAGTTATTTAGCGCAAATGGCGCTAGAGTATGCTAGTCCGGCGACCTTCGGGTAAGTTCGGGAGGAACCAGTGATAACGCGCCCCTATTGTAAAGTTGTACCCCCGATGGTCCTTCGAGGAGTCTTATACGCAAGTTTCAAATTTCTGGAATTATTTAAGTACTCACGGTACCTTCAGAAAGAGCATCCTATTCTGCGAATCGCTGCACCAATTCGGCTGCAGAAACTTGCCTTTCCAATAATTGCCACATTACAAATTTCAGTGGCATGTAGTTAACAAATTCATTAGTATAGTCTAATGATTAAAGTGATATCGGCCATAATTGTATTTGAGAAACAAATAAAGCCGATCAGTGGATCACAATTTCCATTAAAACGAAATCGATCATTTTTTATTACACCTCATTATTTCATTTATTAATTTTTACATAAGCCATTGAGTGTAAAATGTATATTGTAAAGTATTATAAGGCACCTAAAACCTATATCGTTTGTTAATATGCTACTCTAATACATTCCATATCGAGAGATGGTACGCAAAGAAATACATGTGCACCCATTACAGGATTACAGAGAGAAAAAAAAATGAGCTTGCCATTTACAACCCGTAGCATTGCGGACACATAGTTTTCATTATGCTTTTTATTCATTTTAATTTATTAATTATTGTTATTTTATTTTAACATATATTTTAGATCAGCATGAGACGGAAGAAACGGCGCGGAAGAGATAAGCTCTGTTCTGATACGAAATGGTACTGCTTATTATCTTGATGAAGGTATCAATTACTATATTTAAATGTCGGTATGCATACAATATTACGCCAACACGAAAAAAAAATCATCCGAGAAAATATAATTATCTAATATCATGACAAGTTAAAATAAATAGAGGAAATATTCATAAATCAACTTGAATAAAACTTTTATTAAAAACAAAATAACACTATAATAAATTAATAACATCAAGAATAGTCATACATCTCCTGGAAGAAACAAGATTTTCAAACATGAAAGGACGACAAGAGGTCGGTGGTATGTAAGGGTGTAAATATTGTAATTATGTTAAGTCAAATATTGATTTTCAAAATATGCTAAATTACATACTAAATATGCTAAATTATATAATAAATTACAATTGGTAAGAGCTATCCTTTGCGGAGCATGAAGCCTAAACACTGATGTATCAGAAATCAGTCACGAAAGTTCGCTAAGGTGAAGTATAACGATTTGCAAAAATATTAGTTCCACCATCTTGATAAAGTTTTGTATTTCAAATTGTTCAATAAAGCTGCATCGATATACCACTATCTTAGTATATTGTGTCTATCTACCAGTAGTCCTTTTTTTCTTTATTTTATTTTTTTTTAAGCCGTTCTCAAAAAATACTTTGTGATTTACATTTATCCTTGACAGTTTTCTATTTTTTAAGCGCTTGTCCGCAGTCACCCAGCAAAATATGATACTAGGGGAAAGTGCATACCTCTGTTGTGTGACAAGTGTGCGTGGCGTACATTTACCGTTACTATCATTTTTTGTCGAGGCAACTACGGACTAGAGAACTGAAACAAAATTATCTTATTCAATACATTTATTCAATTATATTCCACATCCCACTTTCATAACTCAGTGAAGATTGTAAAATGTGAATCTCAGACATTTTTTTTATGGTTACACCAGTATAATATTCTTCAGTGAGCCGATCTATTTTGCACTTGCCTCAAAACCGCTCCTGCTTGAATAATGTCTTCCTTGTACGCAGTTCCCCATTAGGCAGGGGCAACTGCGTACTAAGTACTATTCAATTAAATTATCAATCTTATCAAAATTGATGTGGATGGCTTTAATGTAATATTTAAACATAATCGTCTAGGGAACATTTTTCTTTTTTTTTTTAAAAGACGAAAAATCTAGCTTCAAAAATAAAATTTTTACAGTCCTGTAATGTCGAACTTTGTAAAATATAGTGAGCACTTGTCCCATATGCTTTAAAATAAAAAAAAATGCTTTAAAATAAAAAAAAATCACATCAAAATGTTGACTTTTTTACGATTACTATATTTGAAAATCTAATTCCTGTACATATTCTTAAAGTTATGTTAATACGGCACTGGTTTTCGAACTTTCAAGGAAAGGGCTCGAAACCGGCAGGGACTGATAAAGGAGATGGCATCCAAACAGTAAAGCATTGGGAAACCATAAAGTACTTAGGATGAACATTGTTGAGAGAACTCCGGTTCAATGAAGATTCGGTGAAGAAGGTGAATGATAATTTAAATAACCTCGTGACCTCTTGCTTGCTTAAGCCTGAGCAGAAGGTAAATATTGTCATTTTCTTACAGGGTCTTATCTGCCCTCTTAAGACTGCGCCCCTCATGAACCTGATGTACCAGACGGTATCAACACAATGATTTGCATGAGTGTTAAGAACTTTATTGGAGTTTCCACGAAACCCTCCAAGACGATGTTGTACACTTTGAGGAGGTATCGAGGTTTATGGCCGATCCGATTCCAATAAGAGGCTCATCTACAGCACTGGTACATTGTCCTTCGACTTTCCAATGTGCCGGATGCCCTATTACAATCCACGTTCGAGATTATTCGGCTGAAATGTTAAGATTTGGTATTGATCAGGGACATCCGAAATTGAGTGCTGTACGGCAATGCGTTTGAGACTGAGATAATTGCTGGTGTATAAGGCAGGACGTTGTTCGCCATTTTAAAGAGAATCCTGAAAGCAAACAGATCTTCATACGCTGATATTTACACTGTTATTACACAATATTACATTATACTATATATAATTATATATATATATATATATATATATATATATATATATATATATATATATATATATTTATACCATGCTTATACCATGCATGTGGTGGTGGATGAATTCCAGGGAGTCATGAATCATATTTTCAGCTAACGCTGCTACGTCCTTAATATTGACACCAAGATTCTCAAGGAAGTTTCTTGTTGTGGTTGGTATAGTTGTAAGGTCTCTCACGTACAACTATCTTTAGATAAAACTACCCCGGAACTTCCTCTATCAGTATCTATACATTAGACTTCGTCAAAGCAGGCGAAGTCTCTCCATTCCATCTCCATTCTCAAATTATCAGTCACTGCCGATCTCGAACATTACCCCGGAAGTTGGAAAACCAGTGCCTTACATTTATTAACATGACCTTATGAATATCTACAGGCATTAGATTTTGAAAAATTGTAATCGTAAAAAAATAAAGAATGTACAGGAAAGTATCCCCGTTTTACATCGCCCTGCTTCATGGAGTTTCATTGTCGTTTAAGTCGCTAACCAATTTCTACCAGAAACCATTTCAAATCACAGCGAATTCGCTTGAAAAAAAAATGAATTCTTTATCGAACCAAGCCATTAAAAAATCAATTTAAATGAAAAATAACACCATAAACTTAATTTTTTAAAAAACTAGAAAAAAAGGAAATGTGTTCGATATTAGAATTAGAATAATTCTTAGAATTAGAATAAAATATAGAAGATATTAGAAATCACTAACTGAATTCAGGTCTATTCCGACATGAATTCAGTTAGTGATGTCCCTGAAACATCTGATCTGAGTAAACGTTCCAGTAATTTTATCAAGTATCAATTAACTATAAAAACATTATAAAGAATCCCTTCCCTTTCTTACTTATATATATGTATATATATATATATATATATATATATATATATATATATATATATATATATATATATATATATATATATATATACCGGAAATCCTCGTAGTTAAGTCAGGTTCCGTTCCTTAAAAAGTGACTTAAGTCGACAAAAATATATATACATAAACAAAGCCTTATTTTGTGGTCTTTAGCTTATCTATAAAATCTTTTGAAAATGCTCACTTATCATTTTAAAAAGTGATATGTAGGAACTTTTGCACAATTCCTGATTTGTGTAACAGGAAACAAAATAAAAATAAATATAAAAATTTAACTAATTTATATAATAATAATCTTTTTTTCTCGCACAGCCTTCAAAAATTTAATTTTAATTAAATGTCTAATCTAAAACGAAATAAAGGTAAATTTTTTTAAAAAAGCAGCAAATCTCTGATTTCTAAACCATATTCTGAATTTCACTTTCACCAGAGCACATTAAATCAATGACGATTACATCATAAGATTGAGTAAAGACTAGATACAAAAATAATAGTTTTGGATCATTAAATATTATTTTTGGATCCATTCCAATAATTATAGTTAATAATCCAAATATACGACAAAATAAAATCGTTTATGGATTACGACATATCATCTGACTCCAGAGGTTATATCGATCAATAAGGGACTGTACAAAAAACAAATAAAACATTTAAAATCCACTAAATAAAAGAAAGTAATGCCTGCCAAGGCTCGATGTTTTTCTGGATTTCATTTTGTCAACAGCCATGACTGATTTATTCGTCCTATCATCGTCCTATTTTTAGGAGTCATTCCCCAGTCCTTTATTTAACTTCGAGTGATCTAATTGTATATAAATATATAATTAATTAATTTTAAAAAAGGTTTTAAAATATTGGTAATTTGTAATTATTTATTAAGAAGTAAATGTAATACTTCATTTCATAAAAATCATACAGCGGCCATCATTTTTACTTTCACTTACCTACATATCGATGTCGTTTTTTCGAAAAAGGCCTAAGCGCCAAAAATTCACAATTTAGTTTTGGATTTATTATGGGGCGTAAACGCCACCTCTATCGATTCCCACTAACGATATACCGAAAAAAAAAATTGGAAATGGCCCAAAACTCAACTATCGTTAACGTAAGCACCAAATACTCACGACTCTCAGTCGTCACTCTTGCCTTAAGCAGTGCTAGAAGTCTTAAAAATATATTCTAATGATAAAAGTTCCCCCCCCCCTTGAATAAACTCCTGCTGTACACAATAAAGAATAAAATTTAATATATATATATATATATATATATATATTGTTATTTGGGGAAAAAACTTTTCATGTATTTCCCATAAAGTTTGCTAAATGGCGCTTAGGACTTTTTAAGAAAACGACATCCATATGAAATACGAATATTATGAAATTTTAATAGGAAATAGTAATTACTAATTACTATGAAATAGTAAGGGAAAATATTGCGATCGTGAAAAATTTCGAATTCGAGTTGTCAACGTTTCAATGTGTACAAACACCCATTCGACTTAAGTGATTGTTGTAGATTGTAGATAATTTATATTGTTATATTATTTAATGGAAATTAAATAGTAACTTTATGCGCACCAGATTTTTATTTTTAATTTTATAGTTGTATATTACGGTAAATTAATTTTTTTTAAATTATTTTACAAACCTATAGCAAGTAAATGTGCATACAGACTATTACCACATTGCAATATCTTTTGAACTAACTACCCATTAGCAGAACACAATGACCGTTCTACGCAAGGAGGAACCGTCTTCTTAACTTGAGGGTTTGTGTGGTAATGCAGTTTGTAATTAAAGGAGGTATAAGTATTTCGAGCTAGACCTACAGCATATCGAATATTAGAGGTCTTTTTTAGAAGGCGGTTTTTGTGACATAATAAGGAGCATTAAGAATTTTCGTTGTAGTTTGGATTGTAGGATTAGATGTTGGAGGAATTCGATATTTCCGTATTCACAACAAAGCACAACTCCGCATGCCCAAAAGGCCCGATATAATGAAAATGACTCGGAATTTTTGTAACGTATGCCAAGTTAATATTGGAGTAATCGGGATCTACAAGCAGTTACTTGTCGTCGCAATCTTCTATGAGGACATATGTAACTCCTGCTCCATACCAGTGCCAAATCGATTAGCCAATCGTTTGCCACTGGTGAGGATCGGAGTATTTGTGAATGTCGAAGCATTGGGAAAAGTACTGGTCAATGTTTGCGTTGGCCGTTCCGGAGAGGGATTTGCCATTGGCATTGCCGGCATAAGACGATTTTCAAAATGAAGTCTTAGGTAGTGAGTGGTCTGTTCGAAAGGGACATTATTAAATGATACGTGAGACCAGGGATGTGAATATCGAAAAAGAATATCGAAGTATATCGTATCGATAGTTTTAAAATACATCGAAATAGGAGCTCGAAAAAAATATCGATATTTCGATACATCGGGTCCGATATTTTCAATTTTTTAAGCCCCCTACATTAAAAGGCCCGATATATCGCAATAGCAATATTTTTCATTGATAAATCGAACTACTATCTCAATATATTTGAAAACTCTCAATATGGTATATATATATATATATATTTTTTTTATTTTTTTTTTTTGTTCAATATTTACATCCCTAACCAGAAACCAGTCAGATGGCTGACTTGAACACAGCCATTCTAGATAGTAACACGAACGCACAACACCACAAGTTTTTTGGTTTGTGGAACCCGCTGTCCTTTGATATTTTTATTTATATATATATATATATATATATATATATATATATATATATATATATATATATATATATATAAAATATTTTTTGGAAAAAAATGTCTACTCAAATTTTAATATTGGTATTAGATAAAAACTATTGGACAAAAATCTCGATTTTTTCCAACTTCCCTAGGGGAGACTACTGTACCTACGGATAAAATTTATATTTTTCTCATCCGTTGGGAAACATATTTTCATCTAGTAAAATGCATAAGACAGAAAATGCAGTTTTCAGATAGGCTGTAAATGAACAGTTTATTGGTTTATAAATGTTTCAGATATAAGTAAGTATACAAATAAAATAACATCAAAATTAACTTGAAAAACAAAAATTAACATTTAGACTTAGAATATAAATAAAGTTAGTAAATTTAACTCATGTACCCAAATTGAAGCCTGCAAAGTTCAAAGAAAATGTTAAAGGATTCATCTAACATTGTACGAAGCTACAAAACAAGCCATTTAATTTTCTAAAAGGGGATAGCAACAGGTAGATTATGATTTCGATGACTTAAAAATAGAAAATAAATCTTCGAAACCTTGATATTATAATCATAAAACAATTAGAGGAGAAGAAAAAATAAAGATGAGATGCAGTAGCGTAAATATATATATATATTATTTTTAATTATAGAAAAACGACAAAATTTTTTTTTTTTTTTCAAATTTCGATCTCTCAATAGAAGAAATAGTGTGCCAATGAACCGAGGTGATATTCAAATTGCCAGAATCAAAAAAAAAAAAAAATAAATAAATACTTAAAACTCCTCCCTTTTGAATAAACTAATTACAAAACAATGAAACGATTTTTTTTTTAACTTGTGAGAGGTGGGGATGAGGCCCATTTTGATTTGAGTAATGAAAGAATTAGGATTTACGACTGACCACTGAGCAATTTGCCACCCGGAAAGAGCTTGATTTGTGGTGACTGACGTTCTCAATTTGCGATAATAGCAACTCTTCGGTAAAAAATTACTCTTTTTTCCCTACATTTTCAATAACCTAAAACAAACTATCCACACTTTTATTGAATAATCAACTATTTAGTAATTATAATTATAAATTAAAATTTTTAAACCTGAAAACGCAAAATGTGCATACAAATTATTACATATCACATTCTTTAACAATTCAAAAATAATAAATAAATAAATTCCCTAGTAATTATTCCAAGAAATGCTAACGAAGATACAACAACATCGTAAACATTTTTACAAGGTGCTAAGGACTTGATAGCACAATCTCCATTAACACAAAATTCCAAAGAGGCTATAGAACGGATGGCGCTTTAACACTTCACTTTTGGCAGGCGGACTCTAAATGGATGGATGCACTTACAAAGCATCGTAACTTTGAACTTAACTTGAACACGGCTACTTTTAGTACGAACGATTAAAAACACTTTACAGTACTTCTTCTGCGGAGCAAGTAAAATGCTATTAAAGAGTATAAAGTATTAAAATATAATTTTTATTATATTAAAAAACAAACTAAAAATCTGGTGCGGTGCGCATCACACAACTTTCACTTGCCATGCTATAATGGTACTCAATTTTTAGAATAATTTTAAATATATCACATAGACACTAGTTGAAATATTCTCAGTAGCTTACACTTCTTAATGTCCTCTCTCACAAAATTACAATAAAATATGTAAATAGTTTTTTTTAACTACTGTAATAGGGCAGTTCAGTGTAAATTTCTTATTTTTCCATTTAGCTTCTATGGAAACATATTGTTTCCATCAAATAACGCAATAGAATTATTAACTACAACAATCACTTAAGTTTATGCAGGTTTTTATCCCCTCTCCAATACATTCGACTCCTTTTTACATGTTAGATATAAATTTTTCTAAAATCTATAGCATTCGAACGGTATCTTCTACATCTATATTACTGCTCTTATTTCCGAAAATTGGTTTTCAAACTGGGAAAATATCTCTCTTCTTTTCTTCTTTAGTTAATCATGAAAATCATTCATACATAATGTTTAACCATTTTTCAATACTACCGTCATGAGAGACGGTTAATTGTTTCAAATAAACGGAATTGAAATTACTTTAAAGGAAGCGTTTTCGAAAATTCGGCATTTAAGCCCTGTCAGACTATTTCGATGAGGACAAGACATAGCTGTTATTAAATGACATTCAATTGTACATTGATATAACGAGTTAAATCAAAATCGTAAAGAGCCTATAATATATAATATAATATAGAGCCTATAATCATTAATAGCCTATTAAAATATGATAATTATTGGATGGCGCTGAACGCCATTACCTCAATGGCTAAACAGGGAGTTTAGGAACCCAGGATAATATCAGTATTCACAATTAACTTAGCAAGAGAGAAAACTAAGCCATGCGGTAAGATCCCACCAATAGAAGGCATTGTTGCTGGAACAAGGAAATGCTAAAGACTGATTTAAAATTCAGCTCTACTAATGTCAGTAGGGGAGGGTTTCTTGTTCTCATTTGTGTATTCAGTCGGGTCGTTATGTCAGCGAAGGGCAGGCAGCTTCATCTACACCAACATATGAAATTCCATAATAGAAATTCTGGAACATGAAACACAGCAGTGGCGTACTTTTAGGAGGGGGGAGGTTGAGGTCCATGATGGGCGGTTTTTTTTTAATTGAATAACCTTATTGCAAAATCAAGCGAGAACGTTTTTGCTATTTTTTTGTTTGTTTTTTTTTACTTGGAGTTTTAACAAATAAATCCTCTGAAATACAGTACTAACTGGATCATAAATTAAAAAAATAGATTTAAAAAGATTATTATTTTGACACAAAATAAAAGAACATCGATTAGTAACATGCTTCAAAGGCGTGTAGTATTCCTTTTAATGTAATTTTTTTCTTGCACGCGTGTTTTTCTTTTTGTTTTGTTTTTTTGTCATAAAAATACATTTGTATCTATTTCTTAAACTGAGTAGTCAATTTAATTGGTATTTTATATCCTTTAAAAAAAGTGGTGATTAAGTGGGACATTTCAGCAGGAAACTTACAAGGACTACTTCCTCACGAACAACAAATGCGTTTTCTTAATTTCGCTTGTATCTTATATGTTCCAGTAATTTTTGTGAATTTCATTAAAGTGCTGTACCTTTGTACGTAAATAATCTAGTAAATAAGCTCTAAATCTTCCGCATTATTCAGATAAAAAGTGCCTTGTAGTAAGAAAAATTAAAAAAATAAAAATTATTGTTGAGACCTAATGTCTACCAAACTGGACAGATGATTTTAAAAAAAATATTATGCTCTTTCTGTCCATTACACCACATTTTTTTTTTTTTTTTTTTTTTTTTTTTTAACAGAATGCCTGATAACTTAATATCAAAGTGTATAAGGATTTACAAAGTCAAAGTAAAATTAATTTTTAAAATAATTATAGTAATATCAAACTACTTCTTGATCTCTTCATGACACTGTTTATACCATCCAAAACAAAAAATGCATTAATTTTTAATTTTTTTAAGACCATAATATCCCGAAAAAGTTCCAAATTAAACCCAATTAAAAAAACAATGTTAGTATATATCTTCCGAACGCAGCCGACCGCAGGTCTAAAATCTATTTTTTTTATTAAAACAACATTCCTGGTAAAATATTAGAAAAAATTCAGCTGCGTCCGAATGCGTCTGTAGGCACAATTTGATTTTGAAAATTAAATTACTATTGTCATTTCTTTATTGCTTCTTCACTACCGAACAAATACCAATGGATGATTCCAGCACTGCCTGCAGTTCCGTTTTTTTAAGTTATTGTAGACCCTAAATACTTTTAAAAAATCCTAAATAAATATTTGATTATTCGACTTCAGTTCGATTTATGTTAGAATCTTTCATAAGACTAACATCGTATTCAAAAATAAAAAATTAATCATGCATGATAATTCTAAAATAATTCGAATAATTATCTATTAGAAGACATTCAATAATTATTAATATTGAATATTTCAAACTGATAATGGAAGCACTAATACAAAGAATTTCAAATCATATTTAATAAAAATCAGAACACATATTTCGCTTGTCTAAATACAAATATTTTCTCGAAATAAAAGCTGGGCGTGGGAAAATATTAAAGTTTATATGTTTGTACATAAGATAAGGAGGGTGGACACTAAGAAAAGTTTAAATAAGAGGAAAAGTTGCCCTTGTGGACTGTAGGGGACTGGCGAAAGATCTCCAACCTGATATAAAGGCCCTTTGGAACTTTCTTAATACATATGTGTCCGTTCAGTGCCTCTGGGCCAGGCGCGATAGGGAAAAAGTATTATTTATTTTATTTAATTTCCAATTGACTTCCTCAACGTGATATTATGGGAAAAAATTGTAGAAACAAATTGTATATTTTTTCAGATGAATCGGTGTGTAGCGACCCGGTGAAAAAAAAATTCATATTCGTGTCGAAAAGACGCTTTTTCAATTTTAATGTGTGAAAAATATTTGTTTGAGAAAGATAAAAAAAAAATACTCCGTAATAGCATTGAAAAAGAAGGGAAAATGAGTTTTAAACTATTGAAGTTGATCACCAACTTTTCGCAAAAAAAAACATTAAAAACCGCGAAATATGGCCATTTTTGGACATTTAATTACAGCCCTTGTAATTGTCGTAGGAACAAGCTTGCGTGATCAAATTGTGGCTTTTAGTAATATCTACGTGTAATAAAAATTCCATGCAAAGATAACTATAGTTTGTACCATACAAGGAGAAGTTGTACCATAAAAAGTTATCGTTAATTTTACACGCAATTTTTACTGTACCATAGGTACCATTAGAAGTCACAATTTGATCCCACAAACATGTTCTTACGACAATTACAAGCCCTGTAATTAAATATCCAAAATTGCCTATATTTCGCGGTTTTTAATTATTTCTCCGACCGATTTAAATTGCTTAACGTTAATTTTTTATTTTTTTCGTATTTTTAAGCGCTATTATGTTTTTGTTAAAAAAATAATTGGAAAAAATGAAATATGACCATTTTTGGACATTTAATTAAAAGGCTTGTAATTGTTTTAGGAGCATGTTTCGGGGTTTAAATTATGGTTTTTAATAGTGCCTGTCTACAGCAAATATTGGATATACAAATAATGATAACTTTTGGTGGTACGTAATACCCTTTGCTCAAACCCAATAAAATTGAAGCAATAAAAAACCCGATTTTCAATAAAATAAATAAATAAATAAAATAATAAATAAATAAAAATAAATAAAATAAGTAAATAAATAAAAGCAATAAAAAACCCGAAGGCGTTTCTGAGCTACTAAATCGAAATTCACATATCTTTCATGAAAATAGGGTTGTAGAGCAACTCATTGCGAACAAATAACGCTTTGAAAAATGGCTATATGCCCATTAAGATAAGACTTTTTTTAGTGCACATGTTTTTCTTTTTCGCGTCTTCTGCGAAAAGTTTTAATTATTTTTGCCTGGAATTTTTATCGCACGTAGGCATTACTAAAAGGCAAAATTTAATTCCGCAAACATGTTCCTGCGACCATTAAAAGGCCTGTAATAAATGTCCAAAAATGGCCATATTTCACAGTTTTTAATTTATATTGGGAAAAGTTGTTGGCCGACGTAAGTTGTTTAAAATTGATTATTTTTTTCCGTCGTTTAAAACGCTATTAGGTATTTATTACTCATTTTTCTCAAACAAAAATTTTTGATATCTTACAAATGAAAAAATAACTTTTAAGCACGTTAGTTGTTATTTCACAGTTGCGAAATTATTTATTTTTCAGAAACTTATAAGTTAGAATTTACAAAACTATTATGCTCCCTAATGTTTTCTCCACGAATATTTGGACCTATGAAGAGACGAGTACTTAATGCCGAATTGCGTGAACCGGGTGCATGTTGGTATAGTTGAGGTCATAGCAGTGGCGTAACTGGATTTTTTGCGCCTGGGCGCGAACAGCGGCGAAGTGCGCCCCCTTGGCATTTATTAACTGCGGCGAGAGAGGATGTAGGGTAGGGTGAATATTTTAATGTGCCATAACAAAACATTGCAAAATGATACGATTGCAAAATGATACGATAACAAATAATAACCAAACAAATAAAAAATTAAATTGTTTACAGTACCTAGGAATCCCTAATAAAAAAAAATACATATCCGCTCGATTTTTAAAAATGATTTATTTATTTTCAATCTAAGGATAAATTAGTTAACTTACATATGAAATAATATATTACGGGAGATTTTCATACAATAACTTTTTTGTGAGGGAAACAATAAAATGTATTTTTAATAGAGATATAACGAAAATTAAAAAATGAAATAAAAGAAGAATTTCTCATACTATTTCAAATACACAGTAGAATATCGATAATTTACAGCTAATTCGTATATCACAATGATTCGTATAGATTCTCTAGTACCTTGAAAGTCTCACTTTAATTCGTATAAATACAAAGCAATCAGGCCCCCTCGATAATTCGTATTTATCTTCGTCTTCCAAGTAATGTAAACGTTATACGTTATATTTAAAGTATTAACATAAAACATAAAGTTCACCACAAAAGAATCTTCTAATGAAAATTTCCTTAGGAACTTATATCATTAGAAGTTTTTGATAGAAGTTCTATTAATAAAAGTTCTTGCCAAAACATTTTTTTTTTTTTTTAAGTTCTGATAATAGAAGTTTTCACGAATCGGGGCAAAGCCTTAGGGGGTCTTCGGGGGAGCAGTAATGTAAAAAAAAATGAAAAAATCTTTAAATTAGAATGAACCTATCAAACGAGCACAAAGACACGCACACACGAACTATAGGTATAGATACAATTTAAAAAAATGAAAACAAATAGAAAAACAATCACATTTTTATTAATTTTATTTAACGTTGTATTTTTGAATTCAAAAGAAAAACTGTTTAAATGTTAATAAAATTACCTACAAAATTTGTATTTAAAAATATTATATATTAAGATAAGAAAACCTGTTGTCAAGACAGAATTCCTTACATATTTTCCAAATTTAAGTGGGAACTCTAATAATGAGAACTTTTATTTGAAAGTCAAGGCCAAAAAGTTCTTGCCATAAAGTTCTCGAAATAATTTTTACTATAAAAGTTCTGACCCAAGAGTTTTTGTAAGAAATTTTAAGAAGTTCTGAGATAAAACTTCATGCACGAGCAGTTTCAAAAAAGATCCTAAGAAAAAGTTTAAGTTGGTAAAAGAATTTGCACAGTTATTTTGGAGCCCAGGATAAAAGTAATAACATTATTGAGACAAAAGTATCATCCTGACTGTTATTAAATAATTATATAATTTTGAAATATATTCAAAATCGGCGGTGATATAGATAGGGGAATATGCGAGAGAGAGAGAGAAAAAATTCAATAAATATTTTCTGAAGAAACTTTCGGAATTAGCAACACGAATATTCCCTCTAATGCAGTACCTGAATTTTTTTTTTGATTCGAGAATTACTAAAACATAACTATTGATATGTAAATAGAATGTCAACGAATCGGGTGAGGGTATTACAGGGGGGAGGGGGAATGAGCGCATCGAGTTAAGTTGCATTAATATTTTGTCAGATCAATTAGTGGAGTCTCTTAATCCCTTCATTCCAATTGACACCGCGCAGGCATGGACTAGCAGAGCATAACTGGTTTAGATTGCCTTAATCACATTAACATCATTGATATAGCTTGTTATCTCAAATAATTATCGCCGCAAACCGATAGCGTTTACATCAATTGGCACACAGATAATTCTGTTTAATTAGTAGGAGGGAACTTCCATGAGTAGTGGATATTCGAGTGACATCAAAATAATTCTAATTTTTTTTTTATTATATTGAATCAAATAAAAAAAAAACTTTATTAATGTATTGATGAATATGAAAATAATTGTCCCGCTAGAGGAAGTACATAATAGTGATCAATATGCCTTATTTACAAGAATGTATTAAAAAATGTATATATATAATAATAATTTTTAGGTATTTTTTGTGAAGTGATTTATTTAAGTATATTTAATTCTTTTATTAGATTTGTCTTCGCATACAACGTTTCGGGATATTTCCCCTTCTTCAGGGCAAATCTCTGTATTGTAGAACATAGACAGAATTCAGATAAATTATTTAAAGCATGCTCAATATTTAACAATTAAAAAATAATACATATATACTAGTCTTCTGCACATAATAGGCGATTTATTTTCATCTATTTATTCATATTTATTCATTTATATTCATATTTTTATATGTATATATTCATTTATTTTCATTTTGACTTAAATTTTCTATAGCTTGGTTGTTTAATTGTGTTAATTTTAATTAATTTGTCAATATATTTAATTTAATTTGTAATGTTCATATTTTTTAATTGTTTTTATTTTTATTTATTTATTTATTTTTCGCTTTGTATGTACGATTTAAATGGATTCTTATAGCCCTACTGTATACCTATTATCCTTGTGTGTGGTAATTTAATTTATTTATTTTTCAATTAAAACTTTTTATCTCTAAAAAAAACCTTATATAATCAATGCCTTACAGCACTATTCACCATTATGGAAATAGTTAAGTAATTATGGATTTAACAATACAAATTAAGAATGTACAATGATATCGCAAATAGTGAAGACAAGAATCATAAAAGGTAAACTAGTACTTATATAAATTATTTTTTAATAGTAAAATGTTGAACATATTTGAAATATATTATCTGAATTCTAATTGTGTTGTTACACAATACAGAGATCTGTCCTGAAGACGGGAAAATACTCCGAAACGTTGGCAACAATGATGTTAAGAAAATTTTGAAAAAAGAATAGATACTGGAAGAAATTACCTATAATAAGTAATATTATATCATTTTTTCTGGCTGAAGTGGGCAAAGCTGTGTAATTTTAATGGATGCTATCTAGACATGGTTAGGAAAAAGTAAGTTTCGCCAATGGATGAAATTTCAATAAACGAAGGTGATATTTAACAAGTAGCAGAAACAAATGAAAAATTATAAATCACCTGGCCCTGACAAAATTCAGAATTTTTTGTTAAAACATTTTACTAGTATGAATCCATTATTCTTATTATCAAAAATTATTAGCCAACACCATTATTCAACCAGAGGACTTCAGTAAAGGAACAACATACGTAATTAATATATCAGCCAAGGATCATCTTCATCCTAATGATTTTAGGCTTATCACCTGCCTGAACAGGGTTTATATATTACTCATCTAACGATCAGTAGTCAAAGATCAGAGCATGTGAACAAGTATAATATCATGGCATAAGAGCAATTAGGATGTTAGAAAGATGCCTTACAAAGGATGTAAGGAGCAAATAGTAATAGATTCGTTCATACCATCCCAAATATCAAGAAAAAACCGAAACGCCTCTATTGCCTGGATTGATTGTCAAAAGGCGTTTCGAATCAGTGCCACATAAATGGCTGTTAGAAGTATTAAACATCTACAAAGTAGATCGTAAATTTGTAGATCTAATAGAACGTCTAATGAAGACTTGGAAAGTGAAGTTGTCCTTCCCTAAACTTAATAGTTTCAAGTTGTGCATATCTATAAAGAGGGGGATATTTCAGGGAGATTCTCTAAGTCCATTACTGTTTTGTCTGGCATTGAACCCTCTAAGTGAATTACTGAATAATTCTGGGATAGGTTATAAACTTGACAAAAATGAGAGCACAATTTATCATGCTCTATACACGGACGATTTAAAATTGTATTAAAAAATTAAAAATGTTAAACATGATCCAGATGGTAGTTTTCAACTACTTTCACCCATCTTTCTGCCAGTAATTGGATTTGATGCCGCTAACACTCCTTTTGTTTTGAGGCAAAGAACTCTTCACATCCAATTTTTACGCCCTCGTAATTATCAAAGATCCGACCTTTTAAAAAATGAGCCATTGATCTAAACAAACCATAATCTGATGGTGCAATATCTGTGCTATAGGCAGGATGAGGTAAAACGTTTACTCCTTGCAGTTCCGATAATTTTTCCTTGGTCAAACGAGAACGATTTACAGAGGGCATTGTCGTTTAGCAAACTGGCTTGGTTCCTGTTGACCAAAGCGGGGTTCTTTGCACTCAAAACTGCATAAACTCTGTCTAGCTGTTCGCAGTAAATATTTGAGTCCCCACTACGGCCGATAAATCACTAGTAGTTTCATGTGGGTCCTGGTTCACACATTCAAGAAGAACGTCATCATCAACGGCCGATGGGCGACCTGATTTGGGTTGTGCCGCAGTATTCCGATGGATAATTGACTCTCCTTCTATGGTACAAATTTCTTCGGCGATTGCCTTTGCGTTTAAACCTTTTTTTAGTAATGTCTCAAAAGACCGCGAATCACGAAGGAATTAAAGGATTAGTCAAAGTAAACATTGACATAAATAGTAAGAACAAAAACATTCTTATAGGATAATTATGAGATTTGGAATTAAGGGTTGTATTCATGCAAAAGGACTTATGCAACAACCTAGTAGTACCAGTAATGATATCTAGTAGTAGTGGTAATGATATAGGCATGAATCTGGGAATAGATAAGTGTGCTGTAATCCATGTTAAAAAATAGATATAGAGAAACTTTAAGCCAATCGGATAAGACGAACTTGATTGTCTTACGGAAATATAAAAGAATTTTTTTAACGCCCTCCCCCCAAACGAGTTCGTGTATGACGAGGGACTACTGTGCATAATTAATTAACGAATTACCTATTTCCGGCCTAGACAATAGTTTTGATACCCTATTTCCTTAATATCCTTCGTAATAAGAAATTAACGAAAAAAATAAATACAAATTCATTAGAATAATAAAAATTGGAAATTTCACTGCGATAATTGAAAAATTACAAGAGGAGTGAGTTCTGGTGGCAACTGAAACTACGTGGTAATAAATTGGTGAACTGGTTATCCATATCCAAAGAGAGAGAGGGGTTAAGGGTTGTGGGGCCGAGCTGGCAATTTGTAACCATCAGCTGGGCCACAGTTTAATAATACTGTCAAGTCGCTAATTATTCTCCCCTAATTGTCAGCATAATTCTGCTACTTAATTAATGTTTAAAAAAAGGACTGTTTTTAAACAAAATACGACCTCAGCATACAACTAGTTACGATATCTTAAACAGATATTTAATAAAATATGTTTGTTCATTTTATCAATAAATAAAAACCAAAAAAGTAGTAGATTCGAAACTCAATTAATATTCATCACTTAATTTAAATTAGTGTAATGTAAAACGGTATTTTAAATATTACAATCCAAAATTCATTGTGAATTTCGAAATGGTCCGATACTAGACTTTAATCCTTTATGTAAGTACCATAAAATCCATTATACTTGAAAATGTTTTATTTTTCAAATTAAAATATTGTTGAATTAGAACTGTTGTCAACAATTTAATAATCTTAAAGGAAATTCACATGTTTTGAGCATTTTAAAATTTTGTATCTATACGGATACGTTATGAATAATAGGGGTTTCTTTTTTGTTTTTCCATTTGAAATGTTATCTCATTATTATTATTACTACAATTAGAGGGATCGGAGTGGCTCAGTGGGTAGGGCACTGTGCTACAAATGGGTGTGTATGGCCATTGGTTGTGGAAGAAGAGCCAACATTTTTTCTCCTCGAGATCTGTACACCACATCTGTACACCAGGAAACAAAACCAAATAGTAAAATAAATAATTATTCGGATTGAAAAAAAACTATACTTTATGATTTATATTTTACGTTTATTCAAGTATTCCGGTACAATAAATTCAAAAAACAAGACTTCTTACAAGGAGAGAGAACAGACTAATCCATGCTCCAAGCTGTTCTGGGTATCAGGACCAACAACTGTAGTCCACAGTTATCTTCACCAAAGGAGACTCTCTGGAAGCTGTAGGATCATCACGGAGCGATCATCCCCTCGAACAAGAGATCATTTCTGACTATTGTAGATTGGTGCTTTAGGGAAGTGGTGTCAATTAATTAAGTTAATTGCGTAATCAAGTTATTCCTTTTCCTCCCCTAAGTGAAACAGATCCTATCCTATCCTTATCTTCATTTCATTACCATTAACCTCGAAGGTAAGAAGGTATGAACGGTACTAGAGTAATAAGGAGCATTTGAACTCATCCGTGAAAAAAATGGCGCATTATATGGCAAAAGCTAATAGAAAAACTACCTTATTAAAGTAATAGATTACTTTAAATTACTTTTATAAGTAATAGAAAAATTAGCAAACAAGGTAAAAAAAAAAAGTTAATTAAAAAATAAAATAAATCATTTTGAACACATTCATACCTAATATTAAAATAATGTAATTTTGATGAAACAATAAAAATATCATAAATGTGTGATAAATACTAAAACGAGAAACAGGACTTAAATTTCATTAAAAATAATAAATTGTTCTAAGCTACGATTTTTTTGGAAAAGAAATCGAAAACATTTCCTTTACGATCAAATACGAGTAACTTCAGAAGAACCTAAATCATATTCACAATATTTCCTATTGGCTGCGTTCAACATCTTAAGGATGTATACTTAATGCCCTTTCAGCTTAATACACTTAGAGATTAAATATCTTTCGGGTACTTTATATTACTATAATATAATCATGAGAAGAAATCAACATTATTATTAGAATATTAATGTTTTCTAACTGCAAACTCATCTTATTTCTTAACAATTAAATTATTTCCCTGTGAAATTCAACTTATTTTATTTTATGATATAGTATTTATCTTAATACGAATTTAAAATAAATTAATATTATTAGTTTTAAGTATTTTCTTTTATTATAAAATTTGAAGCTTTATTAATACGTTAATTTCTCAATAAATCGTTTACATCATTGTTTCATTTATATTATAAAATACAGTTTTTATTAACAATTAAAAAATTAAAAAAAAGAAAAAGGTGAACTGTCCCACCACAGCCCATGGTTTTGGGTTCAATAATCAGCTAGGATATATTGTTTCTTAATCAACGATTATACAAGTGATATGGTAGGCATTAACACGCAACAACCAGGTTTTTCAGAGTAGGAGACTGTACTTTACTATACTAGTGCGTTGACGTCTGCTGTCGGTGACTGTTGAAGGTATGTTGGAAAAATATAAAATTTTGTTATTTTTTGTTTGGAAATATATCGATATTTTAATTCATTATATTGTTATATTGATATTAAAATTTTAGTATCGAAAATTAATGTTTAAAATATAAAATAAATAGAAAAAAAAAATGGTTTATTTCATTCTTCTGCCTTTTAATTTCTTATGAAGTTCTTATCAATACGTTAAATGATTTTTTTTTTCTTTTTGGTTTTTAATGAAAGTGTTAATAATAAGTTAAACAGGTTTCAGTCATAAATTCAATTTTCATTTTTTTCTTTTTTTTTTTTTTTTTTTTATTCTTTTCTATGTTGAGAAATTTAATTTATTTATCTCTAACTCTTAAATTACATATTAATATCTTGATAGATTTTTATTAATTCATTCAATATTGATTTTCTTCCTTCCTTTTTATCTTTTTTTTTTATCTTTAAGCAATTTAGTTAATTTTTTTCTCTAGTTCCTAAAGATTAAAAACATCAAAGTCCGATATATCGAAATATCGATATTTTGTATTTCGATATATGTATTTGAAAACTATCGATACGATGTATATTGATATTCTTGGTACAAGTGAGGAGTTTTTTATAGAAAGTTAATATATCCACTTCCCAAAAAATTTTTTTTGACGAATTAATATTTTACACCTAAAAGTTAATCAGTTTATTTCAAATCTTAAAATTTTCCCTGTCAAAAAGTAGTTACAAATCAACATTTTCAATACAATTTTGCCTTATCTCGATGAGATGCCTCCTTAATAATTGTTTGTAATAATTTTCCAAATGTGGAACATATTGACATTTGACAGAAAACTCCTCAAGTATAGTGCGATGCCACACAAAAAAACATTCCTCATGAACGTTATAAAAGTGATTTTTATTATCCTATACATAGGAAATGACTATAATTTATTTCAATAAAGTATTGCAAAAAGATTTAGCAGATAATTACAGGAGGTGCTCGCGTCAATTTGTATTGTTTTTAAATATAAATTTTTTTAAAATTTATTAATGTTTCATTTTTAAATATTAATTTATGTTTTTTAAATATAATTCCACTAATCCGCCATTTTCCGTAATCCCGCACAGCAAATCCCGATATAGGGCCGGATTAGCGAGATCCTACTGTATTCTGAAAATTTCACTTATAATATTGTATTAAAATTAGTAGTTATCTCCTCTTTTTGTAGAAACAAAAAATAATGGCTTTCTTTACTTATGTATTTTCCTCAGCCTTAAATGCTTCACAACAACCTTTCTGAGGTGGGTGATAATTTAAATATAACTATTTAATAATTATTATGGTATTTTCTAAAGATACCAATTAAGAGTTTTATGGTTCTCAAGTATATTAAAAACGAGTAAACAACTACAAGGCTGAAATTCTACATAATCACATTGTTGGATAAAAGCATTGTATAATTAATTTACCAATTAGGACACTATGTAATTGGAAACCAAATTCCTAATTAAGTTTAAAAAATATTAGAAGATCAAATCTCATCTCGTATATTGAAAAAAAAAAATATATAGCTCAATCTGTTGCCCCCTTTAAAAGGAGGAAGTTTAATAAGTTTAAAATGTCGAAGCCCAATATACAGAAATAGCGATATTTTTTCTCGATATATCGAACTACTATTTCGATATATTAGAAAACTGTCGATACGATATATATCGATATATTTTTTCGATATTCACATCTCAGCATGAGCTATCTAGGTATCAAGTACTGCTTATCGCGGATTAATCAAAAATGCGCCTTTAGTGAGAATAATTCCCTCCAGGAAAAAAATGATTTTGTTCAAATATAGTAAACAATTATTACACGTACCCAGCTTTTTAATTTTTATTTCAAATTTACTTAATTAATATAATAAAGTTGATGCTTGGCATGTCCTGAGATTAGCTAAAGAAGTAAACGATTCATATCGATTTATCTGGAAGTTGGTATATGTTTCTTAATACGAGTAATGTGTGTCCATAAATTTATTTGTATTTACGAATTTTAGATGATTTTCGGCACGCATGCGCCACTCTAATGCTATAGTCAATATGTGAAACACCTGTTTATCTGCAGTGAAGAGATATGAAAAGAAATCTGCAAATTCCCTCTCAACATGCATGGGATAAAGCACAGACGTCATCCGGGAGAATATGCTTTGTCTGGTAACTGACAGTTACTCGCTTCGCAGTCCCTGTTTAAAATCTGACATAATCTTTGAAATTATCCAGTATATATGTATGTATATATATATATATATGTATGTGTGTATGTATATATATATATATATATATATATATATATATATATATATATATATATATATATATATATGTATATATATATATATATATATATATACACATACACATATGCATATATTTGGTATATCCATCTGTCGTTGTAGACATAATTATTATTAATTTGAATATTGTGGCATAGTTGGAGATCCGAATTCCCGTTAAATTGATCTAAGAAATAATGACGATAGATATCATCATTAAATTACGATGTATATATATAAATGATATTTTTTGTTATTATTATTATTACCATATCGTAAAAAAAAAGAAAATATCTAAAACAAATAGACGTGTAACATTATAACAATTAAATATTAATTGAGTAATGCAGGATTCCTTATTTTATTTAGCTAAATCCTCCAAGTCAAATATTGAGAAACTGTTTACGTTTTGGAGTAATCCTTTCTAGTTTAAACAATTTTTAATTATTTAACAGTATCGCTTTTTGCTACTTCACTTCATTTTTATACGCTGTTCTGATATGTTTTAATGAGTTAGATGGATTACGAATAAAAAATAAATAAAACAAAAAACCAAAACGAAACTTTAAAAAAAAATACATACATATTTTTATATATATATAAAAACCTAAGATATACTAAGTCTGTAGAGCCAACTGAAAACG
The DNA here is from genome assembly GCA_948150685.1 of Rhaphigaster nebulosa. Classification (NCBI taxonomy): domain Eukaryota; kingdom Metazoa; phylum Arthropoda; class Insecta; order Hemiptera; family Pentatomidae; genus Rhaphigaster; species Rhaphigaster nebulosa. The sequence goes on along the minus strand of OX411307.1, from coordinate 54,188,777 downwards.
ATAAAAGATTATTCAACCCTTTTTTGAATATTTTGATAATAAATGTTAATATGCATATTGGTAGGTTGATATTAAAATTCGTTCAATGTCCCTATTATTATTTTTTATGTACAATATATATATACATACATACATACATAAGCAAATTAATTAATGTTATATCTAGTTCCTAGTATGTAATATTTTTTTCAATAAAATAACACTTTTTTTTGTGATTGCCGGATTTACACAGCCTCCGACTCTATATTTGGCTCTATTTTCTCGTTCTTTATTTTTTTGTTATATATTTTGGCGGTCACAGGTCTTATTTTTATCACGCCCTATAGCCAGGGCGGGCGCACAACATCGAATACGCGGCATCTAGACGCCCTCTAGCTTTCAGAGTAAGGATTAGCCCCCACTTCACCTCCTTATCAGTTCGACGCCCCTCCAGTCGCCCGCACTAGCTGGTCATCGAATGTGAGAGACGAGCGTATCAGGCTCTGGTGTCTAAAAAAAAAATGAATAGAATTTTTTTGGTATTTATTCAGGATGATATTTTCAGCTTTAAAAAAAAAAAAAAATTGATTTTATCACTCAATATATTATATATCATATATATATATATATATATATATATATATATATATATATATATATATATATATATATATATATATATATATATCAATATTATATATCAGATAAATCAATATATTATATATCAGATATATCTGCTGTTGATTACAAAGAAAAATCGCACCAAAAAAACAAAAAAAACAATGTGAGTAGCTATAATATTAATAATAATATCGGCAATTTTTTCTTGTAAATCAAACATTTCTCCATGATTGGATTTGAAAGACTCGGCTGACTTATATCCAGTTGTCTTGCCCACGTAATAAATATAGACCACCACCGCACTTTGGCCAGAATAGGTTATAGTAACCTGTAGCATTAACCGTTCGGGATACTGCAATACGTTTGACGAACTTAAAGAAACATGCATTCATGTACGTTACTTTCGGAATAGATATTTTAGGCGGAATATCATGAGGCCGAGTGTTGTGCTAAATAAGTCTTTTTCGATTAGCCCAAGCGCAAAGCCATGGCAATTTCCGATGCTTTGAATCAGTTCGAGTGCAACACTTCAATCAGCAAAGCTTTCACAGAGATTCAAAAGGGAGTAGTGAATGATTCCGAACGATAACCGAACTGTGACCATACCTATGGTTGCAGGCGACTTCGGAAAACGTTTGGTTGATTTTTTTGTGACTCATTGATCTTTTGGGTCAAAATCGACTCATTACACAAGACATTTTTTTTTTCTTTTAACGCTAAGTATAAAAAGCGCATCGACGGATAAGGTTCTTATGAAGCTCCCAGAGAAATTTTAGTTTAATATTAAAAAATCATATAGTTTTTGCTAAGTGTTTGCGTGAGTTTGAATGAATTTAAGCACTAGCTGATTTTTATACAAAGTGAGTAGGAGGACCTGTGGGGTAAAAATACGAAACATAGCATTTATTTATTCCACTTAGTTTTAGTAGCAAACATGGGAAACAGATTGGAGCATACAACAGCTGCACAACCACAAGTAAAGTAAGTAAAAATACAAAGACAACACAGATTGTAATAACCCGTATTTTAAAGGTTATTAATATCTTGAAATACAAAATAATATTGTTAATGAATCGCTGAGTTGAATGAAACGACATAAGCCACTTTTTGGGAATGCTTAAAATTTGATGGATTTCCATTCTGTCGAGATAGACACGTAATTAGGAAGCATTGCCCCATAAGTCCGACGAATTTTCGTTGTTTTTGTAATGCTGACTAGTTATCATTTAGTTGAGAAACCACTTAAGTCAATAAAGTTAAGTCAGATATTCGAAAGGGGTCGAAGAATCAGACGCTGACTTTATCATAAAAAAACACTTTTTTTGATATTTTTATTGGTAATTATTGATCCGTAAAGATGATTGACTTGAGAAGCCCCATTAGTCAAGCAAATTTAAATTTAAACACCATAATGATTCTTAAAGTCTTAATTGGTAATATAATAAGTTTAAATTCAATCGACTGGTATGTAGCAGTCGTTTTGGGTTGCCTTGAACCATTACCGCTTTGGACTGGACTGTTTTTTGTTTTCAAAAAATTTAGTCTCAATGACTTATGGGGTTTCTCAAATCAACGATTCAAATGAATTTTATTTATTTATTATATTTTTTTTTGCACCCTCCAAATGAAGATAATAAACATTGACATAAAGCTAACCTAGTAAAAGACAAACAACACAAGGAAGAATCTTTTAGGGCGAAAAGCAACTATCAATAACCTCTTGTTAATTAAATAACATTAAGCTAAGAAATTAGCACGCGATTAAAAGAATATAAAACAAATCAAAATATCAGAAAAAAGAAAAAAAAAATCAAGAAGGTATATTTGACAAGGTAGCTGTCTCAAGTTACGTAGAATGAGGAGGTTTTCACCTCATCGAGCGCAACCTTTCGGCCTATGCTACGCCCACAAAGTTCTTCCTTAAATTGTTTGCCTATGTCTACGTGCACAAGCTTAGAATATAGAAGACCAATGAATAAATTACTATGAATTTGAATGATTGTTTAATAAGAGTAGAATTGGACGGTTTATACACCAATTAACAATAAAAACTACCTTGATGTCAAAAGCAGATATATTAATTAGTTTAGTATTAGTTGAAGAAAAATTATTTTTATCTAAAGGCATAAAGTTCTCCAGATTAAAAAAAAAAGGAAGAGAAAATTGTAAAAAAAAAACAACGCCTTAAATAAATAAAAAAATTATTGATTTTTCCATCAAAATTAATATAATTTTCAAGTGCAAATGAAAAACATTATATTCTAAAACAAAAATATCAGAACTAATTAAAAATACAATATTCAAATCATTTAACAATATTATTTATACTAGAGATCTCAAAATTTAAATGACTTTTTTTATTATGAAATTATGCCAAAATTAGTAAAAGCAGTAATATTTCAGTAGATAACTGGTATAAATGAGTCCTTACGGTAGAGCGATGCAGTATATGTTCCATTGTCTTTTCCCGATACGGCTGGCGAGCTGGCTCTACTGGAATACAGAAGGCCCCACCTGGAAACAATGCACCATCGCACTTTGATATTGACCATCCGAGTGCTATAATATTCCACTCACCGGCGCTTACCGTTTTATCAACAAACAGAGTAGCAAGCGTCGGGAGATACGCGATCGATACAGTATGTCTATTGTCGGTTCGCCGTAATGTTCTAGACTGGTTGATAACGTGATTGCGAGAATATCATGGTGCAAAGGTAAAATCCATAAAAAATAAAAATAAAAAATGGAACAAGAGAAGCTTACAACCCCACAGCGGACAAGGCAATGGGAAGTATTACAGGTAACGGATCTTTAATCTGCAGTGGATTCAATACAGGAAACGCTTTAATATTCGCCAGTATTTAAGGCTAAATCTCGCCGATTTTTAGTAAGATATTTTTTCAATAAATGGCGATAAAATTCGAGTGAAATTTATTAGCTTTTTTATTTTTAAAAAGGCTGAATATTTTTTGCTGATTCAGTAATTTCACTATAATAAAATATCCAACAACTATTTCCGATGATAAAATCTAATTGATTAATTGGATTTTTAATTTTTATTTCGCAAACTATAACTTATAAAAAAAAAAAGTCTTATACAGCCATGGCAAATCAGCTATTTATTAAGGATTCAACAGAAAAGTTTCAATATTTGATCGATTACAAACCCTAAAAAGTAAAATAGAGTTGATTCAAGGTCATGTGATATGCCACGAAACAAGTAGGGGCACTTGACTACCTGGGAGTACTGAGGGGAGGGGATGCACAACGGTCTATTTTGGAAGAAACCTGGCCATAACTCATTTTATCGATTTCAATCTCTTAGCTTCAAAATGTAATTTATCTAATTAAATTTTACTATCGGAAATATTACATCGAATACCCAAAATTTGAGATGAAGTCATGCCTCCAGAATCCAATAATATTATCATTAAAAAATAATTTTAATCTAGCAAAGATATGTATCGTAAAAGCGAAATAAACTATCTGTTGTGATAATTCATTAATTAGAAATAGCATTTTGAATCAATTAATCAAGTAATTATTTTAATAATAAATAAATTAAGAATGAATTTAAAGTACTTGATAAATGTGACAAAATAGTTAAGTTATACATCAAGAAATTACATGGATCTTTTAAAAGGCAAATATTGGAAGGCAAATCAATAAACTTTACCTGTAGTTCGATTTTGATAAATAAATAAATTTATCAAGCCTTTGGCTGTGGTACAGTTAACATAAGTAGAATTAGTTTTTTGATGAACCAGTGTCTTGTTTAACTTGAAATTTGTTCTACAAAGAGAGAAAAAGAACAAAACAACAAGAATACAAAATTTAAAAAAAATGTATTATGCGGTTATATTAATAACGTATAATTTACAGTGAAAATTGGAGTATCGGAGATAATAATTTGTAAACAGTGTTTAAAGTGGACTTGCGCTGATAGCCAGTTTATACATTACAAAAAAACAAAAAATATTCTCAATAATATTATAATTTGATTTATTTTCATTTTGCATTTCAAAACGCAGTCTTTTATTAGAAGTGAACGATTTTTTTTTAATCATTCAAATTCCAAAACCCTTTTTTTTCTATTTAAATATTGTTACTATACTTAATTGATATACTACAATTTTTAAACATAGTTTTGACAATTCTACGTAAATTAGGAGTAAGTTGCAATTTCTTCTTCTTCTTAAGCGGCTCTACAGTCCAAGATGGACTTTGGCCCCCAGAACAATTTGCCCCACACACACAGAGCCTTTCTTCTCCAGTCAGTCACTCCAATTTTCCTGAGGTCCTCCTCTAGGCCCTTTTCCCAGCTTTTCCTTGAACGTCCTCTGTTTTGTTTTCCTGAAAAGTATTCTCTTGTGACCTCCGCCATTAGCTCGTTTGGCAACCTTGCGCCTTGCCCAAACCAGCTGATTCTTCTGGACTTGATAAATCTAACAACATCCTCTTGGTTATTCAGCTCATCTAGTTCTTGGTCATTCCTTATTCTCCAATTGCCTTGTTCGGAGATTGGACCAAAAATGCGTCTCATTATCTTCCGCTCAAAGATTCTTTTTGAGTGCCCATGTTTCAGCGCCATAACAAAGTACGGGCCTCATTAGTGATCTATACATTTTTAATTTGGAAAGCAGAGTCGACTTCATCAGGTTCACAAGGCCCTAGTATCATTTATTATTATTTTCTTGATCTCATCACTGACTTTATTTTCAGAGTTAATTTCAGTTCCGAGGTATGTGAAACGACCAACCGCTTCAAAGGTGTAATTGTTGTATTTAAGTCTACGCTGCCTTCTTCTTGTTTCGGAAGTTGAAATTACCATGTATTTTGTTTTAACCTCGTTAATCTTGAGTCCAACTTTTTTACTTTCATGGTCCAGTTTAATGAGTACTTCTCTTAACACTTTTTCACTTCTTGCCAAAATCACAATGTCATCTGCATATCCAAGAATCTGGTATAAACGGTATGCCAAAGTACCATTTGGATCAATGAATCCGATAGCTGTATGTAGCACTAAGTTGAAAAGGATTGCTGAGAGGGCATCTCCTTGTCTTACCCCAGAAGTAAACTGTATCCTTCTTCTTATGTGGCTACCGACGAGAACACTGGCTTGGGCTCAGAACATTGTCATTTTTATCAAATTAATTAGTTTTAGAGGTAGATTAAACAATTTCAAGACATTAAATAGCTGAATACTGTTAACCCAATTAAAGACCTGCTTTAAGTCGATAAAGAGCATATGGACGTCAATATTCAGCTCAGTATTCATTGCCAGTGTTTGGCCTAAATCCACATTGATAGTCTGTAAGGGCCCGCTCAGAATAAATCTTAAGCTTTGCAGTCAAAAGGTTTGCTAAAAGTTTATACGCTACATTTAAAAGAGTTATACCTCGATAGTTTTGACAAATGGTTTTATCCACTTTTTTTAAAAATTGGAATATCAGTCCCGAACACCAATTTCCAGACACGCTTTCGTTATTCCACATTTGAAGTTGTAATTTACAATTTAGTTATAAATTTTACAAATATTGAAGCGTGGCTATAAAATGAAATAAAACGGTGAGATGTAGCCTTAATCACTGCATTCATAAAAAGCACTAAGCTATAGCCGAACAACAATTGTATTGCATTCCTTAAGCAATGAAGAAGGAAGAGTAGTCGCTCGGATAAAAAAACGGTGAAATATCTAAAAATAGTTTATTTTATCAATTCTTAAGACCAGAACCATTAACCATTGATAAAAAAAATTTCCAACGGCAAATATTAGAGAAAAAGAATACAAAGGTGTAGTTGAAAAGATTTGTATAGATTTCAAAAAAGCTAGCAATTTTATTGATAATCAGAAGTTGTACAATAGTTTGATCGAGCAGGTTTTACCTAAGAAATTACTTAATCATGCGAGGAAGTGCAAGTCCGAAACATTTAATGAAGTCTGAATCGGTAATCGCTGTACCGAAAAGTTTGAAATCCGTTCAAGCTTATAACAGGGCGATCCCCTTTCCCCAGCTTTGTTTAATCTAGTGCTGTAATACATCATTTGAAAGGCAATGTGGATATATGAAGTGCGTTCGCTGAAAGAATGCCGATGAAACGTCTTTCACCACTAATCCAACTTGGCCGCCACGACACATACCTGACTATTTCCCCTCAAATCCCTTTTTCCCTTTATTCTTAAAGCCGGGTTCTCACGAGGCGTGAATCACGATCGTGAGCCACGCTTTCGTGGGGTACGCTTCTGTATGAACGAGTTGTTAAAGTTGCTTTCGCGAGCAACCGTTCGCCACACATACGTACATTATTCAATCTAAACTACACCGACCTGTTCTCAAACAAGTGTTCCGACAAGTTCCGAAACAACACTGTTCCGGGAAAGTGTAAACAACCTAATAATTCGATCCGTTTTCTGTTAGGAATGAGAAAATTCCGTTTGTTAGGTGAAGTTCTATTTTCGAATTATTTTCTCTCTTTAAATCTAAATAAGGACATGTAAATTTTATGAGTCCAATAACATTTATTATAATTTTATCCCTATCTAATAGTTGATATCCGTTAGCATTCTGTAAAAAAAACTTTTATACTATAAAATAACTTTTAGGTATTAAATAAAAAAAAATCTTTCTGTTTTATAGCAGCAATTAACTGTAGTTGATTATAAGTCAATCCATAAAAAATAATTTCAACAAAACTACCAATTAATTACTAATAGATTGTTATTAATATTTTAATTTCCAATTAAAGTGGTATGGGGCAATTTAAATATATGAATGTGAATTATTCCTAAAATTTACCGATCGGGTTTGTTTTCTTCAATGATTTGAATTACATTTTGAATATTTACACCTATTTATACAAATTTGATTCACTATTTTAAATACGCAAACTGAAAGGATCTGAAATAAATTTGGAAGAAGAAAAAATTGACAAGAGAAGTCACTAGTCGAAACATCGGTATGTCGGTAGAGGATGAGTTAGTAGAGCGTGTGAGAGTAAGATGGAGGGCAGGTTGAACAGTTGTCCCCAAACTACTCAGGGGCATTCTTTCAGCTAATGGACCATAGAAAGGTTCGCATCTGGTTGGAAAAATACTTTTTCTTGGGTATGCCGACGATTTGGTACTGATAGGCGAAGATACGGAAAACTATAGAATTAAGTACAACTACTTTAATGAAAGCCGAGAAAGAATCAGATCTCGAAACAAATGCGGATGAAACAAAACACACGGTTGCAGAAAGGCTCCAATGACAGAGATATAACAGAGAACACGTTTGATTGCGTAGATAAGTTTAAATATATAGGTTTCACAATATCGAAATGAAATTCAAAAACAGATAAAAACAGGGATAAAGGTGGAAAATAGTTGTTCTCTCCGTTGCAAAATTACTCATATACTGAACAGAAATCTGAAATAAGAACCTACAAAACTATTATACTTCAGGTATAATATATATATATATATATATATATATATATATATATATATATATATATATATATATATGTATAAATTCAGCATGCGTATGATCGTGCAAAACTCGAAAAGCAATCGGTCGATTTTGATGCGATTTTCACTATCATTTAAAGAATGTCTCCCGGAAGGTTTATATTCACTAAATTTTTCGAAATGCTCCCCTTAAGGGAAGAAAAGGAGAAAAACAATTAAAAAATAGGTAATTTTGTAATCGTTGTCATGACATCATGCATGTGGAAGCAAGTTCACTACAAAAACATTTTAACAAGAGTGAAATTATTGTGTGACAGCCTCATTTGTTAATAAAATCGGAGAGTAAGGGAAAAAAAAAATTTAAAAAGGAGAAGCTTTATTGCCGTTTTGACAAATTTATTATCATTTTGATTCTGTTCCTAGAAAAAGTATAAACGAAATGAGGCGAATTCTAAACAATCCAGTCGATTATCGAGAATAATTTTCATCCCTTCGGCCTCGGAATATTTACAGTCAAAATTGTTGGTAACCGGTTCTTTCGTTGAAAGTTCGGGAAGTACCCCTATGAGTTCTTATAATTGAAGCAGAGAAATGCAAGAGTCGTAAGTGCCTTTAGAAAATGTTTTTAGAATTAAAGTTTCAACTTGAAAAATATTAAAGAGATATGAATTCATTAAGAGAACACATTTTTTTTTATAACCTGTAGTTGTATAAGTAATAAAATCACATTTACAATAACACTAGCTTTATAATAAAAAAAAAATGATTTTTTTTGGGTAAAAAACATCTTTTTTGTCTCCCTTTCCTTTTAATCCGTATAGGCACGGCAAAGCAAGTCAGGTTATTGAATTGAATGATGGGTTTCCACGGTGAATGTACATTAGCTATAATCAATTTCAAATGTTACTTTGCCTGTTTCTTGTAAAAAAAAATATTGCTATGTGTTAATACCGACAATGAACAAAAACAACGGAGTTTTTCTATAAATGCTTTAATAATATTTTTTTTTAAAAAGTGTTTAATATCACAATACTTTTTCGTTGTTTTTTTAAAAGGGTAATGATTATTTTTTCTTTTATCTCTCGATATAAGATCGATGAAAGGTAGGTGGAGAATACTAATACGGTATTTGCTTTTTCTAGTGAGAGAAAATTCTCGAGCTGTGAAGCGGAATGTGCTGAGCAAGTAGCAGCCGACGGTACTTAAAAAAGCGGAAGGGTTGTGCTTATCGAAAGAGGGAAGTAACCCATTCGGTTCCCCCCTCCCCAAGAAGACATCGAGGACAGGTCGACTTAATATGAATCAATAGACAACAGAAAGATGATAGGGGGGTGGTTATAGGACCGCCCAGTGTTTACTACAGATGAAAAAATGAAACCGGTCCAACGATTTTGTCAGAAACTATTCAGAAAAGAAAAACAATTTGAAATTAATTAGTCTCATTATCTTTTTTAATTTTTTTGTCGGCCCTTCATTCTAGGAGGCAGCTGTAGTCTATTCCTTAAAAAATTATTAATTATCTCCAAGTTTTGTTTTGGTACAGTAGAAACCGGTTTATCCGGAATTATCTGGCCAGAGCTATTCCGGATAAGAGCTGGTAGAGTCACTGAATAAAATATTCATTAATGGCATTAATTAAAGAAATGTGCAAACAATTTTAATGAATTTAATAAATATCTACATAGGAATACATAGCCGGAACTGATTTTTGCGAAGGGGGGAAGGGGCAAGCTTAATTTTGCCGCTCCTTCTTTCATCCACCTCCCTTCAATAATAGTCAATTTTATAACAGTATTTTAGGTAACATTGCTATGTTTTATCTAACTTGAGTTGAGCTTGATTTCTATTTAGCTCTAATACATTAGTCTATATATATAGGGATGCCATTGGGCAATCATTGAAGATGATAATCCCAAAATTAAGTAAGCTTATGAATACTTTTGAATTTCTTACCTTGTCCTCTAAATTGGGTACCTTTCCAAAGGCCTGGTTTGTGGTTACCATTATTTAATAATTAACCAAGATAGTGTTCCTACTTTTAAGTTTAATACCAATGTTAATCAACGTTACTGCTATCTTAATGAAATATATTCAAATTAAATATGGACATGGTTACTAAAGAACTACCTCCTTGCTAACACTTATCTTTATTCTTCAAAATTAAAATAACAAACTATTACAATAAAAAGTTAACCATGGAATAATTCAGCCTAGACTTAGCCATTAATTGTTTTAACATAAATCTCTTATCTGTACTAATTGGTGTTGATGGTTCCTCAGCATCTCTCCCTCGGGTTCCCCTGCATATCTTCAGTCATGGAGCCAGAGCGCATTTCTCATCTTCAGAGTCTCGTTGTTCCGCCCTTGAGTCCGGCGAGGTCAGCGTTCAGCCAAGCCCAGTCTAGAAGTCCCTCCTTTTCATCTCCTTGCTTCTTTTCCCCTTTCTCTCTTATTCTGCCTAAGAGGGAGTCGAAAACGATGTTCATTGGCCCACTAGTTTTATAGAGGGAGGAAATTCTTGGATTTCATCGGATGGCTCCACCCCTTGTCCTGACAGCCGGTATCTGCGAACCATTATCCAACTAGTCTAATTTAATCATACCTTTTCCACTTTTTCCTCGAGGCCAGCCAAGCCTAAGGGGACCAGTTCTTAAAATTGATTAGATGTTCCAGCTTTTGGCATTGTTACAGTGTTAACTTCTCAGTAGGGTTTTTAAATTAACTAATCCCTTATCACTTATGTGGTGACATCTGTCATAGCCTGTCAGTTACCCTTCTCTACCTGCTCGTCCCTTATTTCTTTTGTTCGCACCTGGTCTGTTTAAATTCTATAACGATAATATTTAACAATATCAATACATATTAACATGTTTCGATATTAATATCATAACATTAAATAACTCTTTTTTACTGAATTAAGTCCGTAACAATCAAACAGCAGAAATAAATATTTTTGACTAATACTAAGAAAATAAAATTCGTCGGAAATTAGCCATCCAATAAGTTCAGCCTACCAGGGTAAGAGTATCCTCTACCCCCCACTCCCCCTAGTTCCAGCTACTCAAATGTGTTAGAATATGTAATCATAAATATCCATCTACCCATAAAACATCAATTCCATTTTTCAGAAGAACTGTAGTAATTAACCTATAACTGTAGTAATTAACCTATTAGAGCTCACTATTCAAGTAAATACATAGTCCTCAATTTTAAGAAAGTCGCATAACATTCTTATAAAACTTATTATATACGAATTACATGCATGCTTTCAAAATTAAAATCGGGTATAAGATAAGATTATGTAACCATATTTAAAAAAAAACTAATGTGTTAATTTTTTTTAAAATAAATGCATCTTGAATTAATTAATTAACATTTCCGATTTTCCTAAACATCATGTGATATAATTCCATATCAGTTTATTCTGAACGAAAACTTTTTTCGTTCCATTAGGAAACAAACAAATCGGACAGAGGCTATACCATTCACACACCTGTGGGTTTGTAAAGGCGTAAAATTGCTTACAAGTGCTTTTTTTTGGATGAAAAAAAAATCATTTTCCCGATGAAATCAATTTTTATCATCAAAAGGGTGTACAGAAATCGTGTAAATAATAACTAACATCAAAATCATCAAATCGAAATAGGTCCATTAGTTTAAGTGAACGATAAGCGGTGACGTCTTCAGCTCAGCTCACATTTATAGAAGCAGAGCTATGAGTGTTTAATCGAGTGGGCCGATTTTTTTTTTGCTTTTTCGTAACGCTATTTCGCGAAAAACTTGCCTTTAGTGAAGAAAATCATTTTTTTTTCTAGTTTCAATCGCCAGGTAGCGCATAGCTTCAAATTTAAAAAATCATATGTTATTTATTAATTTTCATATAATTTGTAAAATTCATTAGCAGATGTTTACGAAATGGCTGTTCGCATAAACTAGTGCAAAAATTATAAATTATAGGAAAAATTAATAAATTTTTAAATGAACTCATTCTACAAATTAATTGATAGAGCAATACCCTTATATACACAATTTGTTGACAAAAAAATTCAAATTTTCATTTAAAACTAGAAACTTTTTCTGTTCCAGTGAACATTTAAATTTGGTTAAAATACAGTTTTTTACTTGGCCTTAAGGTCTTTTGATAATTTGAAAAATGATATACTCAAAAAACTTTAAGCATAGATAAAGAAGCATAGTTCTAATAAAAACATCTCTTGACTTTGGACCTACGGCTTTCTGAAACTCCTCAGTAACCAGCTTTTTAAGCAGCGTTAAATTGTGTGGCATCGAAACTTAGGAATGTTTTATTCCTCGGCTGTTTCGCTAGGCTTGATCTTGGAATAAATCTCTTCATTGGTCACTCTTCGCAACCAAGGTAAAGGGTACTGGAACTCCAATCTATAATTTAAACGCTTTCTCTTTACTGGAAATTGATTTTAGGCTATTTAGAATATAGATTTCTAGCCTTGATGATTCTTTAGAAACCCAATTCCAATTTCAAAAAAATCATCAAACAACCAAAAAATCTATATTCTAAAAGGAAGACAATCAGAAGCTTCAAACCATCTAAAATCAACTTCCAGGCAACAGAAAGCGTTTAAATGATTGATTGGAGTTCCAGTACACTTTCATCGCAACCTTCGTTGCGAAGAGTGACCAATGAAGAGATTTATTCGAACATCGAGCCTTGCGAAACAAATGCGGAGGAAAAAAACTTTCACAAATTTCGATGCCAAACGTAGGCAGTTGAACGCTGAAGCTGTTTACTGAGGCGTCTCAAAAATTCGTCACTCATTGGAGTATTCGAGCCTTAAAAACGGACAAAAGTCCGAATTAGAGAGTTTGTAATCAGATCTATCAAACCCATTATTCTTCAAACTTGATAACTGCCTCATCAAACTGTAATCGAATAAATGTCCCCCACACTTGGCACTGCTCATTAAGTCAATCGGAACTCAGTCGTCAGAATTTCAAGTCTCATAGTTATCAGTGGTTTCACCCGTGGTAGTTGCTTTCCATATTGCATAATGTGTATATTTGCCTACTCGTTTATTTTATTACTCGTTTACGAACCATGCTTATGTAGAATGTTTGTTTAATTATTTTTGACTAATGTTATCGGATAAAAGTCTTTTTGTATGCGTGTCGAGTCTTGTCGGGTTAATTGATTATTATTAACATAAAATTTAGGCCAATGCTACCTATATTATATGAAAAATCGTCCGCCCTTTTAAAAATCATAATATAAATTTGTAGAATGAGTTCATCTAAAAATTTAATCATGTTCCTTTTACAATACCTTTTGGTACCAGTTCATGCCAACAGCCATTTCGTAAACATCTGTCAAAGTATTATACAAATAATTTGAAAATTAGTAAAAAAACATACGATTTCTTAAATTTTATAAGCATTGCACTACCAAGGGATTGAAACAAAAAAAAAATGAGCTGGTTACTAAGGCGTTTCAAAAAGCCAAGAGATGGTTATATTAGGACTAAGCTTCTTTCAAGGCCGTATATGCCACGTTTTCTGAGTATATCCTTTTTCAAATTACCAAAAGACCTTAAGGACAACTAAAAAACTGTATTTTAACCAAATTTAAATGTTTACACAAACAGAAAACGTTTCTAAATTTAAATGAAAATTTGCATATTTATAAAAAAAAAAAGTTTTTTTAAGGGTATTGCTCAATCAATAAGTTTGTAGCATGAGTTCGGATTAGTAAAAAACGTAAATTTTTTTTAAGTTTAGAAGCTTTGCGCTACCTGGCGTTTGGAACAAAAAAAAAATAGTTTTCTACCCTAAAGGCATGTTTTCCGCGGAATAGCGTTCCTTCATCTTCCTAAGGTCTTCTACATACGTAGGTAATCTGCCTATTCGGCTGTTTTGGCCTTAAAGTCAACTTCCATTTATGAATTTGGACACCAATCACAAACTAAACAAAGAGCTGGTGCATACTAGCTGCAACAATAATTGGGATCGTATAGAAACAAAAGGGAATCGAAAACAGCCGAGAGCGCCTGATTTTGCCCAATAGGAAACGAAGGATTTCAAAATGTATAAGATCGGGTAGTTCGGATTTTTTGATACGTTGATTGAGTCATTAGTTATTTGACATTATAAATCTAAATTTGCGACCTCGGCATACGATCGGACTTTTATTTAATTCAAGAAAAACGCTAAAATTTTCGTTAATTTTTCATTCAATGTTCAATATCTTGGAAACTTATCTACCGCACGAAAAACATTAAGCATCCCCTTTTTAATGAAGAGTAAATTTTCTAAATGTTGAGTCCTACTAGAGCTCTGTACGTTTTATAGTGCCCGAGATACAAATTTTCAAAAAACAACATTTATTTTCGACAAACGAGTAATCACTATTTTCTGGCTTTATTTTGGCTAATATCACGGAAACGGCTATTCCTACGAAGAAAAGCATTATAAAGTACTTTAAAGAGAATTTAATTAGCTTCATTTTGAGCGCTAATAAACCTCTGTATGTCGTATAGTTCTAAAAAAAAAAACGAAGTTTCCTCAAGATGACTCATTCTCGATTATTTCAAAATCGTGTAAAAATATTTTTGGTGCTCCTCCAGAGTGGTAAAATAACTAATATTAATCATATTTCACTATCTTAATTGATAATGAACTGTTATAAATTAAATCATAACTAATTATTAATCAAATTAAAATAGTTAATAATTAAGTCATATGCTTATGACCTATAGTAAATAAGATGACTGTGTTAAAGAGCCTAACATTGTACTTCAAAAACATATTAATAATATAAAATACATTACATTAGTATTAAATCTATACAGTACAAATAAAATAGAAAAATGTACAGTTGGGAGGTGAACAATTTCACAACTTTTGTCGTTTTGAAGTACCAGGTTGGTCCATTTCAATATGATTTAATTATTAACAGTTGATTATCGATTCAGCCAGAGGAGTATGATTAATATTAGGTATTTTTATCATTCCAGAGCAGTATAAAAAACATTTTTACACGATTTGAACAATACGCAAGAATCGTCGAAGATGTTATACATCTTGAGAAAAGTTTGATTATCTCAGGAATCAATATAACAATATATGCATATTGTTATAATATTATAAAATAATATATTACAGCATACTATTTGAGCTAAAAATGAAGACAGTTACATTCACTTCTGAGTAGTTTATATTCTTCGTAGGAATAGCACTTTTCATGGTATAAGCCAAAATAAAGTCACAAAATGATGATTTCGTGTTTGTCGAAAAAAAAAATTTGTTTTTTGAAAAACGTTATCTCGTTATTTTACTATTTAAAATGCAGAGCTCTATTAGGGCTCAAGAAAATGTATACTACATTAGAAAATGTATAGATGTATAGAAATAGTATCGATAAATGTTTAGAAAATGTATACTACTTTAAAAGAGGTATTATACAAGGTATAAGGTTTAAGAGTAGCCGAGACAAAGTTTTTCAAAAAAACAACTAGAGGGGTTCCACAGTACCCGCAAGGTTCCATATTACCACCACTCCCCACTAATAATGAATTCTTGTTTTTAACCTTTTTCGTGGTAGATTTTTCGGATGAAGTTTCTTAATTTTTCCAAGAGGTCTTCTTTTACCCTAGAACAGATCCCCCTAATTCAGTTCAGCTAAAAAAAAAACTTTTGTCATCATAAAAAAAAAATAATTAAAACGTCAAAAAATCAACATTTTTTTCCCTATGAAAATTTGTTTCATAATTTTGTTTTAATGTGTTGAACTTGAAATTGACGTCGGTTATGTAAAAAATAAATACAAATTAGTTACAACGCAACTATAAGTTGCTATATATGGCTGACCTTGTTGGGATCGCTGCTTCTAATTTCTAATTATGGGTTGAAAATAAAAGAAAGACGCGTTGGTGGGTGCGTGCCATTTTTGGGAAGGGTCCTTGTTACTGTTGCAGTTATATTAACTACTTATGCTGACTATTTTATTACAGGCTGACACAAAAGTTTTTTCGGTGTTTTGTACAGCACAATAAAATTGTATTTGAAAAATAGCAACAGCTCAACCCTCGAAGTATAACCCCTCGTGTTGGACTGCCTAGAGCCACCTATCAGCCAACTCTTCAAGACCTCGCAGATACCAGTCTTTATGTTTTGATCCGAAGAACTCGCGAACACAGTTTCTGACTGTCTCCCCCTAAGAAAATGGGCCATTGAACGAAACAAGTAATAGTCAGAGGGGGTTGGGTCAGGACTGTATGCAGAGTTTGGTAGAAGTTCTAGACCATCAAGTTCTTCAATTTTATTCAGAAGTATTCTGGCGGTATGAGGACGAGGATTATCTTGTTATAGGAGAACGCTCTTCCGATTGACCAGGGCAGGATATTTCTGAACCCCAAGAATAGTCGACGGTTGGCGGGTACTGGTTGACGGATTTTCATTAACTGCCCTTTCTGTAGCCTCAATGTTCCACTCAGATAGGAACCCAGAACGCGGTTCATCTTCAACGGTTGTGTCCCCGCTGTTGAAACGCCCAAACCAACGTTGCGCAGTCCTTTCATTCATCCCCCCCCCTCCCCCCTCAACTTCACATATTTTTCGAGGAGCAGCCGCTCCATGAAATATTTTTTTCCAATAACCCCGTAAAAGTACACGAATTCCAAATTTTTCTGAATTCATATTAAAAGATATTGGTTTGAAAGAGATACGATAACTGAGTGAAGAATTGTTATTTGAAAGGTTATCTTTCTGATAAACATGGCTAATTAAGGATTAAGCACTGATATAGAACAGGACAGATAAACAAACAATTCCATTCAATAATCGAAAAAACTTATGTGTCATCCTAGTATTACCTTAGTAGCTTGAAGTTTTGCGCGGTATAGCGATACGGAAAAAATAAAAGGTTTTTTTCGGCCCACCCTAGTGTTTAAAAATGACACCAACAGCGTCTTAAAATTTTTCTGTCCTACCACTCTAGATGGAGGAATGTAATTCTACGTTTAAAAACAACTAGGGATAATCCGGATTTCAGATATGGTGGATCCGGTTAAGCGGGGTTTTACTATATCAATAATTCAATACTTTTTATGATGGTCCAGAACTACAAGGATCTCACAACGACTTGAAATCGGACGGCAGTGCTAACTATATAAAACGCTAAATGGCAGAATAAAAAAAAAAAAAATTATGATTTAAAAAAAATGACTTGGATTTCGAACGATCAAATATTTGAGATGTTTTCAAATAAAAAATAACTCATTTCATTTCTTGTTCTAGAACAAATAATGAGACAATTATTGTCGATGATTGATAATGACTTGATTAGTTCATTATTTTATTTATTTTTTTTTTATTAGGAGCAAAATATCTCTCAATAAAGACATTGTTTTATTCAGAAGAGATAAACGCATCCATTGAGATATAAAACGTACGTATTTCCAGACATATTGGATATAAGGCAACCCATATTGGAAGAGGTAGAGTGGATCTGAGTTGCCATAGAGGAAGTCGGATCAAAGTTAACTGCCTTTAGAAATATGGTTTATTATCGAAGCCTCCTTGGATAAGATGGTGGGGAGGGGGAAGTCATGCCCTCCTCCATATATTAAACCAGAAAAAGTCAATTCATCAAATATTTGTTTTACAATATTAAACCATTTCGCCCGTATCTCTTGTACTATATCCTTGTTCAATTGTTGGAATGCTTCGATATATTCAACCGTTTAAAATTATTAATATGACGCGAAAAAATAAAATAAAACAGGTTCTTTTTCGAAAATCTTCATAGCTTCAAATATTTGACTGGACGGGACCGTGGGAAGCAAGAACTTCAAATTTTCCAGGACCCCCGTCAAATATTAAATTCACCAATGAAACCAAATCTAGTCCTTTATAATGCATGCAACAAAAATATTAGGTAAAGTTATTAATAATATTAATAATAATTATTGTACAATATGATATATGAAATGTTATGTAAAAAGATAAAAAATAAAACCTAATCGGCTCCTGGCACTCTAATAAACAAACAGATCCCACCAGCCATAAATTCGGAATCCATTTAATTACTCACAAATATAGATATTTTCGGTGATTTTTTTTTTTATTATTATTTTTAATTTACTGAAGCTTTGAATATTTTATTCATTAATCGTTTTAAATTAATTCAGTTTCATCCCCACAAATTGATTGTTACAATATATCTGATTATTATAAAGTCTAAAAAAAATGCATATATATATATATATATATATATATATATATATATATATATATATATATATATATATATATATACATATATACTTTTTATTGGAAAGCATCTAATGCCGGATATTTCTTTGAGAATAAATGGAAAAGTTTAAAATTAATTTAAAATTTTTTCAACTATTTTAATTTTATTAGTCAAACACAATGACTTCCACCAAAACGAGTAACTTTATAAAGACTGTCTTCAGGTGCGGATATAGGAGAGGAGAGGGGGGGGGGAGCAAAGGGGCATTTGTCCCGGGCGGCAGAATTAAGGGAGCGGCGAACTTCGAGCGATTTATTTATTCATTTTTTTTTTCTTCTCAATTTTAATAAATACAAAAGAGCAAAGCTCTTGTCATAGATCTAAGTACACATAAATATTTTGTCACAGTTCCAAATAAATATAAAACAAGTGCAACCAAAAAGCGATACAATGCAATAAAAAAAAATTATTATTTGAATTTGTCTCACCGTTTGAAATGGAAGGCATGAGACAATGATAAAATTGTTAGACAATGTTGGGCATTGTTTCATAGTGTGGATGTCTCCCTGAGTTTCCTCTTCCCAATTTATATTTTTATTATGATGAAGTGACCTACAGACAAAGTTTAATTATTTATTGAAGATTTTCACTTGGCACCTTTTTTTTCTGTTGGGAATGACTAATCCGATTATAAAAATAGAACTTAGAAAAAAATGTATATGGAAGAGCTGGCCCAAAAATATTAAGTGTTGGTAGTTATCATACGAGTGGAACAGAAACGAGAACCTTCCCCGCGAAAATTTCAGATCTCTTTATCTTTTTCTTTTCGACACCCATAATTAGAACTGTGCAAACAACGTTCATAAAAAGGTCAGCCATATCAAGAAATTTATAATTATAAAAAAAAATTATTTATTATTTGCATAACCGGCATCAGATTCAAGTTTCTCACATTAAAAAACATAAGGCTAGGTTGGAGCAAAGTCGAGTATTTTTTTTATAAATTGTGGATATAATCAGAAGTTAATTTTTCCTCAATTGGATATATAAAGTTTCGATTGAGATCTTACTTATAGGCCCTGTAAATACTAGTCTTGACAGATCATCAACTGTAAAGAAATTTGAAATAAAAAAAAATAAAAATGGTTGCAGGGTTTTGAACCAAAACATGGGGCAAACCCCTGAAGTTCCAACTATTTAATTTCTTAGTAACGGTATAAATCTCAAATGCTTTATTAACCTAGAACAAAAAAGTCTAAAAAATACTTATTTCAAGTTCAACGGACGGCTATCAACCAAGTTGCTTAGTCAGTTAAGACCGTGGGGTTTTCATAGTTTCAGTACAATGTCATCAACGTTGATCTTCATTGGTTTCTCTAAATTAATAGGCACCTGGTAGTTTCATGTAAAGCACCCCTTCGTAGCCTCAATCAATGTATGTGGAAATGATCTCAACCACGTAGTGTCGGAGAGTATCTTTGGTTTTTCCTACACTTTTACTACAGCATAGTCATTAGGTAAAAATAATGGCATTCTATGAAAAAATCCTAGTCTCCAATGAAATCCCAATCTATTTGTCGTTTTCTTTTGCATTGAACGAGAAATCAAAATCTGAACCGACGTCCGTCGAGAATTCTGCACCTGGCTCTTCGGTGTTTTTTCTACCTTTCTTTTGAGGGTGCGGGGATTTGGCCCCAAAAAAGCTCCGAGAATTCGCCCCATTTGGCATGTTTGTAATGAAGCCTTCTAACGATTTTTGTAAACAAAGAGAAGCAAAGGTTCACCGACAACATAAAAGCTTACGTGAGGTGGAATAGAATAATTTTTATTAATTATTATGTATAAATAATGTTACAATTACAATTCCAAACATTATTAGGGCTTAGTCTACTTGAACGTCAGCCCGGAGTTTGACTTAATCCCACTTTCTATTTATTAATCTTGGATAAGTAATAAAAAATAATAAAATAATCATCTTTTTGTATTATAATGCTAAAAAAAAATATATAAATATAATAAAATCAATACAATCTTCCATGTAATAATAAGTATACCTCTTAACAAAATAATAAACACAATTATAAATGTAAATATAAATATGCACCTTTACACAATCCAATAATTAAATTCCTTAATAAGTTCAGATTAATATTTCCATCCGATTTTGCAGTACTTAATTAAACTGAACCAGTCTCTACCATTCAAATATTCTGTTGATTGGCCATCCTTTAATTGATCTTTATTAAAACGAACTCTGCGATCCTCTGATAATATCGGGCACGAGGCTATGAAGTGCCTTGTATGTTCCATTAACTTCCATTTTTGATGAAAAAGGTATTTTATTATTGGATGTAAAAAAATTCCAAACTGTTTTGATTCCTGTTTTAACTTTTCCCAATTTTTCTTGAAAGTCTCTATTCATTAACAAAGTGCTACTTAAGGTAATACCTAAATATTTACAGTTTTTGACTATCTCTATTTTATACTATGCCAATTTTCCTTTGATCCCAATTTCCCTCCATTTCTAAATACTATTATTTTTTATTTTTCTAAATTTATATTCAGTCCCCATTTTTCACAACATTTTTCTAGGCTGTTTATCATATATTGTAAAGTAGTTGGGTCGGATGCCAACGCTACTATATCGTCTGCTAAAAGTCTGATATTTTCTCCATTAATCCAAAGACATTAATAATCAGTAATAAAAATTATTAATAAATTAATAATATAGCAAGAGAATAAAAATGGGCTCAAAATTCATCCCTGTTTAAGTCCTATCTTGATCTTAAAAATTATTAATTACATCAATCCTTCTTTGCACCATACCGTTCCCTCTACATCCGAATATAATTTTGTTTATAATTTTCATTACTTTAGAGGATATTCCTAATTCATATAATTTATATATTAATGCCTATCTATCTATTTGGTCAAAGGCAGTAGAAAAATCAATGAAGAATTCATACATTTTTCCCCTCTTCTTATTGAGTTTTAGTTTAATTATACTGATTAGAGTAGAATATTTTGCACAATAATATTATACTTGCAGTAGTCCAGTAAACAATTTTCCCACAGTATTAATAAAGGATATTGTAATATAAGGATTTATATTACATCTAATTTAATATGTATAATAATATCAAACTATATTTTGAATTGCTTATTTTTTGTGTGTTTTTAGAACTGAAGATGAATGTATAACATTCGAAACTAGTTTTCAATAAAACAAATTTATAGAAATGGCAAATAATTTATCAATCCCTAAAGGATATTCCTCTATAATTATTCGGATTACTTTTGTTTCCTTTTTTATGAATGGGATAGATTATTGATTGCTTAAACTCATTTGGAATTATTTCGGTTTCGAAAATTTGATTGAATCCATCTAATAGTATATTTAAAAACTTTTAAAAAATGGTATTAGATCTATTCTGGGTTATTTGTTTAGCTTGGATTTATTAATTATGAATTGTAATTCTACTAATTTAAATGGAGCATCCATGTTACTATTGTGTATTGAAGGTTCTATATAGGGAATGTTCGCTACAAGTGTTGGTTGCTTGTACATTTTATAAAAAATGTTCAGCCCATTTATCTGGTGTTATGTTTTCATCTGTAATAAAATGTTTACATATAATTTGATTTAATATTTCCCAAAAATGCTGTGAATGTCATAATCATATAAAGTTATTCTATTAAATTTATATAATATTCCTTTTTCTTATCCTAGCATAGTTTTTTTAATTTTTGATTTTCCATTATATAAGACTGTGCTCTAGCTCTTCTTCAATCACTATCATACCATTTACTTTTTTCTTTTTGTACTGATTTTTGTTAAATCGTTAATTATTTCTGATTTTTTAATTATTTTTTCGACAATTTTTTCGCAGGGCGAATGAAAACAGTTACCTATAATTAAGATATTACTGTTGAGTTTCATTTGATATTTTACCTTAGTTTGTTGGGCCCAATTTAATTTTGGTAATAACGGTAAAATATCTTGTTCATTATTCCCAGATAGCTGTGGGTTCAGCAGATTACTTATTAAAGGTAACTGGTCCAAAAAAGTTTTTGGCTGTGTATAGAAATTAGTTATAAAATTTAAAAATTCTCGAGATACGCAGCAATAATCAGTCCATGACTGAAGCACCATTTTGTCTAACATATGTTATTTCACCCCACTCGTTAGACCATTTAGAATTACTAGATCATTCGAGTCAAAGAGCTCGACCAGTTTAGTCACTTACGAATCTTTAATATTGTCTTTTGAATTTCTTTGTAAATTTTCTGTTAGAGTATTATTCGTTAACCCCTTTTTCGTTTACAGTTATTACCTTTCCTTCCAACTATAGTCCTACTGTTTTCCTTATCTAAATTTACCTTACTTATATTACTGCTTTAGGGGCGAAATCGAAAATCTTCTAGTCTGTTTTTGACCTGGCTAGCCATTTCTTCTGCTTTCCATTTTCTAATATAGCTTTCCTCCTTCCCTTCCTTTTTTATTTCTTCTTCTTTGTTTTTAATCAACTCCTCTGCTTTTTTCCTTTGAAATTAATTTTACCTTTGTATGTTCCGACATTTATATAAATTTTTTTCATCATTTTTAAACAATTACATATTCGTTTACCCTATTCTCTATCCTCTTCTACACACTACTAGTTTCTACACACTTCCTTTCCAATTCTAAAACATTCATTGATTACTTCATTGTTTATTAGCACGTTACCTTTTGGAAGTATTTCTTTTACTTTCTCCACAAGATATTTTCCTTGCTTCTATCTTGTTCCTCTTAGATTATTATATATAACTAAGTTATTTTTATTTATTGGTCTTCTTAGGTAAATTATTTCTCCTTCTTGGTTATTTACTCTCTTTTCGAGTTATTCACACTTTTTCTTAGTAAATTCCATTTCTGTCATTATTGTCTTTAACACATCCACATATGTGTGGTAGAATTGACCGATAATTTGCCATTAATTTGGTACTATCCTACTTCAAACAATGTTGAAATTAAATATCATATAAATTATATCAATAGTGCAAAAAACAAACAACTCATTTTCGCAGCCTGTTTAGCGCCAAGAGTTTTGATAAGCACGCTAACTTTAACGAAGGCCGGTATAAGGCCAGTTCTTAAGCCAAAGGCATTTTATTGAAAAACTCAGAGCAGGGCTTTTCCCCGACATACCCTAGCGAACTAATTTGGTTAAAAAAAAATGTATTCCTTTTTTGACAAAAGCACGATTACTCAACAAGTTAATAAATCCAAGAATAATCTCCATAGAGCACATACAAGCTGCTTCCATAAACTTTTACGAGATCATAATAATTTTTGCTGCATAAAAGCTCAGAAAGTGTAATTTTAATGTAATTTGTGCATTTTTTAATATTTTCGTTTAATTGTATGTTGTTTTGACTTTAATTTAGTCAATATAGTGTGTCAATGTTATCAGATGATGTTTATTTCGAAATATATCATAAAAAATACAATTGTAAAACTGTTGACTTTTATAGGGGAGAGGGGATGAAAGAAGGGACGGCAAAATTAAGCTCCCCCCTCGACTAGAAAAATTTCAAGATTTAGTCCAAAATTAGATTATTTAGCCCTGATTGTCTTGATAAAGACAATAATAAATAGATTTACCTTCCCTTACCTGTATATAAAATATATGGTAAGAGAAAGTATGGTAATCGTAAAAAAATATAGAATCCGAGTTTTCAACGGATATACACTTCTTAAGGTCCCCTGAGTCCGTGGTAATTCTTAAAATGCACAAAACTGAAATTTCGTATTAAAGGTAGGTATAAGCCTGTAATGTTATAGAAATTTTTCGCCATGATGAACTTAACAGAAGTGCCACTTTATATCATCGGTTTTACTCTTTTTTACAATTTTCTGAAAACGACTCTAACGATTTTGATCAAAATCGTTATATCAATGTAAAATTAAATGCTCTTTAATATCAGCTAGGTCTTATCATTATTAAAATAGTCCGACAGGGACTAAATGCCAAATTTTCAATATGGCATCCTCTGAAGTACCTTTCTTTAACTTTGTATATTTGAAATAATTAACCATCTCTCATTGTTAGTAGTAATAAAAAAATGGATTAATATAGACCAAAAATGAATTTGATAGTTAACTAAAGGAGAAATATTTTCTCAGGCTGAAAATAAATTTCCAGAAATAAGAGTAATAAGAGTTTGGAAAAAATAATATTTAACATATAAAGCCGTAGAAGAGGTAATGGAGAGTGACGAAAAACATATAAATTTAAGTGATTGTTGTAGTAAATAATTTCTACTTTTATATTATTAAATGAAAAATAAATGTTTCTATTGAAACTAAACAGAAAATTTTAAAATTTATTTCAAGCAGCGTGGTAATTGAAAAGTTGTGTGATTCCTTTGCTAGTGACCAAAATGTATCAATATTTTTCTTCTATATGAATAAATTAAAACATCATCATTTATATTGAAAATATTATTTTGTACTTTAAAACATCCAATAAAATATTTTGAGTTGATTTTCATTTTTTTTTTTTGTCAAATTAAAGTTAATGTTTAGTAATTTTTTTTTCTTCAAAAATATGCGCTTAATATACATACACTCTAAAAGAGCTTGAACTTATTTTCGTGGAAACTGCCACAATTTGCTCAGTATTAACTATAACATGATTCATTATTAAATAATCTAAAAATGAAGGTTAAATTAAAGACGAGTAATATTGACTACAAAAAAAAGTCTGGCTCGATTTTTATTAGTGATTTGAGGGACAGCGATAAACCTAAATAGGCGAATTTCAAACGGTTCTCCCGTAAAATTCCTGTTTTTCGTATTGTGTCACTCATCTTCCAAATGAACGAATGAATATATAGGGAGGGAGCCACTAGTATGTTACCGACAACGAACTATAAACTAGCTTGATTCCACGATATGCCCAAAGATTAAAAACGAATTGATTAAATCAAAAGTCAAAATGAGTAAAAATGAAGTAGTTGCTGATGCTAGCCAACGCCCGCCCTAGGCAGTTGAGCCATTTGGCGACGCGCTGACCAATAGAGATGTGCTTCTTCAAACTCCGGGCTCTTATTCCGTGGGGTTTGGTCCAAAGCTAAGCAGTCTTTCAGAAGTTCAGCCTCCATTGTACCGCAACCACATAGTGGACACTCGGAGGATGTCAGAACTTTGATACGGTGGAGGAGGCTAGCGAGGTAGTCATGCCCTGTTTTCAGACGGAAGGCGGCTACGCTGATTGCTCGTGGGAGGCTTGTGTTGATGGGACCCTCAGTGACCAATGTCTCCCATTTTTTAACAGCAGCCGCTTCGAAGAGGCGCTTTTCGTTCCATCTGCCGACTGCTGCTCTAATTAGTGCCATGGATGTTTGCAGAGACATGGGGCAACTAGGTTGAGGTAGAGTAGTTCCTAGCTTGGCTAGTTTGTCGGCTTCCTCATTTCCATGTATATTGACATGACCGGGTATCCATTGGAACATTAGTGTCCATCCACGATTTCCCAGATTTTCCAATATTCTTCTACACTCAACCGTCCTCTGGCAGTCTGTTTGGGTGTTGCGCGACAGGTTGAATATGGCGGCTTGCGAGTCGACCAGAAACACTGCTTTTGAAGGAGAAGCAATCCTTTTAAGTTCGGTTGCGGCGGCATGCACTGTTTCAACTTCTCCATCATAGTTACTAAGGGGAGAGCCTACAGCTAAATGTCCTTGAAATAGACGGCAGTAGTACCCAGCTCCAGTTTTTCCACCATTTGGGATTGAAGATCCGTCGGTGTAAACGTGAATCCACTCGTCTTCTGGGTATTCCTCATGAATGGTTTGTAGAGCTAGGTGCATCAATTCATGTTGGATGGAGGCGTGTTTTGACATCGAGTGGTTCTTAAGATTGTTGCGAGCTAACGGTAGGTTGTTAAAGAAGTCCTGGCACACATACAGTGGTATCTAGTTTATAGGGGACTACTATATAGGGGAGGTACGTGGTATCCCTGTGTCATGAACTCAGTTCTACAATAAACAACTAAAAATGAAGTAGTAATCCGGTCCAAAAAAAAAAAAAAAATTGAAGAATATGGAATTACGTTTAGCTGGCTGCCATATTGTCTCTACGAACAACCAATATGGCGGCAGCGCTCATTCAGTTATCTTTCATGCAGATGTTTAGAGATTAATTATAACCGTAATAAGATATTAAAATTACTTTTAACAGAATGTCATCAATTGCTTATCAATGTCTCCGAGTTCATACCCGTTGAAGCTAGTTGGCCCCGAAATTAGGAATGTCGTGAGAAAGGGTGAGTCGGGTAAGAGGGGAGAGGAGGACAAAATTTATATATATATATATATATATATATATATATATATATATATATATATATATATATATATATTGTAACGCTCTATAAATAATACTACTTTATACAAGGCATCCTATTTAGAAAAAAGAAAAAAAAAATATTATTATATAATTTAATTCTTCTTAAAGTGTCGAGATTTCTGGTTTTACTGTTATCGTTATTTACTTACAGAAAAAGTTGTTTTAGACTGCTGATGTGAGAAGTGGAGTCAGATGCTTGAATCGGCGAAGCGCTGGCCGGCTATTTGTACACTGGAATTTGAAAGACTAAAGGTTTTGTTTTATGTTTGTTAATAATATGCCGATAATAGTTTCTATCTCTTTTTTTGAGCTTTTGCTTTCATTAATTAAAAAAATCTTGTTAGCGCGCATCACACAACTTTCACTCTCCTCCTTTTAAGCGTTTTTCGTCACTAACCATCACCTTCGACGAGATTATAGGTTATATTAGTGCTTTTATTTAAGAAAATTTGTTTTGTTAACAAGGGAAAATATTTTTTCTCCTTCATTTAATTATCGAATTCTTTCATAGTTTATATTTATCCATTCTTCATTGCTCCTAACAAGGAGAGATGCTTAATTACTTCAAATAATCAAAATTAAAGATACTTTAGAGGAAGACATTTTAAAAATTTGGCATTTAAGCCCGGGCAGATTATTTCAACGAGAAAAAGATCTAAATATTAAATGGCATTAAAAAATATTGGTTAATTGTACATTGAAATAACGAGTTTAACCGAAATCGTTAGAGAAATTTTCGAGGAAATTGTAAAAATGTGTAAAATCGATGATATAGAGTGGCATTTCGTGTGTGCCGATTTTGGAGAAAAAGATGCTATCCATATATCTAACTTAAATACGGAATTTCAGTTTGGTACAACTTTTCGTTTTTAAGCTAGAATTACCACACACACAGAGAGACCATTTTGGGAGACTTAGTTATAAGGACTCAGTGTACCTTAAAACATGTATTTCCGTTGAAAACTCTGATTCGAAATTTTTCACGAAAGCAATGTATTCCCTTACTATGTATTTCATATATAGCTAAGTGAAAGTAATATATTTATGTTACATTAATTATACCAGTTAACAGTATATTTACCTATTTTGATTCATCGGAACAATTTTAAAATCATTTTTCGGATCCTCGTATTAAAATATTATGAATGATCAATGATGATATTTCGAGAAACCATCCCAAAACTATATCCACGTGAATGTCCTTGCTGTGAACTCTTAGGAAGGCCACAAACGTCCCAAGTAGTGGGATATTCAATATAGTGAACAAATTAGACTGTGGAAGGACTCTTTCTTGGAGTGGATATCGAGGAGATAAAGAGTGGCTCCATACCAACGCGCGCGGCATCTTGATGCGGCGAAGGGAGGGTAATAAATAGCCAGGCCCTAGCGGAAGGGATAACTGCCCTATTTAGACTCGGCGTTATCCCTCGACGAGGAGGCAATGAGCAACAAGTGCTCCTTAATCCGCCTATATACATAACAATTACACAAACATGAATCCCGTACATTAAATACAGGGTCCGCTTCATTAGAACATCCACAAGGTATTAATTCACCTTTAACGTGCCCATTCGTAAGTCTATATGACGGAAAAAAAACTGCATTGCTACCGAAATGAGTCTTTTTCTGTATTTGCCTAATCTAGCTCCTTTGCTCCAGTCCTGAGCGTCATCGGGTATGTTGACCTCACTCAGCCTTCAGCGGCTTTCAATGGCAGCGACATAGTTGAGATAAAAACGTTAAGATCTCCTGAAGTCCTGCTTTGCCCTCTATACTTGAGAAGAGGATCATGGTATGGGGCATCTACGTTGAGTGTTAATATTGTACCCAAATAAATCCAAAGCCATTTTTATCGGAATTGGCTCTCTTCTGAAATTTCTAGCTTATTTTTTAACCTCTCCAACCCAGTAATGTTCCTCTGTTAAAAACCTTGATACCATAACCATTTCCTGGAAAGATCACATATCCTAAACATCCTGTTCGATTTAAATCCTAAGACATTTCTACCACTCCCGTCAAGGACGTACGCAGAATTTTTTTTTTCGGGAAGCGGGATTTTATAAGAAGAAGGCGAGTAATCTCCTAATTATTATGACAAATTAGGCGATATATTTTAAGGATAAGCATGAAAATAAGGTCAAAAATAATTATTAAAACTTACTAAAAATATAACTCAAAATACAAACCTTACGTTGGTGGGCATGAAAACCATATTTTTTCGTACATTTCCGAGGGGGGAGGGATATAACCCCCAATCCCTCCTCCTGCGTACACCACTGATTCCCGTCATCTCCTTCCTAAACGTAGATGCTCAATTCCTTACCTCATCACCTAGCCCATATTAATATAGACTTTATTAATATATTAGTAATTGGAAGGAACAGGCACAATCAAAACAATCACTTATGTTTATATAATCGCTAAATTGGGCGTATGTTTTAAATATATGAATGAAAACTGGGACAAAAATTATTAATCAAAATAATAAAGCTTATGTTGGTAGATATGAAAATCATATTTTTTCAAAAATTTCGGGAAGGAAGGAGATATAATCCCTGACCCCCCTCCACCCTCCCCTGCGTACGCCACTGGGAAAGAATAAGGCCGCTCAAATTTCCACGGGTAGAAAACAACTCTCTCGTGGCTTAAAAACACGAGTTACGAATCGCACAGTTAACGATTGATTGAATCCAGAAGATGAACTTCAAAGCTGAAGTCTAAATAAGCGTATCTAGTCCAAAAAAAAAGTCCATCTGAAGTAAGTGGCTGAGTCAAGACAAGATACGCATCTGACCAAAGTTGACCTTTGCCTACGAAACACGGACCCTACGTCAAATATCTACCGAAAAGGACGGGTTTGAATGCATAGCTTTCAGAAGTGTAATGGTCCCATGAATGCGAAGTAACCAGAAAACTAAACAATGGGATTCCATTTGGAGATGAATAGGATCTATGTGAACAAATTGTCTATTTCTCCCAAAAAAAAAAAAAAAAAAAAAAAAAAAAAACAGTACTGATATGATCAGCTTATTAAAAAGTACAATTAACATTATGTTCTTTTTTTTATATGTAAATTAATTATAATTTTAATATCCATTATCGCAACTTCGGTTTATTACTTTTACTAACCTATTTATGAAATATATAGTAGGGAAAAGTATTGGCATAATGAAAAATTTCGAATCCGAATATTCAACAGAAATTCGCTTTTTAAGGTACAATGAGTCCAAATGTTGGAAAATGATCTGCATGTATGTCTATATGGTAAATCTAGCCCAAAAACGAAAAGTTATAAGAAACTGAAGTAAGGCATTTAAATTAGGCATATGCCTGGGATGTTACAGCAACTTTTTCGCTAAAATTGACTTACTGCCACTTTATATCATCGGTTTTACAATTTTCTCAACAACTGTTCCAACGATTTTGATTAAGCTCACGTACATCAAAGTATTGTCTTTAAATGCCAATTTTCAAAATGTCTTCCTCTAATTTAATTTTGTATGAAATGTTTAACCTTTAATTTGAAACGATTAACCATCTTACGCTCTTAGTAGTGATAAAAAATGGATAAATAAAAATTATGAAAGAATTTGATAATTATTTGAAGGAGAAAAAAGGAGACATTTTTTCAAGGGTTGAAAACAATTTTGCAGAAATAAAAGCAGTAAAAGAGATGTATAATACACCGTTGAAAGTTAAAGATTTTAGAAAATTAATACCTAACGAGTAAAGTGGAAGAATGTAATGGAGAGTTACGAAAAACGTACAAACTTAAGCGATGTTTGTTGATAATAATTTCTACTTTTATACTATTCAATGGAGACTAAATGTTTTCATATGAACTAAAGGAAAACGTCTACATTTTTTTTCAAGCAGGGCGGTATGTGTAAGTTGTGTTATGCGTGCACCGCACCAGACTTTTTTATAAGTGAAGAAGGAAATCAGTCCCGAAACTTCATGTAACGAAAGGGTTAATAACAAAATAAAAAAAATTAAGAAACACGGAAGCCGTATATTGATAAAGAACCTTCTAGAAGGATGGCATCCCATTAAATTATTTCTTTTATTAAGTTTGTTTCTTTACTTTGTTTTAATGTACATATCGAACTTATTCGTAATTGCAACGATAAAAACAATTCTTAGCCAATATATACAATTGAACATGGAAAAAATATTATTTAAAAATTACAATATATTTGATTCATTTTAATTTTAAGACATTACACCGAAACCCGCGGTATGATTGTCAATGTATTTTCTGTGAATACTGTGCGGAATTTATTAAATTTTACTTTAACATATATCTCCTTTAATATATTGTTACCGAATTCGACAAGATCAAAGGAAACGTTGTTTTATTTACCTGAAACTTGCCTGTTATTAATATTTACAGAAAGGGCAAGATGTACATGAAACGGAGGAATATTAATGTAGAGTAAAATTCCAACTGCCTCAGTAATCTTAAACCGAAGACAGCCTTATCGGATGGAACAGAATAAACTTTAAGGGATTTACGTTAAACAACACTAAATACATAAACATAATTAGGTCTTGAACGAATATTATTATAATTGATAAGTTTGTTCCAGCTTTTAATACAACACTATTAAACTTTAAAAAAAAAATTATGCTTAATGGTAATATGATCGCGAAAGGATTAAAAATTTAAGTCGATAATGCGGTTTAAACTAGAATAATATAATTGACAATCTAAATGTAAATTATACATGTATGCATACATACATGAACATATATCAAGAAACACGTCTATGTTATGCATATTGTATATTATATATATATACAGTCGATTCCCATTTGCCTACGGAATATTATACGGTTTCGATTCCTGAAACTTACAAGGTCAGGGTTACAATGGATGCGTATTTTTCCTCAGAACAATCAAACAATGCGGATGAAATTGAAGTGTTTACATTGCCTGTAGTCGCCTTCGTATGTTGCGCATGGAAACGTCAGAACTTGCTGGTCGCTGAAACCAGATTTTTCGCATTATTTCCGACATCCTTGTACTTGTAGGTTATAATCAATACTTCATAAAGATGGATGCAGAAAAATTAATCAGTCTTGTATTTGAAAATAATGTCCACAGGATATGCAAAAAAAAAATTATTAGAGATCTTGGAAGTGGAATATTTCTGGAGGAACGAACACAAGTAAGTAGCAAGAACGAACACATTTTTTATTGTTCTCGTAGGTGCACATTTATCTTTATTATTTATTACTATTTATTATTTGCGTTTATTATTTTTAATTTATTTATTTAACCAATAACACAGGCCAACGATGAAAAAACTTTTGTACTGAAAATACCTTAATCCTGTAGTTTTTAGGGTGCTGAATCCAAATATGATATTAAAAAAGCTGTATCACCCACAATTTCTTCACATTTTATAGTTAAATTTGTTAAATTAAGCAATTTTTAAAGAATTGAACAGCTTCACAGACAACGATGAAAAAACTTTTCTACTACAAATACCTTATTCCTATAGTTTTTAGAGTGCTGAATCCAAATATGATATTAAAAAAGCTGTATCACCCACAATTTCTTCACATTTTATAGTTAAATTTATTAAATTAAGCGATTTTTAAAGAATTGAACAGCTTTCAGTCTTAGGCCTCATGAAACAATTAGGCCTTAAACTAGGCCTTATGAAACAATTTGTAAAGGCTTTGCCTGAAGATGGGCCATGTTTCAACTATCTCTGCCAAAAGTTTCCACGCCTTTCAGAAGCTAAACTAAAAGAAGGCGTCTTTGTCGGACCTCACATTAGAAAAATGATGTTTGATGTTAACTTTGAATCCACAATGACCTTAAATGAGAAAGAAGCATGGGTATCATTCAAGCAAGTCGTCACAAAGTTCTTGGGAAATGAAAAAGATCCAGCTCTATTGTAGCTAACATGTTACAGAAGTTTAAAAAGTTAGGATGTTTGATGAGCCTGAAACCTACGGAAAACTATGGGTGATACAAAAAAACTACGGCCAGATTTAGATTCATCACATAAAAAATCTATAAAGATCAACTATTAAAGTTAAAAAAGTTTTCAAAAAAAATTTTTTTGTTGGCCTGTGTAATCGTGTAGATTATATTGTTTATTTATTATTATTATTATTTATTACCCGTTGTTAAAATTTATCTTTATTATTTATTATTCTCCTTTATCGTCTCTTGCAGCTAACAGTCAGTTAGTATACTATGTTTACTCAGAATACAGTGTAAAAATCTCTATTTCATCCGCATTGTTTGACGGTTTTGACGAAAAATACCTAGCCTAAAACAAATTTTCTAGGAACTTATGTCGGGAACGGATTCGTCTAAAGTTTAGGATCATTATTGATTACCTATACTCTGTCTGATGTCACTTCATTGACGTATAGTTCTCAGGGCATAACTGACGCCCCAGCTACATTACAAACTATTGGGCAAAGAAATAACACCGAACAGGCCATATAAACTCATGCAAAATTAAGTATATCTTGCTACGTTGAGTTTGTTTGTTTGTTGACAAAGTTTGTTGTACAGTAGCTATCTCCTTGAACCGAGTGTGTTTCTTTTGTTGGAGTTTGTTGTGTTTCTAGAAGAACTCCTTCTGCGACTAAAGATAAGGTTTTTTTTTTCAATTATTTAGCGGACTAAATGAAAATATTAGCAAATTTTTTAACATTAGTCAAAGTTCGATTAATTTCTGGGGAGCCTATGGCCAAATGGATTCATGGCCATTCTCACCCTGCGCTCGACATGTGACTACTTAGTGATATACAGTGGTTGATCTCTTGCAAATCCAACCTTCACTAAAACGAACCGTTCTGAAATCCGAAATGCGCTTTAAAAAAAAATAAAGTTTTGTGATTATTTGATTTGAAGCGCACTCATACATTAAATGATACTCTACGCATTATGAGTACCTTATATACTGTTTACTTTAAAAAATCTAGTTAAAAATACTAACTCCTTTTGTGTGAAATAAAAACCAAGCTATACAAACTTGAAACATTTTTAAATATTTTCAGCATAGTTTAAAAGATTATCTTTCAGACTATACTCATCCCAGTCTTTAAATGTGTGCATTTGTCTGAAAAAAAGTCCTGGCCATATATTGCTCCCTCACTCATACAAATAATGTAAAAAATACAAAGAAGATAGCTTAAAAGTAACTGTAAAACGTCGGCCCAAAGAGGAGTTTTTAAAAATTAAACGGTACGTCTACAGCAATAGAAAATTCCTAATTTTTGCCATTACCACTCCGGTCGACGGTACATAAGAACTAGAGTGAAAAAAAATATATCTGTTGCGCAAAATTCCTGAACGCGATATGTTCGACAGCTATAGGAAAAAATTAGAAAAAATTACTAATCACTAAAGTTGCTCGGGGAAGTACAAAGGCAATTGGACTATAAAGGCAATTTGATTTGCCTTTGTGTGGTCAGCTGAGAAGAGTAATGTCATTGGTCATATCTGTTATGCTCTCTGTTCATTTGCTCTTTGTGCTTGGGCTTGAACCCTGTTTAACTTGGGACCAGCCCTGGGACGTCCCTTGCACTCTTTGAAGTACCCTCCCCAAGGGAAACCCAAACCGCAGTTTCGAGGACGAAGGGCCGACGCAAACTACGTCAGTCTCATTGAGTTGAGCTCCCTTTTGAACCTAATAACCCACAACCTTAATCTTCTCGTAGGGTAATAAAATATATTTATCATTCACTTCGACATACATAAACACGTATATTCGACGGTGCAGAAACTAAAATTGAAACCAATCTTCTCTTTATATAATAGCATATGTACATAACTCGGCTTTTCCGAAATAAACTTTTATTCATTTAGTAAGAGAATTCAAACAATTTATTATAATTAATTTTTGCAATTTACAAAGCATGGTTGAGTTTAAATTTTAATATTTAAATCAAATAAATTAGTCGATGATGAAGTCGTAATAAGGATCCTATTTAAATTTTGTATTTTAGTGATTCTTGTAATTGGATTCGGCGTGCAAGTATAAAAATATCATATTCTAATTTGTGCCAGTGCAGGACATATGGACTGCGTTCCGCAAAAAGAGCCAATTTGCTTTTTTCCTCAGAGACATGGGCACCTATACGAAATTTTCATGGGTGGGCCACACTACCGGGGTAAATTTTGGAAAATTTTGTGTGGGTGCCCATGTCCCTGAACAAAAAAGCAAATTGGCTCTTTTTGCGGAACGCACTCCATTTGTCGTGCACCGGCACAAATTAGATTATGATATTTTTATACTTGCACGCCGAATCCAATTACAAGAATAACTAAAATACAAAATTTAAATAGAATCCTTATTACGACTCCAACATCGACTAATTTATTTGATTTAAATATTAATATTTAAACTTCACCATATTATTTTTAAATAGCATAAATTAATCCTAAAAAATTGTTAGAATTATTTTATTAAATCGATAAAAGTTTATTTCGAAAAGGCTGAGTTTTTCTGATAACTACATAGGCTACATATGAAAAATTAATATCCAGCATATAAAGCCGTAGAAAGTAATGGGGAGCAGGGGGAACAAAGGGGGGGGGGGGGCTTGCCCCGAACGATAGAATCTAGGAGGCGGCATATCGAGCGACATATTTTTGTAATCATTTTTATTATTTGTTAATGCTCAATTTTAATTAATACAAAAGAAAAAATACTCAAACTTACAGACTCGCGAGTTTGTGTTTGGGATCTTCAAATTGTATCCTCCCAATTTTAATAATAATAATTGCCCTAGATCTAAATACATGTAAAACAAGAACAATAAAAAAGCGATACAATTCAATATTCCCCGTTTGTAATGGAAGGTACGAGACAATGAGAAAATTATTAGACAATGCTGGACATTGTTTCATAGTGTGCAAGGCGGGGTCTCCAGTTATTCTTTTTGGGCGCCCGATTTATTTTTTATTTTTGTTTAATTATCGTGACGTTACCTACAGCGAAAATGTTTTTATTTATCGGAGATTTTCACATGGTACATTTTTTTTTTTTTTTTTTTTTTTTTTTTTTTTTAGGGAAGAGACTAATCCCGAATATTAAATCGTACCAAGAAAAAAATATTTATCGAAGAGCCGGCCGAAAAGTATTAAGTGTTCATAGCCGAAATATAACTGCAACCGTAACAAGTACCCTTCGCAAACGCCTCCTGCGCTTCTTACCAACCCATAATAAGAAGAGCGCAAGCAGAGATCCCAATAAGGCCAGCCAATATGTAGCAGCTTATAGTTATAAAAAATGTTTATTTATTTTTTTGCAAGACCGACATTATATTCAAAATCCTCACATTAAAATCTTCATAGAACTAATTATAATCGTACAAAAATATTGATTTTTTATAGTCAAACGTTTTAATTTTTTTTTCCGTTTAAGGCAAGAGATTTTTTTTTAAGTGAACTGAATTAGATAGATCGGTTCTAGGATTTAATTATGGGTTAAAGAGGAATTCTTGAAAAAAATTCGAAACTGCTTTTGAAAAATCTAGATATCACGAAAAGCGTTGAAAAAAATAGGGAAAAGTAGTAGTAATATGGAGTCCTGCGGGCACTATGGAACCCCTTGATATCTGGGTGGTAAGTGATTATGAGCTAACAGTATTTGTCTCAATCTGTACCTAAGGAGCGCTAATGTGGAGGGCAGGTTGTTGGATCAGTTGTCACGGAGTGTTCATCGCTCAGCAGCTGGTAGGAAGCTTCTGATGTAGAATATTGGAGATGAACCTGTAAGCCGCAAGCAGCAGAGAGATCCCAACAGCTGGCACAAACTAGTTCATCTAGTGAATCATTTCTTGTGGATTGGACATATTACAGGTTTCCTGAGAGCTCCAGGTAGCCTTTCTTCGCTCCAGATGTCGAGGATAAGATCAGACAGCGCTTTGACTAATTCAGGTCCACCATATTTTAGTAGTTCAGCCATCAAAGCCAGGAGTTATTTTCTCGCTGTTATATTGCGATGACATCATCCTCGTCTGTGGATTCAATATCACCACCACCTTCAAGATCAGATGGAACATTAGCTTGGTCTTCGTTGTTCCCAGCCAAAAGAACCTGAAAATGCTGTTACCATCTTTCAAGAATAAGGGACTTCTTAGAGAGCAGGGTGCCATCAAAATCTTTACAAGCAGTTGTTTCTAGGCTTAAAGATTTTTCTGCCTTGGTTGATTTCGTGGTAAAATTTCCGGGTATCAGTCAAGTCATTTAGAATTTGTAGATCCTCTAGTTGTTTCTTCTTCCACCGTCTCTTCTTTTTCCTTTGTAGCTGCTTCTCCTCTCTTCTACGCTTACGGTACTTTTCCACAGTTTCTCCTGTTCGTCTCGGATCATAATGACATAGGCACTGTTCTTCTGTTGTGCCACAGTAGATCCATGTCCCTTTATGCGCTCTCTTGTGTGGAAAAAGACTACCACCTATCACGAAGTTTCAATGCTCACAAGAAATTAGTCGTCCGTTTTTTCATTGCTTGCTTCATGTAGGCTGTTTTAACCAATTGTTGGGGAGTAAATTGCTTCTCTATCCACTCAAGCATTCATATCGCCAGCAATTACTTTAACATCATATCTTGGGTACTTATCCCAAATATAATTCGAGTAGCGTTTAGTATACCTTTTATTTAGTTTAGTGATGAGCAAGTGCAGACTGGGGACCCTCTGGAACCGATTGGACCCCTATGGGGAATATACTTTTTGTCAACACTTCCATATTTAGTAGTTGCCGTTTGGATGAGAAGCTAATTGGCTTCACCTCCTTTACCCTGGTTTGGGATAGGCAGTTACATTATATTACACCTACTTTTATACTATTTAATTTAATTTTCCATAGAAACTAAATGGAATTTCCATGGAAACTAAATAGAAAATTTTAAAATTCATTTTCTGCTTGAAATACCAAAAAAATATATTGTACAGAATGGTTGTAATCCAATAGTTTAAAAAACATTTTTATGGCACTTTTGTGGGAGAGAAGTCACGAAGGCGAGGACTTCTGATATTTTATGTGATGATTAGGTGAATTCTACGAGATTATTTTAAAAAATGGATAATAATCAACATCTAGGGTGGTAAGTGAAAGTTGTGTGATGCGTGCAGCAGATTTTTTCTCCTTTATCCCTATTAATGGATAAATGTAACTACCATTATGCAGAGATCAGTGTGTCTTCGACTAATACCTCCAACAAGTGACACAGATTCCAATCTTCCCAAGATTTCCATAAAAAATTTCCGTAAAAAAAAATTTCGGGTGTCCCACACCCGAAATTTTTTTTTACGGAAATTCCATTTTTGCAATCAACACTAATAACGTGAGAAAAATAATTTATCATTTGGTAAAACCATTATTTTAGGTTGATGAATAAGCCTTGGCCAATTCTCCTAAATCATGAATAACAATAGCATTTACAAAACTGACCATGCAAAACATCGTAAGTATAATAATCAAAGTTCATTAGTACCCACCAGACCGAGCCGCGAAAGATAACTTCTTTTCTTGATCTTGGAACTATCTTTTAAAATCTTTATAATTCCATTATTTATTGTTTTATCTTCGACAACTTTTTATTTTGTTTTTATTTTATGTTCATTTCCATTTACCTTATTCTTACACCTACGAATAGGAGGCGTTGCTTCAGTATTTTAATATTTCCTTTGTCTAGCTAGATAGCCGTCTTAAGATGTATGTAAATTTCTTCAATTTTTATCAATCCTTTTTTATTTCTCGTCATTTGATCTCTCATCAGTTACACATTCCTTTTCTTCTTACTACTTATGATTCTGTTTTTATCTCCTTTATGTTTTATTCGATGCTAACTTTTTGTTTTGTTCTCTTCTACTTCTTTAACTCTGCTTCCCTTCCTTACATCTTACATTAGCATATGATTAAATTTATTATTTCAACGTGTTAAATCCATTGTACCTATTGTTATATAAAACTTCTATATTTTTATTTTCCTATGCTTATATATACTATTGTGTTTTCTTCATATTTCCTATGTGATTCTACTATATTTATTCTTCGCATTTTTACTATTCTCGTATCTTGTTTTTCTTAGCCCTGATGAAGGCCTAAAACTTTGTTCTCTTCTAGGAATTTATTTACCTTTGAACACTGGGTTTTTAAAAAGATAGAAGAATAGTGTAGAAGGCAAGAATCAAATTTGATTAGTTAATAAAATGGTATCACATCTAGAGATAGAATGAGGAGGAAAGACGGAGAGTGGGAGAGATCCGCATACTTGTTTCCATTAGTGTTAAACTTCAGTATATGGTAAGATATTAGCATAAGAGCCTGCGAGACGGGGTGGGTGAGAGTATAACGGTGAGAGTGGGACGCCTTCTAAAGTGACAATATTGCGTGCATAATATAATCTTCCTGAGGTGGAATTCTCATACAAGATCTATCGGGGTATAAGGAGATTCTATCGAGCGTGAACCTGGTTTCCCGGAGGAAATGAGATGATACAGGACAGCGTCTTCAAGAACCCCGACGTCCTCCCTTCACTAGGCCTATCTGCATCAGAATTCGTTATCGTTTCAAAAGTAACGTTATGCGATACATCAGCTGAAAAATATATATTTATCTATTCACTTATCATTGATATATTGTATTCGACTGATGGATGGATTTGAAACATTTAAATTCATTTTAATTAAGCCTGTAATTAGGTATCATCCATGGGATCTGCATCAAGGCCGTTGAATAGATGTAAAAAAAAAAAGATGCCCAAAAATCTCTAAAAATGCCTTTTAAAAAAATTGTTCAATCAAACATTTTCATCACCACATCAATACATCTATAAACACACTCTATATACATAAACTGTGAGTGTAAATGTCTTGGAGTGAGGTATTGTGTCTTATAGATATATTTCTAGACTGATGATGTGAGATGCGCTGCCTTTTGGCTGCGTATACGTAATCCAACATTTTTCTGTTCTCAGAATGCCTGAATTGCTTAGTGTAACGTCGACCGGTTAGTTTTCTACTTCTGTTAAGAACAGGAAAAAAAAAAAAAAAGAGACAAAATAAACAACTAAATCTGTACATTCATGAAACATCACGGTCATAACTTCGTCTTGGTAGTAAGAATCGAATTCTGTACAGTCCACGCAAATTTACGGGGAACAACCCTCCCAGGAGGAGGGGGGAGGCGGTTGAAAAGGGAGGCGGAATATTCTCAAAATAACAGGCTCAAATAAAATCGATTAATGTATCGACATCCTATCTATAGTTCAGTCGCAAAATGTGATTTTTCTGTCTTTTTTACCTAAAATCAGTAATACCTATTGACTGTATATTCATGAGAGTGGTCACATTCGATTAAGAAAAGAGAAAATTTATATGAAACGATACCTTACTCGACTTAATTTGTGTAAGTTATTTTGTGATGTCCCGTCCACCATTTCGACCTCCCCAGGGAGGATTGTGCAATGTAAATTAGAGCGGACTTCACAGATTTTGATTCTAACTACCAAGGCGAAGGTAATGACCGTAGTCTCATGAATGTAAAATTTTTGTTGTTTATTTGGTATATTTGGGCTATCTATTTACTATCTATTACTGGGTTATTATTGGGCTATCTATTGCTATCTATTGGGCTATCTATTACTTTCGGCTATCTACTAATTGATATCCTAGCAATTATTTTATGTCTCTTTTGCAGATTTTGCCTTCTATATTAATTTTTTTCTTCAGAGGAGGAGGATTATGCTAAACACAAAGAACGCCGAAAAAAAGGTTAGGATATTGTTCTCACGTCTAAAAAAAAGAAATGAGAGGACTTTGGCAAGAAACTGGAAGACGACGCTCGAACCAGTCAAAAGCAATTCTACAGAACTCTCAGAAACATGCGTAAAGACAAAGAGCCCCTATTAATATATATCAAAGATAAAAATGGAAACGTTCTTACACAGATTGAAGAAATAATGAGTCGATGGGCAGAATACTTCAAGGAGTTGCTGGATCACGATGAAGAGTAGGGGATCGATGGGGAAATACCACCACTGACTATAGAGAATTGGGAAGAAGACATCATCAGCGAAGAGTAAGTGGAAGACGCGATCCATTCTTAAAATAGGGAAAGCAGCGGGAAAATATGGAGTCTTCCCGGAAATGATACAATATATGGGAATTAAAGGAATAGAAATGCTTCAAAACCTACTCAACCTAATATGGAAGAGAAAGGAAATTCCAAAAGAATGGGAGGTGTCTGTTAATGCCCCTATTTTCAAGAAAGGGGATGACTGGGAATGTAAGACCCGTCGAGGTCTTACATCTCTCTTCTTAGCGTCTCAAATAAAATACTTCGGGATCCTTGAAAGGCGGCTTAGGGAAATTTTAGAGCCAATGCTGGGGAGAGGCAATATCGGTTTAGAAAGAATAGAAGCACATAGGACTTCATTTTCGCAATGAGGCAGATATCCGAGAGGACAATAGAAAAAGACAAAGAAGACAATGCCTGCTCTATGGATTTAACAAAGGCCTTCGATAGAAATAAAAAGCAGGACCTAATAAATTCCCTGGAAGAAAAGGGAGTTGACATAGGACTGAGAAAAGCAATCTTAAGCCTATATAGGGAACAGAGGAACGTTCTCAGGACAAGTAACCACGCATCGAAGGAGTCCCTTACCACCCAAGGTATCAGGCAGGGTTGCTGTCTCAGTCCATTAAATTTTATTAGAGTAATGGAGTAAATGAGGCCATACCACCTAGGCTACAGAAACCACGCTCTACACACTGCTAGCTTTCGCCGATGATTTAGTCATATTCGGTGACAAATGTAGCAATCTCCAGTTCAATCTCAGAGACCTCTAGAGAGAATTAATGAACATCAATATTGAAATAAACGAAGACAAGTCAAAAAAGATGAGGATAGGAAGGAGAGCAGAAAGAAGAGACAGGGTGGTCCCATTAAAGATTGTTCCTCTGGAGCAAGTCAAAGACTTCAAATATCACGGTGCCTGTCTAAATGAGTGTGGTTGGGTAGATGGAGAAATCAGAAAGCGCATTAAATAAGCAGGAAGATGCTTCAACTCCTTAAAACGAGGTTTTGTGGGCAAGAGAGAAGTTTAAAAGAATACAAAGAAAACCGCATACAAAAGCACCTTTCTC
Organism: Rhaphigaster nebulosa; assembly: GCA_948150685.1. Taxonomy (NCBI): domain Eukaryota; kingdom Metazoa; phylum Arthropoda; class Insecta; order Hemiptera; family Pentatomidae; genus Rhaphigaster; species Rhaphigaster nebulosa. The sequence goes on along the minus strand of OX411307.1, from coordinate 54,146,980 downwards.
CCGATCCTAACATACTCAAGCGAACCTTGGACCCTCACAAGTAAACATACGAACCAGCTCCGATCCATGAAGATGAGATCTCTAAGAACGGAGGGTAAAACCAGAAGAGATCGGGTGAGAAACACGACGATACGAGCCAATTTGAGCCTACGACCGGCACTGGATGTCATTGTGGAACACCGGATGAGATGGTTTGGAAAGTCTCCCGAATGACTGAGAATCTCGTAGCAAAATATACGTACGAGACCAACGTGAAGGGCAGAAGACCCGGGGTAGCTTCGAAGTATAATGAAAACCTTAGCTTTAACTAAAACAGACCAATTGCATCATTAAGAAATCAAAAATTTTAACGAATAGGAATATTATGCGTTAAATGAAATTATTATTACAAGGGCACCAAACAGCTGTGACAGGAAGTTCTATAACATTGGCGAGCATGTGCTGAGGTCAGGATAATGAAAAACGTAGCACGACATCAAGAAATTAAACGACCTGAATTCTGCTCCAGTAGCACCAAAACACCCAAATCAATGTAATATTTTTAAAAAAAAATCTTGAAAAGATATATATATTATAACGAGCTAAACTATTTTCCTGAAAGCTTCAAAACCTTGACAATTCGTCTTCCTATAATAAAAAATATAGTGAGCTAAATTCTGCTAAATTTGAAACACTCAAAATACCGGAATTTTCATCCGATTTTTAAAAAAATTCTTGAAACGAGCACATTAGAGCTATATATTCTGCTCTAGAAATCTTCAGTACTCGCCAATAAGCTTCAACACACTAAAATTTGCCTCCGTTACACAAAGTTTATCTTAAATAAAGGCTCAATTACCTATATTTCAGATATATCAGCTACATTTTTCTAGGACCGGCCTTCCCCTCAAAAGAAATTCCTGCGTACGCCCTTGAATACAATATTTGATTCAAAATAAATAATAAATAAAATAAAATCATTAAACTAAACTAACAGTACAGTTTACTTTAGGAGCATTTTATAATTGTTGGAAAATAGTCTTTGGATTATTTTTTAAAACTGTTTTATTGCCATTTTACCTAATAAAAACAAAACAAAAAAAACGTTGTTTTGGGGTGAATGGAAACACCACAATAGTTGTATTCAGTCTTAGTAATTTTTCGTGTGAACATGAGATTACATTTGGTAACTTACATCACCCCTCCACACCCTCTCTAAATTAGACTAAATTTCTCCCTTCAGAGGCGATCTTCCACATTTAAGGGCATATAGCTAAATTTTGCCACACGAAAGATGTTGCACGACAATTTTTCTGGATAACATTGATAAAAAATAAATTGTTGTAATGTAATTAATAAATTAATAAATTCGAAATATAGTCCAATTTTCTATAAGATTCTTTCAATGAAGAAGTTTTCCAATTCCTTCTTCATAAAAGCTCGGAGTCTAAATGAAAAGTCGTTTGGTGTCGATTCTACAGCTTTGAATACTCTGCATTTTTTTATAAAAAAAAAAAAAAAATAGTCTAAAGTCTTGAAAAGGGGAAGAACTTCAATTTTTAATTTTTGAGGTATTGTACGAGTTCAATTTCGAAATGAATAGCCGTCGACGGTATAGGATTACAGTTCAAAGTTAATTATTTTTCCTATCATCAGCACATTTAGATTACAATAATAATTAACAATTCTTTAGTAATTAATTATTTCACTACATTAGCAAGTAACAATAATTTCATAACTTTTTTTATATCACATCTGTAGCCTCATTATTCCATAATTCCATTCTATGGAGCTATATATATATATATATATATATATATATATATATATATATATATATATATATGTATATATTAGTATTTTATCAGGTTTTTAAAGAAAAAATAATTAATAGATAAAACATTATATAGTTTACAAGGAATATATTAGAACTGATCCTTTCAATCACCACCAATACTGTTGGTACTTCTTGGACTACTGTTTTTATTCTCTACTGATTTTAATTCATCCCCTCTACTATTGGTTTTATTATTGCTATCATTATGATCTTTTATTTATTTATTTTTTTCTTATTTTAAAAACTGATAAAATATTAATATATATCGATAGAATGGAATTATGGAATAATAAGAAGGCTACAGATGTTAAGTAAAAATAAGATATGAAATCATCGTTACGTGCTAATGTAGAAAATAAATAATTACAAATGGATTGTTAATTACAATTGTAATCAAAATGACCTGATGATGGGAAAAAATTACACAAACCTTCGGAAAATATGATGTGAGAATCAATAAATGAAAACAAATATAGGAGGAAGATGTATGTATCACCTAAATATATATATATATATATATATATATATATATATATATATATATATATATATATATATATATACACACACACACGCATAACTTCCAACATACATAAAAAAAATTTACTTGAAATAATACCAATTTTATTAACTAATACTGCTATAAACACTTTCTTTTTAGGTAATATTTTTTTCCCCATCTTCAGGAAATTTCTTACTTCAACAAAATTATATACTGTTAATCCACATTATTAATTATTAATAATTATACATACATTTTTATTATTGCCTAATTTATCGCCTTAGATTTTATAAAATACTTAATGATTAAATGTATTATGGCTATTCATATTAATAATAAATATGATTTAATTACAGAATAAAAATTACAAGTTTATGATATTAAAAAGACGATAAAGAGTTTTTTTTTTTTAAATGAGTGACAAATAAGCAATTATGTATAGGAAAAATAAAAAATGAATACAAAGAAACATGACGAAAAATCCAAGATGATGAACTAGACAATAATCAAAAGGTATGCGGAATTATTAATAATCGAAAGTTTTCATTGTTTGACATGATAGAGAGTTGGCTAATTTTCAAAATATATTAATTGATAACTATTTTTTTTGTATATAATGTAGAGCAAAGGTGGGAGATGGATAACATTATTGTATGTAGTAAGAAATTTCCTGAAGATGGGCGACAGAATTTGTTTGAAAGTTTAAGGTGGTTATACTTCAGAAAAATCTTATCCAATGCCACTAATAATTCATTAACAAAAATGGCATTCCATTTAACAGAAGCAAATAAAAATAATTATAATTCAGAGCGCACGCAGTAGAATTGTAACTTAAATATCTCTAATGTTAAGGATTTCGATTATTGTTACATTACGAAACAATTCAAACAGATCCAACCCCTCCCCCTCCCCCAACCCCTCCTTACGATAATATTTGCTGGAGGAATCCATTTCAACAGAACCATTGCCAAGCACGTGTGCCCCCTAGATACTAAGTATTAAATCCTATATTAAACATCCAGACCTCCAGCTTGGATTAAAAAGGGTAGAATATATAATTAATAAGACTAGACTTTTTTTTTTTTTTTTTTCGAAAAAGGAATTTATATTGGCCGCTAATGATATTATTAAAGATGAAATAAAATCCTTCAAAAGATTCCATCTTTTTTCCCTTAGTTTTTGTTTTTTTTGGTAAACCTTTGGAATCGCTACTAACGACCTTGAAGAGGTCTAGATTCTCAGACCAGACTATACTTTCACCCACTGCGCATGCCCAATTAAATACTCAAACCGATGGATTCTTTTCACTTGGAATAGTCATGTAGGGTTAGGCCAGACTTTCCGCCTTTTACCGAATAGATCTCTTGTCCCCACCGCCTTCTTTCCTACACCATCTTTAAGCTTAAATATCATGGCCAATCTCTTCAACGTTCTATTAGCTTCGGATCTGGGAAGTTTGGTCTAAGTGGTGAAAAAATTTACCAATTATGTGTAAAACTAAGGATCAATAGATTTTCGTCCATGAAGTTTTAGACAATTGGATTCATTTTCTAATGAAAAGGCAGCGTTGAGCTTCAACGAATCCGGATGCGCCACTTGTTGTCAGCAATCGTTTATCGTTACTACACCACTCGCTTACCATTCTTCCGCTCCCTGGCGTATGATGGTTCGCAGTTCCTGACTTGGTCTTTAGATCGAAATTGTTAATAGCATAACCCGAATGAGTTGGTCATGGATCAAATTAACCTTTTTCCTTTGTAGAGAGTCTTTTTAGCATTGCAATACCCCTTCGTAAAAAGGCTGGAAGTCTGGCCTAACCCTACACCAGCGTTCCAACTGAGAAGGATCCGTCAGTTTGAGGATTTAATTGCGCATGCGTAGTGGGTGAAAGTATAGTCTGGTCTAAAAATCTAGACCTACCTCTTAACAGTGCTTAGTAGCAATTCCAAAGGTTTACCGTTTTTTTTATTATATTTATGTTCAATGGTATATAATTGCATTATATATATATATATATATATATATATATATATATATATATATATATATATATTAGTTCTAATGAGAATAATGCGAAATAAGTATAGACAATTAACTTACTAGGTCATATTCTCCTTTCTCCTCAGATTTCATACTTTTATCATAAAAGTACAAAAAAATCGCATTTCTTATTTTTTTTAAGCTAGTTCAGTTCCCGGGTTATTTCTACTTTGCATATGTTGTTTTGTTTTCTAGAACTTTCTCCATTTTTCCTTTATAGTCTTCATCTTTCATAATCACCAGTTTTTTTAGTTTTATCTGATCTGGCTTTGATATTTTTGTTATATTTCAAGGATTGTTAGCATACTGATAGCAATAGAATAGAATATGTAATTGACACAAAAGCGGTCAATTTCAAAAATGATTTGGGTAGAATTGCAAATTATTACGCAGATATAAGGAATAAGACAGATATACAATCAAAGAACTAATAATTGCAACTGAAATTGTAAATTTAAAATAAAAATAATAACTAGAAGAAGAACAAAAATAAAAGATAATACAAAGTATTGTTAGATATTGGGGAAACAGGTCAGTATATACAGGGATAGGAATCGAGGCACATTAAAAATATGGTAGTTATATGATATGAATAATGCAAAATAAGCAAAGACAATTAAGACATATAATAATAAAAATAATCTTATTACAGATAGTGTGACAAATGTATAGACTTTTTGGAGCAAAGGAAAATTGATTCCCGTTTATTGGTTATTATAAATTAAATAATAATCCCATTTAACATAAAATTAGTATACAACCATAATAAAGTTGTGGAACACTAATATTTATATATTATTATATCATTATTTTGAAAGATGTTCCAATACAAATATTATAATCAAGATATAATATAATATAATAAAGACTTAGTAAAAACAAAAACACAGTCAAATAAAATATATAACAAACATTTTAACAAAGGATTCATATTTTTAAAAAGAAAATCAATTAATTATAATAAAAATGCTTTTCATTAATTGTATGATTTTTAGAAAATGAGTTATAAACTTAGCACCCGTTAAATTAATAACGATTTCCGTTATTCTATTTGTTTCCAACTTTTTAATAACAAATCTATAATTTGTTGGTACACGTTACCAATTCCTAAATCAGATGATAACAATAAAGGTTTTATTTCCATAATAAAATATTCAAATAACATGATATTTAAAAATTCTTTAAATTACCTATTTAAAATAATGATCAATTTCAAAAGTACGGTAAACTTATAAAAAAAAAACTGAGCCAGCACAAATTTACATCAAAAAATAATAAAATAAAATCCAAAATAACAAGTAGAAAATAAATTGTTCTGAAAGGATTTTTCTTTACGAAAATAGTTTAAACGACGGACAAATTTTATTTAAATATTAGGCAAATATAAACATATTCGCATTTTTTAACTAGTAAGATTTTATGCTCATGGTTCAATACAAATCACGGTTTCATAATGGTTTTTTCTTACATGAAAAAGGATGAAAATAAACACGTTTTTCGAGAATAATTTTGTTATTTTATTTTAAATAATGAAATGTAAAAATAAATAAGCTAAAAAGAAAGGTTTGCAGAGTTGTTAGGTATGACACATTAAAGTGTACTAAACGTGAGTGGTTTGTTATGTCTAGAAGCGAGAAATCCAAACTTGGAGGGAGTTTTTGCCCCCATCCCCATAATCCGACAAGAGATATTGCGGAAATGTACGACAAAGTCATTTACAAGCACAGGTCACATCTTGGTATTTACTTTATGCGGTTCAGTATTAGGGGTTGGGTGAAGAAAATGAATTTTTTTAAGGAATTAAATAAACAATTTTGTTTATCTCAAAACAAAATTAAAAATAAATAAAGCAATATTTTTAATTTTAGTACGGTATTATTGATTTAATATAACATAATTTAAGTTAATGTTCATTTTATTTTACATCTTCAATTTATTACAAAGCAAAAATCAAAGAAAATTTTCAGTTGACATCCGCATGATGGTGTAGAGGGATCAATCTAATTAGGGATTGATAAATTATTTGCCACTTCTATAAATTTGTTTTATTGAAAACTAGTTTCGAATGTTATACATTCATCCTCAGTTCAAAGTTTAAATGGATTATATCAAACAGAAAAGTTTATACTGGTTTCTTCTGGCATTGAACTAATAAACAAATTTATAGAAGTGGCAAATAATTTATCAATCCCCAATCAAAGAAAATTTTGTTTTCGGAAAATAACAAAAGCACTTTATGTTTTGAACACGGAATGGGTTAAAAGAACGGCTTTTTAACTTTCACTTACCAATACCTATATGAAATATATAGTAAGGGAAAGTATTGTGATCTCGAAAAATTTCGAATCCGAGTTTTCAGCGGAAATACAAATTTTAAGGTCACTAGAATCCAAATACCAAGTCTTGCAAAACGGTCGGTGTGTATGTGGTAAGTCTAGGCATAAAAAGAAAAGATGTACGAAACTGAAATTGAATATTGAAGGGAAGTTTTGCTTAGGATGTTACAGCAATTATTTCGTTAAAATCGGCATACCGGAAGTAACACTTTATATCATTGGTTTAACACCATTTTCTCGAAAATGATTATAACGATTCCATGGAAACGTTTAAAAGTTTTTAAGCTAAGGTTAGGTTAGACCAACCAACGAACGTGCAACGGCCGTGCGTGAATATATATATTTTCTGTTGGCACTATAGACCATGCAGATCGTTGGCCGCGCGATGTGGTCTTCTTACAGCCATTTTATTGCTTGCGGGAGCACAGACAGCCTGGAGGGGGTCACTCAACCTCACGTTGCTGCGAACAATGGTTTTCATGGTGCAGCGATAGTGTTCTTCCCATCGACTAACACGTGCGTCCAAAGACAGTGACAAATCAGTCTAGATCAGCGGATATGGCTGTTCGGGTGCACGAGGACCTATATTTGTTTTCCCGAAGCTGAGCGTCCCTGGGCCAAACCTCTGCCCTATTTTACATTACATCCTGGAAAACCACAACGCGATTCACAATTTAGATACACGAGGTAAGGCCATTTCTCCTATACCTGGTCTGTGGGAGTTGCCTCCAGTAAGTTACCGTATCAGCTAGACTGATTTCTAAGTGCATTGTATCTATCATTTATGCGGTGAAATCCGCATTCGTGTCTTTTTTTCGCTTTTTTTGCGTAGATTACGAATATCATAATCCGGAAATCGAAATCAGTAGCTTTATTTTGATTTTAGCCAAAATAAACTTAAAAAAAAAAAATGTTTTTTTTTATTTTATTTTTTCAGGAAATGTGCATTTTATCGGAAAAAGTTTCAAACAAATGTCGTTCCCCTTAAAATCACCTAAAAAAAAACCCAGTTCCATTATAAGCTAAATTATTAATTATTTTTCTATTACAGTATATTAGGAAGTCTTAAACAATTATTTATTAACTAAGCAATGAGGATATTCCTTACATTTTTTTCTTTCTTTTCTTACATCCACTGCATTCTAACCGTATCTACGTTTCGGGGTTGTTTCCCCATATTAAGGATCAATTTCTATAAATTTAACCAAGCAAAAAACCATATTATATCAACACTAACAACCACATCTTTACCCTCAGCATACAATACTTCGCATTACACTAACAAAAAAAAAAACTCTGTAAGCAGGTAAGCAGGTTTATATATATATATATATATATATATATATATATATATATATATATATATATATTTTTTTTTTTTTTTTTTTTTTTTTTTTTTTTTTTTTTTTTCCCGGTTGGCTCTATAGCCCTTGTAGATCTTCGGCCGCGCGATGTGGTGTTCTTACAGACATTTATTGCTTGCGGGAGCACAGACAGCCTGGAGGGGGTCACCCAACCTCACGTTGCTGCGAACCATGGTTTCCATGGTGCAGCGGCAGGCTGCCCATTGCTCCATAACCGGTCCCTTTGGGGCTAATTCGACAGTGTCCTTCCCACCGACTCACTCGGGTTCAAGGACAGTGACAAATCGGTCTAGATCCACGGATTATGGCTGTTCGGAGTCAGCAGGCGCACGAGGACCTATATCTCTTTCCCCGAGACAGACCGTCCATGGACCAAACCTCCGGGCGGCTATTTTATGTCCTGGAAAACCACAACGCGATTCACAATTAAGGTACACGGGGGTAGGGTCATCACTCCTATGCCCGGTCTGTGTGAGTAGCCTCCAGTAGGCTGACGGGTCTCACATACCCGGGGGGAGGGGTGATAAATTGCTTGAATTATTACTTTAATTAAATTAAAGTAGTGCCGGTGCCGGGATTCGAACTCACAACCTTTGGGTTTGCGAGAATGTGCACTTTTGCAAGCGCGCTAACCCGCTCGGCCACCCCGACCCCCTATATATATATATATATATATATATATATATATATATATATATATATATATAGAGAGAGAGAGAGAGAGAGAGTGAGGGAGATGAATTTTATTAAAAAACGTTTTAAATAAAAGTTGTTCAACTAAATATCGCCTACAAAAAAGGTCTAGTTACATTGTAAGCTAAAAATAACGGTAACGGCTCAACGGAGCCATAAAAAGTTTTGGTTATAATCATAATAAAGCTACTGATTTCGATTTCCGGATTATGATATTCGTAATCTACGCAAAAAAATAAAAAAAAAAATTATACCAATGCGTACTTTACCGCAGAATTGAGCCAATTGTACCCCGTAGCTGATAGACTAAGTAGGCTGATGGGCCTCACATTCCCCGGCGAAGAGGGGTGATTAAATGCCCGAGAAATCCCGGAACCGGGATTCGAACTTACAACTTTTAGGTTTGTAAGTACGTGCACTTTTTCAAGAGCGTTATCCCGCTCGCCACTCCGACCCCCATATATATATATATATATATATATATATATATATATATATATATATATATATATATATGTGTGTGTGTGTGTGTGATATATCGATACTGCTAAGAATGTACTTTCATTTATAATACTGTATAATAATGACTGTTGCATTCTGACATCAGACTACTCCGTACTATCTATTGGTATCTGCAATTCAAAAAGGTGCAAAGTTATGTTACAGCTCAATGGTAAACATTCAAAAGAAAAATACTCTAATGATATGATACGAATCAATGAAATTAATTTATTTTATCAAACAGGAAAATTTACGTAAGAGTCGGTTGGCACATTTTTGTTAAATTTCTCCAGTTGGGTCGGCCATTGTCAAAACCGGCCGAGAACTGGTATTGTTAAATATACAATTTCCGGAGGGAATGGGGTGAGCGAAAGTTGAATGAAGCTTTAAAGGGACGCCAAGGCATAGAGCCCCCCCCCCCCTCCACCATGAAGGAAGTCTTTAAGAAAATAATTACACTGGAGGACACTCCACACCGGCAGCCACCGACCGGCTCGGGTATATTAAAAGTAAAAAAACGTAAGCTGAGTGTGTCATCAAGACGTTTTAAAAACTGTTCTTTGCATATGCGATAAGAGCTTATAACATTTTAAATTTATTACGCCATCCTTAAATCTGCTTCCATAAAAGATCGCTTTTCTGTGATCATAAATAATGGTCAACTCATCCGTGACCAAGGAGCTCATACCGACAAGCCACCTAAGACCTCATACTAACTGAAATGGCAAATGAACTCTTCTAGAACAGGACTTCAATGGAAGTTTTGAGCCAACTCGGAAAAAAAAAAAAAAAAAAGAATTCTTCGATACAAACAGTTTTTAACTCCGCAGTTAGGTAAATCTGTTCGAACGAGCTCGGACAAAAGGAAAGCTTAATCGCCGTAAAATTTACAAGAATGGTTAACATTACGATAACTTAGCATCGGTCACAATTTCAAACCATAAAAGTACAAAAGTTTTGATTAAGGACTGTTTCTTCTTGTCTTTTTTTAAATTTCTAGCACAATTGATTGTCATTTTTTCTACTCGAAGATTTATCACTTTCTGGTATTTACGATTTAAAAAAAAAAATAAAAAACGCAAATCAATATGATCAAAATTAAATTTTTAAAACGATTTTTTTTTCTCTGCTCAAAAGTCAGGATTCGACAGTTGCATGGTTTCACACTGAGCCCGATGTAATGCTTAATAGCATAACAAGTTGTCTTTTCTTTTCAAAGCCCATATTACAAAAAAAAAATATATAAAGTAAACATGGTACACGTAACATACTATAATGACTTACCACGTTACTTTAAATAAATTTTAAAACTAGGTAAACATAAACTTGACGTGGTGGTCATTATGCTGAAAAACTTTTTAATTCGAAAAGTTTAGTTTGAATTATGAGAGAAAATAAATTGTGTGGCATCTCACATCTCACGACACTACTTCAAATAAATGTTAAAATTTTCTATTTAGTTACCATTGAAACAAGCATTTTTCATTAAATAATATAAAAGTACAAATTATTAACTACAACAATTACTTAAATGGTATACCTTTTTCGTCACTCTCCATTATCTTTGACACATTCATATGATAGATATTATTTTTTTTTCTAAAATCACTAGCTTTCCAACGGTATATTATAAATCTACATTGCTACTCTTATATCCGGAAATATGTTTTCAACCTGAGAAAATATTTCTCCTTCAGTTAATTATCAAACTCTTTTAAAGCTTATATTTCTCGATTTTTATTACTACTAACAATGAGAGACGATTAATTATTTCAAATAAAAAAAAATTAAAGGTTCTTTAGAGGAAGCCATTTTGAAAATTCGGCATTTAATTCCTGTCAGACTATCTCAATGAGGATAAGATCTAGCTGATATTAAAGAGCATATAGTTGTACATTGATATAAGGAGTTTGATCAAAATCGTTAGAGCCTTTTTCTAGAAAATTGTAAAAATGTGTAAAATCGACGATATATACGATAGTGCCATCTCTGGTAAGCCGGTTTTGGCGAAAAAGCTGCTGTTACTTCAGGGGCTTATTTTGCGAGACATGGTTATTTGGACTCAAGGGACATTAAAACGTGTATTTCCGTTGAAAATTCGGATTCGAAATTTTTCACGGACGCAATACCTTTCCCCTTAGTATACATGTATATAGTTAACAAAGTCGACGAGTGTAAGCTTTAAAAATAACTTTATTAAACAGAGTACAAGTTACATGATATATATATATATATATATATATATATATATATATATATATATATATATATATATATATATATATATATATATATATATATATAATGAGGCTACTGAGTGACAGATAGACTTTAAAGATATTATAATTAGACTTAATACTAAACATAGTGAGAGTGTCTCACATTACCTTATTCTACCTTACATTCTATCTTACATTCTAATACTTATTCTAATACTACATTCTAGATACTGGCTACTACATTGTAATACAGCTACATCTAAGACTACATTCTAAGACTAATTCTTATTCTAGTCCTACATTCTAAATACTTATTCTAATACTGATTCTTACATTCTAATTAACATTATGATACTGCTATTACTGTCCTTTTCAGATAGGCTTTTATATATACAATAGGAGAAGGGATGATTAAGGAAATAGAACTTGTTTTAATGCTGACAATCAGGAAGGACAACAGTGACTTCCTGGGTTGTAAACATTATTTAACAACAAATATTTCCTGGGTCAATGGCATTTGTTAACTATATAAAATAAAAACATAAGTGAATATATTCATAAATAGTATATATAAGTAAGTGAAAGTAAAAATGAATAACCTATTCATACAAATAAAAATTTAAAAAATGACTGTAAAGGGTTATTGAACATGCAATAAAACCTCGAAGATTAAATATGGTTAATTTACGCTTGGAGGGTTGGCTGAACGCTGTTATTTTGGTGGTTTTAGCAGGCGATTCCCCCGTGAACTGATTCAAAAAGGTGATCAGCGATTCGGGGTAAACGAGCTGTGATAAATAAATAACGATTTAGGAAACCCGGAGGTTCAATGCTGATACCACCAATCACCCCCTACATACCCCACTCCACTGACCAGGGTCTGACTGGGGATATGAATATCGATATATCGGGCCTCTATATTTTTTTAATGCCTCCATGATATTTTTGGGTTGTTGAGTTGAAGGGCTTTTTAAAATGTATTTTTTGAACTTTTTTTAATTGTTTAAATAGCTTTTTTTTTTAAAGTGAGCATCTCTTGAGCACAACCGAGCGCAGTGCTCTAACTTGTTTCTCTTAACCTATAAGGCTTATATTTACGTGATAAAATAGTATCCAGCTGCGTATATCTGCGTACTTTGTTAATATTTTGATTTTAATTCTTCTTCCTCGTTCCCTGATTTTAATTCTTAAAAGCATTGTTCTGACTGAACGTGTCCAGAAAGGAATCTCGGGGGAACATTTTGGAAAAGGTCCGAAAACTTGCTCATTCGTGTTTATCAGGGTGCTGATTATGAATTTCAACTTTTTTATCTTAAATTTTTCCAGGAAGTATACAAAAATGCAAAAAAAAAATATATATTTTTGCTCATTACTTAAAATCATTAATTTGAATATTTTCTAATACTTATTTTACATTAAATTAAACAAGGGTAAATCATCTAAAACTTTGATTCTAAAGATTTTTTGATTTGGCGGCTCCGCTCTGAGTCGAAAGTAGGAGACGCAATGTATTCCAGTCAAATGGTAGCCAGAAACAGGGTGGAAAGTATTGAAGATGTTCTGAAAATCTACTTATTTATAATTTTTTTGGGTGCTGATTGTAAATTTCAACTCTGCCAACTCAAATTATTCCCAGAACAAAAAAAAAAAAAATTAATACAATTATAAAAAGCTCAAAAATAAATTTCTACATTTCATCTCACAATTTTATTGTCATGACTAAACTATATGTACAACTGCATAGATGCCATGACATGCCTAATAACATCCACAAGATTATTCTGCTCGGTAACACTACGATTTAAACCTATTGGGAAGCTAGGGAAAAAAATATTGAGAGTATCGTAATAGAGCATTCCCGAAATTTCAAGAGGGTCTCTACCGATGAGGTCATCAACATGCTTGGACGCCCGATGCTTTCGTTAATAAATAAAATAAAAAATCTATTTTTCACTATGTTTTAAATTTAATTTATATCAAATATAAAAAGATATATTCATAACATGTTTAAAAAATTTAAATTATTAATTTTTATTAAAATTATATTGTATCTATTAATGCTCATATATTTTTTTTCAATTGCCCCTTTTATTTAACCAATTATTTTCCATATATTTTGAACAATATCTTTAAATTTGAACAATATCATAATAACTCCTATTAAATCGGGGTTTGCTGCATTCGATTCAGCGTAAATAAAATCAATAAAATAAAATAAAATAGCCCTGTTACTCAGATAAAGAAAAGATGAGACTATTTTTTTCGCAAAAAGGCCGGGTTTTTTTTACTAATGTGCGGCGCTGCGCAGCCGTATAAATTATCTGCTAGACTAATTCTTCTTTTGTCCAAATATTCCACGCAAAACTTTATTTTCAAAAGTCTTAAGATATATAGAATAATATTAAATGTAAATAATCTATTACTGAACTGTATTGTTCTAACTATTTAACTCAAAATACTTCAAGCCACTTGATTCTCCTCTTTCCTTCTCTGATCCCTAGTACAAGGAAGTTGTTCATGAATATATGTTTTTTTTTTGTTTGTTTTAATATTGAGAAGGATTTTCTCTTCACTATAGTATTCCGCGATCAATTCTATTCTTTCTGAAGCACCCTCAACAAAGAGCCTAAAACCCTGCCAAGTCCTTTCACATAATTCCTCTCGGCCTTCCTTTTTTTTCGGAGCGCTTCCACTGAAACGTATTTGCAGTTTTTTTTATTATTATTCAGATGTTCGCTCATAATTGAAGCAACAATTCAGTTTTTCCCAAACTGGATACTTATATCGTTTACATTATTCCATTCTAACATTCTTATCTTCATGTACCGTACTCATTATCATTAAAATCCGTCTATAATTATTTGTTTTTTTTTATATTCGCTCATATTTCTAAAGAATATAAACGTATGTTGTACCCGTGAGACACAAACGTGAGACCGAAACGTAGCCAAATATATAACACAACAGTTTAATTTGCGTATTTTAGTAATATATTGAATGATCCACCAAAAAAACAAACAATTATTCGAATTCAAAAAAGGCAGATCAGGTTATTATTAAATCTGAAAAAAATTTAACCTTATTTTATGTTTATTGTATCTGGTCGGAAACTACTTTCGATTAGCAAAATAATATGTTAGTTAGAAAAAATAAATCAGTTTTAAATATTTCGTCTTTATTTTATGAAATCAATCAAGTTAGTAAATTGTACAAGGGGTTGTATATAGTATTTAGATTCAAAATATTGGGCACTCTGTAAACACAAAATTTGATGCGCTACAATTTTTATTTGAAACCTTTTTTAATTTAGAACAGCAGGTTCCATGGTAGAGCGTTTGAAAGTGACTAGCTTAAATGTTTTGGCAAAGTTGGCAAAAACTGCCATTATTCGACCATATCCCTTCACCGAATTTATAATGCTAGGCACTCATTTGACGCTAAATTTAATGTTCTACAAATCTTGAAATAGAAAAGTTTCCGCTAGGAAACAGTTTTGGATTAATAAATCAATAACTGAAAAACAAATCGTGTTGTTTATTATAACATAACGTGTTTATCAAGCTATCACGTCGAGGGACGTTGTAAACCTAGTATACTTTTGACATAAAATAAAGTCATCAAAACGATCCCCTGTTTTCTAACATTTATTTGCACAAACAGTTCCCGTAGTCACCCCGATGTCTAACAATATTCTAGTAATTAAGAATTGATAAATTATTTGCAACTTCTATAAACTAGTTTTAAATACAAAAAATGAAGTGACAAATAATTTATCAATCCCTAATTAGATTGATCCTTCTATACCATCATGCGTACGTCAACTGAATATTCTAGTATTTTATGTATTATGTATTTTATATACCAATTTACGTATTTATTTAGTTATTTATAAATTTTATATATTAATTTTTAATATTTTACCTTATAACCTTATTACAAATAGTTTCTTTAATAATTTCTAAATACAATTGATGTATATATGTATAAAGATATATATATTTATATATACACACACACACAGACACACACATATATATATACATATATATATATATATATATATATATATATATATATATATATATATATATATATATATATATATATATAAAATGAAAAATGTAGAAAGAACTTTGTTCAACAAGTTATCAGATGGAGAATATAACAGTTATTTTAATCTCATTTAATGGAGAATGCTTGTTTTGGTGACAATATGGTCCATTCAACGAAGTGTTATTTGTATGCAGATTTCCCTCTGTCTGTTTCCCAACCCCTGCTAAAATCATATCAGCTCAGTTTCCCTCAACAAATATATTTATGCTGACTGTATCGTTGTCCAGTTCATTAGCCAGCAACAAAGTGTATTTAAACATACCTTCCTAAAATGCTATTTATCATCTGAAAGCGCTTCAATTTTGTCATATTTTTATTTTCATTTTGTTGATATAATAAGAAAAAAAAATAGAGGACTACAACCAGTAGGCAATGCATGATTATTTGTAACACGGGAAGAAATCGAAAAATAGCGAATCTAATTAGAAGTGTACAAAAAAAAAAAAATGAGTTTAATCATAAGCGACATGATTACGTTATGACGATGATGGCATTGTTTTGATGAATGGATGCTGAGATATCAATGATTAATTACGAGGATATCATCCCCCGTCCCCCCTTCCGCACCCCATGTCCCGATTTTCCGATACTAATGACCCACTGAACTAGAATTATAAATAAATTGCCGTTCACAAATTTCGTATATTTAAGGTCTATCAATCTATAGAATAAATATAAATTTTGGGTACTCTAAAAAAAAAAAATATATATATATATATATATATATATATATATATATATATATATATATATATATATATATATATATAAGCAATGAAGACCATGCACAGCCATTATGGAACTAAAGAGTCACTGAGGGGTGAGGAGAAGAATATGGAGAACATTGGAATTAGCTGAAAAGCTTGAAAAACTCTTGCCATCGACCCTTGGTTAAAAGTAAAGAAAAAAAACTGCTGGAGGTAATTATTGCCCTCCTAATTAGAAGAAAAAAATTTAAATTTGTTGACTTTTCAATATTAATTACTTATATAGTAAATACGTAAATCGATAAAATATTAGAAATGAAAAATGGGAATAATCACGATGCTTCCGACTCTATGGTATCATCTGTTTCTATATTTTGGAAAGTAGGTAAAATCGATTTTATATGTCATTGGAATCGATATCTGCGTAATATTTTTTATTATTATAAGTGCCTAGCGTGATGAGTGACCGCCCAAATCGGATGACCACCTACCGGGGAAAGCCACGCACCCACTCCGTGTGCGTGAGGTCCGTCAGCCTACTGGAGACAACTCACACAGACCGGGCGTAGGAGTGATGACCCTATCCCCTGTACCATAATTGTTAATCGCGCTATGGTTTTCCTAGGATGTCAAATAGCCGCCCGGAAGTATGGTCCATGGATGGTCTGCTTCGGGGATAGAAATATAGATCCTCTTGCGCCTGCTGACCCCGAACAACCGTAATCCGTGGATCTAAACTGATTTGTTACTGTCCTTGAACCCCAGAGAGAGTCAATGAGGAGAAAACTATCGCTGCACCATAAAAACCATGGTTCGCAGCAACGTAAGGTTGGTTGACCCCCTTCAGGCTGTCTGTGCTCCCGCGAGCCATAAAATGGCAGTAAGAAGACCACATCGCGCGGCTAAAGATTTGCAGGGTCTATAATGCCAAAAAAGCAAAACAAATATATATATATATATATATATATATATATATATATATATATATATATATATATATACATTCAAGGCCGTAACACGTTCATTTGTAGGTCTAATCTAACCTTAGATTAAAAACTTGAAAAAAAATAATTATGCTCTGATAAATTCATTTTTCTTTCAAAGTATTATCTTAAAAGTTTAAGCCGATACAACCTTCAAGTTAGGTACATCTGAAAAATTTTTGATTACAAATCCGACTTCAGATTCGGTGCTCAACTGGCCAGAAAGCAATGTGATATCTAATATAAGCCGTTCAAAAAAATATTAGTTTTTTGAGCCAAAAAAATGTCTGAACTACTCTACTGATGTTGAGAATTCATCTCAATTAGTATCTACTAAATAGTAATAGCTTTTAGATAAAAAATTGTATGTAGACTTTAATTTGCAAATTACTAGATATAATCTTCTTCCGAATTTATTCTTTATGGTCAACATTTTTGTGTTTTTCATTCTTATGGTCGAAAACTTACAAATTTCCTCTACTAGTTTTTCCGTTTCCATCTTGAAGCAATCCGAGACCGCAAGGTCACCCCCAAGGTCAGGCCCAGAGAGGACTGATGAACAAAGTTAGTGGATGCGGCTTTTTCTAGCTTTGGAATTACAGGAGGTAAGGAGAATAAGTATATCAACATTCTTCTGAATATATTATACATTTGTTGCTTAGTACTAAAGAAAATATGGAATAATTAGAATAAAAAATAAAACTGATAGTTTTTAAAGTATAATTCCAGATTTTTTCTTGACGCGAAAAATCAATCCAGAATTCCCGATATTCAAGGAATTCAAGGTTGCTGGACACCCTGTTATACGCCACATTCTTCCACATCTCTCCTGTACCGAGAACACTCCTCTCCAACATGTGCCTCAATATAGGCAAAGAACTGTTGCAAAATATTTTATAATATAACAAAGAAATTAATAAGTACTTTCTGAACAAAACGGACTGAGACAATTGCGGAATACGACGGAACGTGGGAGGGTGGATATGATCAGGTACATTAAATCATTTTGTTCTCATTGGTTAATTAATTATTTTAACACACCTGTTTAATTGTAGGAATCAATTATTCTTTACTACGTTAAATTTTTTTTTATAGCATCCTCGCTAAAGATTGCCTGCACAGAGCAGATAATGAATTTCTCGCTAGATAACTGCTGAAATATGGATATTAGATAAAATTTTCCTAAAGTTGGCGAAGGTTTATGGGGGGTCAGGGCGAGAGTTATTGGTCCGCCCAGCTGTGAGGGATGCTCTACTCCTTATCCTTGTTTGTGTTTGCCTCCCCCCCCTCCCCTCCACGGGTTTCGCGACATCCTCAGCAAACTCAGAGTTCTTCACCTTGTTACCGAAGGTGTTGGGGGTAAAGCCGTTGTTAATAACATAGAAGAAATAATAGTATAATAATAACATTCATAAAAAGCCTCGAATAAAACAGTTTAACAATATTTGTAAGCTAGACGATCAAATAAGGGTTATTTAGAATTATAAACAACATATAAATTTATATATATATATATATATATATATATATATATATATATATATATATATATATATATATATATCCAATGAATAAATAAATGAAGAAAAAAAAATTCTGGTGCTAAGACTAAAAATAACTAAAATACATGTACACAAAACAAAAATCATTTCTGATCAAAAGTCATAATAGAATAAATAAGTTAAAATTATTAAATGTAAACGAATAAATAATCATCAGGGAACACAAAAATAAACAAAAAAAATCTGGTGCGGTGCGCACAACACACAATGTTCACTTACCACCCTACTTTGAGTACAAATTAATTTCTTCTCAAGTAGGATTAGCTGTTTCAAAACAGCAATATCTTTATTATCCACGATGGCAATACATCCCCTTACCATATATTTCATATATAAAGGTAAGTGGAAGTAAAAGTTTCCATTAAATAATATAAAATGAGAAATAATTAACAACAAGAATTATTAGTCATTTATTACGCATTAGGTTTTCGTCACCCTCCATTACCTTCTACGACTGTATATGTCAGATAATATATATGTATATATATATATATACATATATATATATATATATATATATATATATATTTTAAATCTTAAGCTTACCAACGGTATGTTAAGGACCGCCATTATGCCTGTTCCACACCAGTGGCAAATCGTTGGTCAAACAACTTCTCAAATTTTTGTGATAAAATGGAAAAGCACAAATGAAAAAATAGGGCACATGGCAAGCCATTTGACGAATCGTTTGCCAAATTTTTGAGAAAATATGATGTTTAAAAAAAATTACGTTAAGAAATATTATTTAACTAGGAGAAATATTATTTTATCAGAATATTACAAATATTTTTACAGAAATATTATTTTATTAGGAGCTGGTGATTAAAATTTTTAATTTTTTAATTCCATAACTATTTTCTCTTTGAGAGAATAGGACTTTCTCTCCATTGCACTGAATAAAAGGGATTGATTGTCCTATTTTTTTTTTTTTTTTTTTTTTTACTTTCCTACCGCTACCGGAATTAGACTTTTTATTTGATATTTAACAACATTATTTTGTGAACTTCAATGATCGGAGGTTTCATTACGAAAATTAGCTGATTTTTTTAAGAATTGGTTGGCAAATATTGAACTTATAATGCAGAAAAAAAATACGAATTAAAACAATAAATCCAATTGACAATCAAGGTTATCAATTTATGAATCATTGATAATTTCAATATCGACTTTAAAGAGACGGGAATTTTAAAATCCAATATTTAGGAAATAAATAAGAAACCCGTCGGTCAAAGAGTTCGTTCCTAGTGTGCATGGCACGCAACGGCAATGGCAAATCCCTTTGATGTGTAAAATAAATCGCTGGGGAACGGCCAACGCCAACATCGGCCAGTACTTTCACCAATGCACAAACATTCACAAATACTCAGATCCACACCGGTGGCATATGATTTATTATTTATGTTATTATTTATTATTTATATATGATTTGTTATTATTGTTGCCTGTCCCGATTTAGACGGGAGCGTGACAGACTCGTTTGTGTTTTCGTGTTCATGTGATTATTGTTATTGAAAATATAATTCAAAAGTTGAACTAACAGACTGCACTTCAATTAATATCTTGATGTTATTATATTTTTAAGAAAAAGTTGGTCGGGGGTGCGGTGTTGTGGAACTTATTTTTTATCGTTTGCCAAATTTTCGATCTACGTTGTAGGGCTAAATAGAATAAACAAGATAACAACCAATATAACATGACATTTTTTAGGTATAAAACATAACAGTAAATAAATAATATAGGTAGACAAATATAGATAATAAAGTATCGGTATAAAAAATGAAAAACGCACACACCATTTTGCGAGGTTATTTGTAACCAGGGGACCTAAAAACGCGAATTTCAATTGAAAACTCGGATTCGAAATTTTATACGATCGCAATACTTCCTCTTACTATATATTTCATATATAGGTAAGCAGAAATAAAAATGTTGGGAAAAAAATATTTTTTAGAATTTGTTTTTTAAAAAAAAAGTGTTTTTTAGAAACAAAACAAGATATTGATGCATTCAAATTTGAAACTCATGATATAGCATTTAGAACTTTAAAAGTGATTTTAAAGAAAAATATTGAAAAATAAATTTCGATATATTCTGGTATTTGAACAAATTTTGATATTTTGAATATTTATAAAATTTGAAATAAGAGTACATTTTTAACGATTCCAGCTTAGTGGTTAGGCATGTTGCTTCTAATTTGAAATTTATTAATTTTCAGTAATATTAGCCAATCGCAAGACCCATATTGGGGAGCACACCCAGCCAGTATAATAGAGTACCTGACCATTCTTTGGCTGGGAGGGGGAGGCGGGGAAAATAGCGGATAAAACTCACAATCATAGCCAAATCACCTCAATGCATAAACGTAAGTCGAAAAATAGCACTTCCTTATCACCATTGTCATAAATGCAAATTTCTTTTTCCATACAAAAAAAACATATTTACTACTTTTAAAAACCTCCTTAACACACGACTGTACTTCTGCTGATTATGAACACTAGGATGTTAATAAACTATGGCGCATGAATATATTTTTTACTCTAAAATAAAAATAAAAAAACTTATTATTTGACTCTTTTGTTTTTAAAATTTTATTTTCATGTAATCAATAATAATTACAAATGGATATTTTTAGTGGAGTTAAATTTTCTAATATGCTTAAAATTTCCACTATTTTTGTTTGTTGGGTGTAAAGATTAAATTATAAAACGCTCTAATATTATATAACATTATTTTTGCTATATAATTCTCAGTAGTCATATTACAGTTATAGTACACTGAAATATTGGCAGACTGTACGTATTATAAAATAGGTGTTTACGTGTTATACGTGGGCAAGAAACGGTGGAGTGGACTGATCAACAACGGGGCCCATGAAATCTTCACTCCAAGCACTCCACTAGATTGTTCCATTTGGAGTGATCATCAGTGGCCCACGTCAGATCACCAACCAACATTTGCTGTTATAATTGCATGTCCCACAAAAACCCAGCACGAGTACAATCTGCATCTCTACTCCGAAGAATAATATAGAAGTTAATATTTTGTTTTAATTGTTATTAAAAAAAAGTAGTTTATTGCAGGATAACTTTTTAAAAAACCTAATATTGCTAATTATAAGGAAAATTTCTAACCTAATCATTATTTTATGTGTGTCTTTCATCGATTCCTCATTCGCATGCATGTCCTTTCACCATACAATCAGTGAAGAATTTTAATTATCCACACGTGCTTACCTGGAAAAAAACAAAGCAAATACAAATTAATATTTGAAATATAATTAGAGTATATTAAGATAAATGAAAACGAGCCGAGCTAAAGCTCATCATAAGAGATATTTTTAACATAAAATGTTTTAAATTATCAACATCGCTAAAATTCCAGTTACTAAAAACGTAACGAGAATGCTGTAATTTGATTTGTTAATTATAAAAATTTTCCTATGAACAGAACTCTTGTGAGAGTGAATAAAATTAAAATTTAATAAACAACAATATTATATATAAATATTGAGAGTAAGAACTTAAAAAAAAAAAAAGAAAAAAAAATTATAATTAGGTAATTATTGAAAAAAAAAAAAATCTGTAATATGTTGTGCCACAGAAATATTATTATTCAGCTTATTTTCAATAAAAATTTTCTTCACAGAAAATATATTCATTTTTAAACTAATGTTTTTGCTAGAAGAGCGTTACAAAAAATCAAGAAACAAAAACTTTTTATGATCATTAAATTATAATAAAATTCATTATTTTTTTTTTTGTTCAATTTAGTTCAGGTCATAGAAAGATCTTTTTTTTCAGTTTAAAACTTTCATTTTAACTGAAATAAAAATATTAATTACACAGGTTAAATAATGAATTTTTGGTTGTATTCTTAATCACTGAAATATTACTGTTAAAGCGTAAGGCCTTATTTTGAAAAAGTGACCAAATTTCAAAAATGAGACAGTCATTATAAAGCTAGTTAGATTATTCTACACATTCTAGTGACAGGATTGATCGTAAGGTTATTATTGAAGGGCAAAGTTTACAAAATGGAAAACATTTAAAAATTTAGACACTGTTTGACCACCCGTTTTGGATATAATCCTTGATTGAATTCTAATACACAGGTGGCCATTCAACGTAGAATTTAATTTTCTGCATTTTATATCCATTCATTTTATCGCTAAATTTAATAGTGTTTGAGTTACACTTAAAATACTAAAAAAGAAAATTTCGAAGTATTTCGAGGGTATTTAAGCTCGCCATAGAAATAGGTGCAAGCTTAATTTATTTTAATTATAGAAATAATAAGTAGATTAAAACAGCTTTGTCTATTTTTTTTTTTTTTTTTTTTTTAACCACGGCCCTTTTTCTATCTGATTTTACTGGCCTAAAATTTCCAAATAGAAAGAAAATATCGGAGTAAAGATTGAATAAACTTTTTTATTTAATAAATGTCCAGTAGCTTTAGGACAAAGAAAAAGTTTTTTTTTTTGGCTTTTCCGATATCGCTTCAACTATAGATAATTTCAAATTTGAAAAATCTTCTGTCTGCTTTAGACACAAACCATGACCTCAACGTTAATGCTTAGAAATATATACAAAAAAGAGACTTGATCGAAAATAGTTAATGTTAAAAAAATATTAAAAAATTCTAGTTTAAATATCGGATTAAAACTTACGGAAACAAATAAAAATTAAAATTTTCGTTCATTAAAATGTGGCCTAAAACGTGAAATTTTCAATTTTAAATATCACACACAATCTTGTACCGATATAGACCCCAAAACTGACGAACGACTGGTTATTTGTAGGAATAATATAAAAATTAATACAGTCCGGGCATATTTCACTTGCGTCTCTTAAATCGGAATGCTACTTCTGAGTTCAAGTACTAACTAATTGTTTATAAAAAGCCCGAATAAACCCCGTTCATGTCCTTAAGGGTTAACATCAGTAATATGGGCTATGGTAATATGGCATGCACATAGGCTGACTACAGTATAGATATTTCTTGTGTATACTTCAAGGAAAGTAATTTCGTTACTTTATTTGGCAAGAATTCGATTGAAAATAATATACAAGTAGTAATTTTTACTTTCACTTACTTTCAAATATATAGTAAGGGAAAGTATTGCGATCTTGAAAAAATTCTAATCCGATTTTTCAACGGAAATTCACGTTTTAAAGTTCCCCGAGTCCAAATAACCAAGTCTTGCAAAATGGTCTCAGTGTGTGTCTGCATCGACTTAGTAGTAGTGCCACATTTATATCATCGATTTAAAACATTTCTCGAAAAAGGCTATAACGATTTGATCAAATTCGTTATATTAATGTACAATTAAATGCTCATTAATATCAGCTAGATCTTATCCTAGGACAGGGCTAAAATGCATAATTTTAAAAATGGGTTCCTCTAAAATACATTTAGTTTTGTTTATTTGAAATAATTAACGGATAGCAGTAATAAAAATAGATAAATAAAGGAACGAACATTAACTAAAGGAGAAATATTTTCCTAAGTTAAAAACAAATTTCCGAAAATAAGAGTAGTAATATAAATGTATAATATACCGTTGGAAAGCTAGTGATTTCAGAAAAAAAATATCTAACATACGAATGTGTAAAAGATAATGGAGAGTGACGAAAATGGCATATCATTTAAGTAATTGTTGTAGTTAATAATTTGTACTTTTACATTATTTAATGAAAAATAAATGCTTCCATGGAAACTAAATAGAATTTTTTTTAAATTTATTTTTGAAGTAGCGTGAAATGGGAAAGTTGTGTGATTTTTTCACCGCACCAGATTTTTTCTTTCCAATTTCAAATTAAACTTTTCGAATTTAATTTTTTTTTCTCTGCACGATGCCCTCCGCGTCAAGTTTATACGTACCTAGAAAAAAAATTCTAATCCCCAAGAAAAAATAACGCTTTATAAAGTAAATGTAAAACGTTTTTAGTTCAAAGAAAATATATATGTGATTGAATTTGTTATTTTCTTATTATTTTTTACGTGATGACTTCAAAACCATTTTGCATCCCGCACCTTAACTAGTAACCCGGTGAAAAAAATGACTAATTAGAAGCAAGCTTGAGACAGATTGTAATATTAAACAATAAAAACAGTTTATTAATTATATTATTAGATTTAGAATGGCTATGGATCATTGGGTTGGCCATGCCTATGAGGATTTATGTGCTCATTAGTCAATTGCAGATACGCAACAAATTTTCAATCAATTTTTTGTTTAATCAAACTTAACGAGGAGACATCAACTTCAGCATCCGCGCTCTATAACTATTGATTTCATCTCTCCTATAAAAATTTAAACTATGCCGAAGTTCCCAGACCCATAGATCCACTACTCCGCGAATAAAAACTCAGCCCCAGATAGAGGAAGATAGCACAAGTGTAAGACAGGGAGAAGAAAAGTTAAATTCGACCCTATCTAGGATCCGGTATCATATATATCCTTTATAGGACCCCCTCCCTTTGAATTTGGCCCCGGTTTTCTCCTTTGATATCCTTTTTACACCCCCCTCCTAGCCTTCTGTTCAGTCCTCCTCTTTATTACCGCCATCAAATCTGCTTCTTTGAATAATTTCCCTATCTCTGTCGGTTTACGAGCTCCCTTCTTGTACTGTTCGGCATTCAATCAGAATTGCCACGCGTAACGACTCCGATAGCAGTTTGTCGAAGGGAAGGAGGGGTGCTTCGTCGTCAGCAAAGGTCGCTCTGTGAATAGCACTCTCTGAAATATTATTCCGAGACAGTGTCACAAATTTTAGACGAAAATTTTATAGACATTGAATGAACACCGTTTTTAATGAGATACCTAATTTAATAAAATAATCTTAAGCCTGGTGAGGTTCATGATAGATTAAGGATCTGATAATAAAATAGTGAAAATTGAATAAGTAAACTTGTACAAGTTTATTTAGTAGCAGTCAAAAACGAATTATTTATTTATTTATTGAATTTTACAACTATAAGAAAGCTATAACTAGAAAATAACTTGTACAAAACTGCCCACTGGCAGAACTTCAATGACAACTCTACGTTATTAGGCATTGTAACCATCTTCTTTTCAGACATCTTGGATGGTTATCGGGAATTTGTTGAGGTGACAGGTAACGAACTAGTGGGATTAGAATTTGTAAGGAGGTATATCAATTTCGCGTAGAATCACCATCAAATGAAATATTGAGGTCATCATGGATAATTTTATTTGAGATATAATAATGGATGTAGTGCCATTTAGTTAGTTAATAAGCAGCATTGGAGATTCTTCGAAGGATTTTGGATTGTAAGGATTGGATACATGGAGAACGGAGCACCAAGGTTCAACCAAGTATTTTCAAATTTGCTTAATTATATTCATATAAATAAATAAAACAAATAAATAATTGAAAGTTCAGAGCATTAAGATAGCAGTAACTTTGATTAACATTAAAAGTAGGAACATTATCTTGGTTAATTATTAAATAATGGTAACCACAAACCAGGCCCTTGGAAAGGTATCCAATTTAGAGGACAAGGTAAGATATTCAAAGGTATTCATAAGCTTACTTAATTTTGGGATAATCATCCTCAATGATTGCCCAATGGCATCCCTATATATATATATATATATATATATATATAGACAAATGTATTAGAGCTAGATAGATATCAAGCTCAACTCAACTCAACCTAGAAAACATAGCAACACAAAGCAACAAAATTATAAATTCGATAGATATATTCATTATAATGAGTTAAAAATGATCTTCAAAACGATGAAAACTGGTTATTTGAGATAATGTATCTCTTCTCATACAGAGGCTAGTGTTCAAGGAAGCCGTCCCTATAATGAATCAACTCAGGGAAATGAACAAAAATGGTCAAGTTCCGGAATGGAAAAATTTTGTTCGATAATAATCTTCCATCTGTCGACGTATCTGAAACTTCGATGAGGCTGAGAAGTGAAGAAGAAACGAGAAAAATAAAAATCCATTCACTCTTAGAACAGGCCGAAGGCGCAGTCTGACTCAAAAATCCCTTTCAGTAGAGAAACACTTGAAAACAAATATTCAAGGTCAAGTATATTTTGTATTTCAGAAACCTGGCTTACCAAGAAATTTATTTCTCTACCAGACCACTTCGACTGATGGAATTATATTCAGCCACCTGCTAAAAAAGAAAAGAAATTCGGAGGAAGAAGTGGAAGTCTAGCAATAATTTTCATCCGCGATATTTAGTCCAGACGCGAAAGAGTAAAAAATATGATTATTTATTTTTTGAGATAAATTACAACGGTACTTTCTCAACGTGATAATTAGGAGAAAAATAGCAGAAACAAATTTTATACGTTTTAGATAAAATCGGTAAATAGCAATATGGTGAAAAAAAATCATGAAGTCGAAAAATAGTTTTTTCACATTTCATGTTTACACTCATCATCATCTTTGTCTATTTGTTGCAAAGTTTGAGAGCGACGAATAGCTATAGATTTAGAAGCACCATTTCGACATAAGAAGAAGAAAAAGAAGGAGAAGATTCAGTTCCCTTTATTAAAAATTTATCATCTTCGTTTTCTTTTTTAATACTTTTACAAGTCAAATCCTCTTCCTCGGTGGCTCTTTTTCAGTTTTAGCATCGTTATTAGCAGATTTCGTTAAATGAGAAGTTAATTGGTAAAGAGGTTCGGTTATGGATTTCAGCTTCCTTTTGAACTTCTCTTAGAATTGCAGTTCTTCACTGAGTTATATATATATATTTTTTTTTTCAAATGTTTACTAATTGTGACAATATCTTGTAGTATTGAACGCTTCATATTTAAAACTGAGTTTAATATTTAAGCCGTTTTAATTTTTATTATAAAATTTTATCATAGTATCGAAACCTTTTCTATATCGTCCTGCGGAATTAGATGACGTTTTACCTATTAAAATAAATTAGGGATTGATAAATTATTTGCCACTTCTATAAATTTGTTTTATTGAAAACTAGTTTCGAATGTTATACATTCATTCTCAGTTCTAAAAACACACAAAAAATTCAAAAATAAGCAATTCAAAATACAGTTTGGTATTATTACACATATTAAATTAGATCAATATAAATCAGTATTATAAAACATTTATGAATTATGAATTTAATTAAGACAAGAAATAAAATACATGTTGGTACTCACCAAGGTTTAAATGGATTATATCAAACAGAAAAGTTTGTACTGGTTTCTTCTCGCATTGAACTAACAATGAACGAAAAGTAGGTATCAGGTTTATAGGTAAACGGTTTAAGGGTCAGGGTTTTTCCAGTAATCCCGGTGAGTAATTGTTTTTTCTGTTATAGATGTGAAAGATTTAAGATTGGACTATTGGAGATATTTATTTGGTCATTTAAGCAAAAATCTGGATTGGATATGAAGGATTTTATTATTTCAAGTGCTTCATATATATTTAATTTGAGGCTGTTTTCAACGTAATGTATTAATTTAACTCCTGAATTTTTTAATAATTTTTTAAAGGAAATAAACGAAATTCATCCCTCGATTAAATTCACAGTAGAACTGGAAAAAAAAAAACCATAAACTTTTTAAATTTAGAAATCTCAGTAAGAAACAAACATGAATTTGAAATTTACCGGAAACCCACCAACACGGATGTCGTTATAAACAATGGAGCTAGAAGTACGATAGGATGTTTTTAGGTAAACGGTTCAAGGGTCAGGGTTTTCCAGTAATGCCGGTGAGCAATTGTTTTTTCTGTTATAGATGGGAATAAATTTAAGATTGGACTATTGGAGATATTAGGAGGATGGATGTATAACATTCGAAACTAGTTTTCAATAAAACAAATTTATAGAAGTGGCAAATAATTTATCAATCCCTAATTAGATTGATCCTTCCATACCATCATGCGGATGTCAACTGATAATTAAAATAAATCGATGGGGATCGTCTTTCCAAAATAAGTGACACATTTCTTTGAATGTTTGAAAAGGAAAATCAGATCCGCTTAGATGATCGTTGTAAACGAGATTTAAATTAAGATCGTCTTGATTAAAAAGTATGGGATAATAAATGTTATCCCTAATCAGATGTTTTGGTATCCCCGCATACGTTTGTGTAAGATAAAAACAATCGAGATGCTTGCGTCTCCCCATCCTGAAAAATTTGCGTATAATATCCTGATTCTCCATAGCTACGTCATCAAAGATAAAGATGGAATTTTCATTTGCTTCTTCTTGGTCTATTACTTGTTCATTAGCGGTGAAAGTATTCGGTACTCTTTCCATTACTAAGCGTAGAAAATCGTATTTCGGTTAGTCTAAAATTATTCCGTATAAGTAAATATTTTCAAATTTGAGACCTTTCGGGTCTAATAAAAGGCTTACCATGAGATTGGTTTTTCCGCATCCGCTCGTTCCACAAATAACAGCTCTTAAATTATCCGGTAACAAAGGCCCGTGGCGTTTGTTCACCTTTCGTTTAATCAGATTTTCCGGAACTACAATTTTAATTTTTTCATTTTGCTTTCCCAAACGCATTTTCTTTTATATGTATATACTAAACATATGTCATTACGAGCTAGCGGTATAAATAGGACCGAGCGATGAAACCTAGCCTTCAGTATGGCTAAGGTTGTAGTGTGTAGAAGAGGAAGAGGTTTGATCAACAGATCGATCGGCTCCCGTTTGAAGTACATATACCGTGCTAGCACTATTGCGGTCCGAGTACGAATTAAAAAAAAAAGATTGGCCAGAGGAGACGGAGGAATCAAACCTTTGGACGATGCGTGCAGAGAACACGATCTGGTTTATCATCGATATGTTGACAGCGATAAAAGGTCCGAGGCAGATCGGATAATCGCCGAAAAAGGTTTGGGAAAGAGTACGAGCTAAAGATTCGAGTTTGAGCGAAAAAGCAATCGCCAGGGCCGTTACAAACGTGATACAAGCTAAAGTTAAATTAGGAGCTGAATTACAAATAAAAAATAAAAATAATAGACAAAGACAAAGGAAAAAACTGAAAAGAAGAAAAAAGGTCTCAAGTTTAGTGATACAGAACAAGCGGCTCGTGTAAAGAACGTGTCATCTCTGAGTAAAGAATCGCGATTAGCTCTAACAAAAGTTAAACGTATATTAAAAAAATATTATTCTAGTAATATTCCTCGCTCACCTATAGTTTTACCAATACCAGAGAGTGGAGGATTTTTACCCTTTCTGGTACCCATAATGGTTGGGCTAACGCCGATCAGCTCAATTTTATATATATATATATAAAGTAATATGACCAATCGTAAGAAAAATAATTGTTTGAATTTGAAGATATTTAATAACCAATATAATTTTGAATCTCACAATCAGAGAGTAGATTCGTGTAACGGTGAGGTAAAAATATTACGTATTCTTCCTGGTCTTGAGGTTGACCAAAGAGGTGTACTAACTCACGTCCATCACCGTCGCCTGAAGAGAAGGTCCAGATTTTATATCATCTGCATTTTTTTAAATTTAGAATTCTACACCTGTTTCCTACTTAGAGATCGTTTATTCTATTGAACTCTTTACAGGAAACAGAATTCATTTTTTGAACGATAAAATTACTGTTCATCTACAAAAAAATATTGCTTGTATATAAAAGATAATTATATATTTTTTAAAATAATATTATACTTACGTTTGATCGGTAGGTTTGTTCTGTTGTACAAAATACAACTGATGATATATTTAACACCGATGCACATATATATATATATATATATATATATATATATATATATATATATATATATATATATATATATATATATATATATATATATATATATATATATACATACATATATAAGAAGTTTCAAGTTTCAGGGTGTTCGGTACATACATATATCAACGCTTTCTGATCTTACACCTCATTTTTCATTTGGCGTTTATTCTACAGAAAATTTATAAAACCCTTTACATATATGCATATATATATATATATATATATATATATATATATATATATATATATATATACACAATTGGACATCTCTAAACACACACATATATATATATATATATATATATATATATATATATATATATATATATATATATATATATATATACATATATGTTTAGAGATGTCCAATTGTAGTATATGTAACACAACCTTTAATTATGAGAACAATTTAAACATTCATTCGTAAAATGATCACAAATCTAAACTCCTTTACGATTCATTTCAAAAACAAATATATGGTAAGCGTAAATTTTCTAACATAGTTGAACATAATGATAATTTGTATACAGGTCCCAGCAGTACTTCATCAAAAGTTTTTTCTCTACCAATTATAAAAAAGGTAAAAAAAAAAAAAAGTTGAATCTAAAAAAAAAAACGAACTTTTAAAACTCTTCCCCACTTCTGATGATGAAACCATAGTTATAAGACAGCTTTTGAAAAACGTATAGTCTCTTACTACTTACGATCAACAAATAAGAAAAAAGAATTTATGGATGTAAAATCCTTTATGCAGGATTTAGGGGATAAAATTAAAAACATTTTAAATAATTATTTAAACTCTTTAAAAGCTAAAAAGGTAAATGCCGGTTTATTTTCTATCGATATCTTAACATCCGATATATCGATATTTTACAACGATATATCGATGACATCATATGTTAAACTATATTACAGTAGAATGTCGATAATTTATATCCAGGTAATTCGTATATCCCGATAATTCGTGTGGATTTTCTGGTCTTTTAAAAATCTCCCTTTATTTCGTATAGAAACACTGCAATCCAGTCCCCTCGATAATTCGTATTTATTTTCGTGTTCCAAGTAATGTAAATGTCTAGTAATTCGAATTTCCAAATAAAAAATCTGGTTAACTCTTAATCTTTTCAAGAGAGGTGTGCGAGTGAGAGAGAAATCGTTTCTATGAATTTCGGTCGGTTTACCCTTTTTTTTTCTATTCGTCTCTCTTTAAAAAATATTGTTCATATTGTTAGCCATCAATATGGATTCATCTGAAAAATTAAGTTTGACTGACAAATCAGCGAAAGCAAGGTGTTTTAAAAACAAAAACGTTACCGAGAGCCAATCGTGCAAACACAAAAGCATGTGCCACAAGCGAAATTTTCAACGAATGGGTTCAGATATGGAATAAAAAAAGCGAGCATTTTCAACTGTTTATTGACAATTGTAAGGCCCACAACAGTACCCCATCACTCAGCGATGTTATTGTTCTGTTTTTGCCTCCCTACACCACCTCTAAGCTGCAGTCTCTAGACTTGGCCATAATTAAATGATTCAAGACATTTAACGCAAGGAAGTAGTGATGCAACTATTAGAAAGCATCGAGGATGGGAATCGCCTACCTCAGAATGAAGAAACTCACATAACTTTTCGATATTTCGCCTATTTTGACGAAGGTTTAGAGGTAGCTATACTCCGTATAAAGATCAGATGAAGAAGAAATTGATGTGCCTACGATTAGTTCCAAAATGGCGAAATAATACATCTACAACGTGTGTCATTTCTTAGCAAAATCGGATGCTTGTGTAAACGTATTTTCTGCTCTGAACACACTTAAAGACCCGTCTTCAATGATTGTACCATATGAAAATAATCGATTTTTTTTTTCAAATGTGATATTTTAAGGATTTGTTGATTTAACTATATCTTCCATATGTCCATTTATATTAATACAATTTTGTATTGATTTTCCTATTTCCTATTTTTTACTACCGATTATTAGAAATCTCCATAATTTGAATATCTCGCTAATTCATATTTAACTTTCCAACCCTTGACCATAAGAATTATCGAGATTCTACTGCATTTTATTTTAAATAACAATTTCCTTTATTCGGTAAAATTCCAGAATCGTAACCCCAACACGGCGAAGGTCTTGATTTTAAGATCAATCAGATCCTAAAAATCTAGGCGTCCGCCATGTTTGGATCACGATTCTGTAGTTTTACCAGTAAATATAATAATACACAATATTTAGTAACCTATACCAAACAACAATTAGTAGATAAGGTTTATATACAAATAATGCTAATTAATCCTATGTAAAGACAAATTGATAATTATATAAATGATTGTACTGAGATGTATATCAAGTATATTACATGCTTTTAGATGAATGTTTGGAGAATGTGCAATATTGTCGGAAGCGTTATAAGATAAACAAAAATTTGAGAAGTTTGAAGGTTTTATTATTGAAAAATTTCTAGAAGACCTTACATAATATTTGAAATATGGCTAAAAGCCTTCAAAATAAAAATATTTTATAATATTTTTATTTTTTTAAATATAATTCTTTTCTACCATTTTTTATAATGATTCATGGCTAATATTGTTTTATAAATAATAATAATTATATTATTTCTTAACCTTCTTCACAGTTTAACATTATATTCATGTGATGCACTTTTCTTTGCTTTTTCGTCCATTTCCTTTCGATAAATAGATATTTTTCTAGCGATTATCGGCGGATATCGATATTTGGTTTTGCGATATCGCGAAATATCGAATATCGATATTTTACTTCCGATGTTCCAACCCTAGTTACCGTCCACACACACTTGCCCGACAGCGACACCACCTCCTGCCCGATTTCACTCACCTGCTCGATAGCGACCCCGCCTGCAAAATAATCTCAAATTGGGAGAACTTAAGCCTACAAAATAATCTTAATTTAGAGTAAAATAGAAGGGTTGCATTCTGACGCAATGGGGGGCGCAGCTTTATCCCTCTTACTAATAAGTTAATAAAAGGGATAAAGTTACCACTGAGTCAATGGAGGAACTTTAACAATATTAATGACATTATAGATCTGTCGGTCCTAAACAACATGTTTCCAATTCCGATCATTTCCCTCTGCTTGTAAATATTTAACAAAGTAAACCCAGCAGGCTAGCACTAAAATGACCCAATTTATTAAAATTATGAAATGGGATAACATAAAGCCAACCACTTTACTAACATAATAGAATATTCTCCTAGAGTAGAAAGTGACAGGATTATATCCGCTGATCCTGCACAACTGTATATAAACAAACCGTGGTATATAAACAAACACCACGATTTTTCTTAGAGAAAAATACCTCAAACCTAAAAAACAAAAAAAAACACCTCATAAACTTAGTTAAATTAAAAAAGAGGTCATACTTTCGGAACATAATAGATTCATTAAGCCAGGCTACCGATTGTATTAATTTTTGGATATTAATTAATCGTCATCAAGAAACTAAAACACTTACTCCTATAGCTCCAGAAGTATGGACCTATTATTCCCTACAAAATTTTCCGTCTAAACCAATAGATAATACCATTTTTTTCGAAGCTTCATACCCTCTGTTAGACTCTCCAATTTCCGTCGAAGAAATTCAGACTGCCCTTGGCAGTTGTAAGTTCCGTACATCAGCCGGCACGGATGGCATAACTTACAGTTTTTATTTTTTAAATTACCTCCTAATAGTAAACTTTATCTTCAATATATCTACAATAAAGTCTTACACTCCGAAAAAATTCCAAAACAATGGTTACAGATAGTTGCTAATCCCCTTCACGAAAAATATGACAACTCAAACCCAGAAAACTGCCTCCTCATCTCGTAAATTAGTTGTATCATGAAAATTTTTACCCAAATCTTACTAAATTGATTAATCGCATGAGACCACCATGCCAATTGTATACAGAAAATACAACCAGAATTTAGAAAAAAATTGAAGCAGTGATAATAATCTGTTTACACTAAATACAATTATGCAGTTACATATCTAGGATATAAATAGTCTAACAACCTTTTCCCTAGTTTTCGTATATTATGAACGAGCATTTGACAGAGTAAACCAAAATAAACTTTGGTTAAAGATGTTTGAGCTCGGTGTTAGTAATAAAATGATCCGATTATTCAAGAATCTATAAGAAAATGTAGGAATGAAAGTTAAATTTGACTGCAATAATTTCTCACAGAATATTGACGTCACCTGCGGTCCTCTTTAGGGGGAGGTGACTAACCCTTTCCTGTTCGGTCTCTTTCTCAGTGACATGGAACAATTATTACGATCTCAAGGCTTCGAAGGCATTCAAATCACATCCACCTGCGATGTCATTGCGCCACTATTTCCCGATGATTAAGTCTTGTTGGGCAGTTCCTACATTGATGCAAAGCGTAAACTGAATGCATTAGTCAAATATTGCAAAACGAATGACTTAGAAATTAATTCATCGAAAACGAAAGTTTTGCATTGCCACAGGGGAAGACATAAAAAAAATATCTGATGTGGACAACATATGACATCCTTGAACGCCTATTAAACTATAAATCGGTGGCTCAAAAAGTTATCCTGAATTTGGTTACTAGTTTCCGAAGATTGAAGAATCTCAAAAACGACATTCGGCGTCGCACCATCTATCTATTAACACACTCACACACACAAGTTCTTGTTCCTGGAGGTCTTATTCCGTTATATGTAGTTTTCTTTCAGTAGGTAACAAGTTCCCAAGAGATTTCTTCGAGTTCCGTGACAACATTAGAACTGTCAATGTCACTAGATAAGGCATTGGAAATCGACGGTTTCGATATTTTAAGCGGAAGAACCCCCTAACTTATATATTATTCTCCTGCTTCGGACTTGTTCAGCTCACAAATGGGGAGGAAAACAATTATTTTACACTAAGTGTTACATTAACACTTAAAACAAGTAATGAAAATGTTTAATTGGATTGGAAACCAAATTTCGTTTGTAACCTTTATTACAGAGGAAGCAACAAAACGGGAAGACGGAAAAGGAAGTCAGGCAATCAAAGTTGGAGTGTGAGTCAGTGAAGTTTTGAATGTGGAAGCAGTAAGACCGGCGGAAGAGTTCATTCCAGAGGGTTCCTAGCGAGTCTGGAGGAAGAGGCGTGATAGTTCGAGACCGCAGTGGAGGTGATGCAAATCTAGCGGCGAAGCGGATAATACCCGAGGCTACGAAGGTAAAAACAGATAAGTCCTAGTCCCTTACATTCATATCTACATTTTGTTAAATATTAAGTGGCAACATAGTAATACCTTAATAGACAACTCAGACCCAGTATTATCAAATACATATATTATAGTCAATAGTTTTTCGAAATGAGATTAATTTAGATCGTGCATTATTATGCCAACAGTTTAATTATTAAAGTCTCTTAAATAAAGTCAGATCTATGTCAAATTCTCTTTTTATATTTACCCTGCATGCCATCATATAAATGCGGCATCCTTGGAAAAATCTCCAATGGTATTTATTAATCCCAACCCAGAGCCTCCATAGCAAGAGGATCTGTAGTCTTTAGCCTTGGCTAAAGTTAATGTAACTAAATAATTCAGTTTGTTTGATTAGTTCCCTTCTAGAACCGATACAAATACAGAGTATATTAAATTAATAAATTAAGTAAATGCGGTTTCTGGAACCCCACCCGCACTAGAAAAGCAGATTGCCAGAAACATAGCAGAGGTGTGGCCTAATAGTTAAGGTTAGGTCGATGTAAGACCACGAGACAGTTAAGGTTAGGTCGAGGTTTAAATTCAAATTTGGCGCCATTTGGGTCATGTGACTCAATCACGTGACAAAAAGGGGTGTTGCTCGATAGTTAAGGTTAGATCGAGGTAAGACCACGTAGCGGTTATTGTTAGGTCGACGTTTAAATTTAAATTTTCCGCCACGATCACGTGACCAAATGCTGGCTTCTGATTGGCTGCGCAAAAAAGTCTCCCAGCTCGCCCAATTCTCTTCTACTACCTGATGATATATCGCTTACCAAAGCCCGAAAACTCCAGCTTTACGGAAACTAATTTTCTCAGTTGTCACCGAACCCCATTAATTTGAAAAAAAAAAAATGAGATCTTAAAACCTACTTTGAACTGCGAAAATTGTGGCATCACATTTTATTCAAAGAGTTACTAAAATTTACAACCAATCCTAATACCTTTTCAAGTTTAGAAACTGAGATTTTATCGATACAATGTTGTATTTTAATAGAAAAGAAAATTGTTATTGGGAATCAAAATTTTTGGGGAATTTTAAATTTTGCTACTCCCCCTCCAATAAATTTAACCCAAGTCCCTCACTGGCACACTGTGGAAAAGCCCCGAAATGATTCACGTGAAAACTGGCGTGGTAGCGACCACCTTCTCCAGGCCTCTACAAGCAACAAACACTTAGTTGAAAAGTCATGATCCATCGTATAACAGAATAATATTAACACCGGGGAAACGAATTTCCCATCACATAAGTGAATATTTCGAATAACAAAATATCGTAAAAGCGAATAATTAATTACACAGGAATAAATGGAGTTTCGTCGGGAAAAGAGAAATTCTTCGAACTAAATGTTTCTTTTAATTGAGACTCCACTATATATATATATATATATTATCGATCTGGGACTTTCCAAATCTTACAGTAAGAACTTATTTGAGGAGAGAATTGAGGGAAAAAAAAAAAAGGCTTACACAAAAAAAAGTTTTGAAAAAATGATGACAAACCACCAAACCACTTTCATAACTAATCATCGTTGGGTCAAAATGTCGGCACTGATAATATTGGCAAGGGTGGGAGGACAAAGTCCGGCAAGTGGGTCTGATGGTCCTTTTTGCCAAAGGCACTGATAATATATAAAACAAAAATTAATTGTTTTGTTTTAATTTGACAATATTTTAAATTACTTATTATAATAGCTATATTATATGTTATAATTAGTTATTTAAAATCATTAACAGGAAAATACAAATCACTTCAAATTAAAAAGAAACTAAATTCAAAAGGAAATCGAAGAAAAGTTAAAGGGTGAATGCAGATATTTCTCATCCATAAAATTACTCAATACGTGACTGTTATTCAGAAACTAGAAACTTCTGATTGTTTATTACAAAAGCGAAACGTGACCGATTAAGTGTCGTGTAGAAAATTTTGGTCCGTAAAAGGATGTTAAACGTCCTAAGGACAAACCGAAACGTAGATGAGAGGATTGTGGTCAGAGGTGTAAGTCTGACCAGATAAATTTAGCCTTGAAGGCATTTTGTGGAGGGTGGTGTCTTGGGAAAGATTATGTGTGGTCTTGTCGGAATCGAACCATCGTGTTCGTTGGACCTTTTTCTTATTATTATTATTACGTGTGTGTGTGTGTGCGTGTGTGTGTGTCTTTATATATAAATATGTATATAAAGTGAACAAATAGCCTAAGGCAAATACTTGTCCATTGAAGCTGGGTGCTAGTGTATTTTCCCCTAAGCCGCTGTTGCTGTGACCCGTACAACACCTGGCACCTATTTCGTATTGCCATAAACATTGCAGAGGGGGTAATTTAACGTCCACCTATGCAATAGATTTAGGCCGTTATAAATGTTCAATTTTAGCTACCTCATCAGCTGAAAATTTACTATACCTTTTAACATCCGTTTGTTTAAACAAACTCAGTTAGTTCAAAACAAAAAAGAATATACTTTATGATTTTTTTTTTTTTTTTTACAATAATGTGAAAAAAATAGTTATTATTAATTTTAGAGACAACTTTAAAAATGCAGTGCATCTACACCTTCCCCTATTGGACAATTCAGGAAAAATATTTTACAATATACTATAAAGACTTTATCAAAATATTAAATCAATTTTCAACAGATTTTAAACCTCATGAATAATAATAATTTAAAATAATTTTTTCCTACAAATTATATTTCCCGAAATTTTCCCAGAAATGAAGTAATGATTTTTCATTTTGATTGATGAATCATTTATATTTAAATATTTTCTGCGATTTTCATGTCAGTTTGGCCCCTTAAAAGTTCCGTTGGACTATCTCTCTCTCACACACACACTCACTCTCTATCTCTCGTATTTTTCACTGGTTCAAAATGTACCAGAATGAAAAGAAAATGAAAAATCTACACATTTACCTGTTTTTAGCGAAAGAAAGAAATTTTTGGTGACAGGATTAGTTTCGCGATTATGGGCTATATATTTTTTAAAGACGTATATATATATATATATATATATATATATATATATATATATATATATATATATATATATATATATATATATATTTAAACATTTTAAGAGACGAAATATATTTTTAATGGTTGACTTACTAGACCAAAAAAAAATTTTATATATATATATATATATATATATATATATATATACACATATATACAGCTTTTTTAATATCATATTTGGATTCAGCACCCTAAAAACTATAGGAATAAGGTATTTTCAGTACAAAAGTTTTTTCATTGTTGGCCTGTGTAATTAAACTATATATATAATAAATTAATTAGTGAAAAGTACACTTCCCATAAATATATAGTAGAAATTGTTTAATATATATATATATATATATATTTATATATATATATATATATATATATATATATATATATATATATATATATATATATATATATTTAGATTTTATAAAATTACGATGCAATCTTAACAATTAACTTTGAATATCTCTGTGGAATCGTAGCTCGTAAGAGGAAACGTTGCGCACTAACTTGCCCGCAGTTGGGTTAACTGGCGTCAGGTGTTAAAGATCTAGTTTACGAGGGATACCATCGACTGCAGAAGGCGAAGAGGGAGCAGTAGGGCAAAGAGCAAGAGCTCCTTTTATTATTTCAGCAGGGATATGCTTCTGTAAAAGTTTTTTATGAAATGTTCACTCGCCCCCTTTTATTACACTGCATTCCGCCCTCGGCGCAATAAAATCCTGTAATAAACTATAGAATTCTACATATTCTAGGGGTATATTTGACACTGAGTTTAAAGTCATTGATCAGTTGAAAGTTTATATTGCTTTAGGAAAATTATTCTTTCAGCTACTTTTCGTATGGGAAATTTTCATATCCCTTCTTTACAACCCCATAAAATATATTTTGATTAAATCATTTAAATACTAAATCACGATTTCAAACACTAAGAAGAAGAATTCCAAATTTTAAATGTCTTCAATACTTACTGGCATAAAATAAAACTTTGATTAATAATTTAGTTGGGTAGCTCAGAACTATTAACTTACGCTCTCAGGGTATAGTAGAGTTGATGTGGAAAATATATATTCAATTTTATATGCAGTAGATCGATTCTGGGGTAAATCCATCCAGGGGCACAACCGGCCTCTATAAAGTGGATATCTTGAGTGTGCTCATGGTCGGAACATCTCCTAGCATAAACGTTGTTCAAGAAACAATGAGAACTTACAAATATAAACTAAAAATATATTTTTCCTGCTAGATCACATGGGTAATCATCATTTTTCTCCTTATCAAACCATAACAGATAAATTGTTAATGATTAAGTCGTAAAAATACTAAATTAGAAAAAAGAGAAAATAATATGAGAAAAATTTAAACTTTAATAATATTGTGAATTTAATGAAATTTGGAAGATCTTGAAACAGTCATCAGGACCAGGAGACTGAGGTTTTATGGCCACATGGTCAGAATGAACAATAAGAGGCCGAACAAAAAAATTTCGACAGAGTCTTAAGCTATAAGAGTATATGTGGATATGTCAAACAAATAAAAGAGGAGCTGGATAGGCTAAAAATCAAGGAAAGGGACTGCTTGGATAGAGAGCTTTTCAGAAAAAAACTAAAAGAAGTTGGGATTCTTGCAGGAAGGAAGGAGAGACGAGGGCGAAAATGGACTAAGGAAGAGCGAGAGGAACAGTACAGGAAGATGAGAGAGTATTGGAGTAGAAGGAAGGCGGAGAGTGTGAAGAAGAATATTAAGTGATATTCGCGTGGTCCTTGCTGGCCGATTCGTGTAAAAAAAAATAATAAAAAAAAATTGTGGGTTTAATGTATGCATACACCTTATTATAGTTTAACTACACAAAATGGGAGCTAAGCTCATAGAGGTAAAAATAAACTGAAGGTTATTTTTGAAATATTCTGAACTAAAACTTGAGGCTATCAAGCAGAAGTTTCAACGAATTTTTAGCTCCAGAAGGACAAAAGTATTACCTACTTAATTAATTGGTAAATATACCCAGTCCATGTAATTAGTAACAAAAAAATTTAATGGAGACCAACCACCAGTGGGATAATATTTCAACACAAGCCAAAAACATACACACACACACATATATATATACATATATATATATATATATATATATATATATATATATATATATATATATATATATATATTTAGATTTTATAAAATTACGAGGCAATCTTAACAATTAACTTTGAATATCTCTGTGGAATCGTAGCTCGTAAGAGGAAACGTTGCGCACTAACTTGCCCGCAGTTGGGTTAACTGGCGTCAGGTGTTATAATACAAAATTAATATTCAAAATATAAGCAATTATGATCCACTGTTGTCAACCATCTTCCCATGCTATTCTCCTTGGGATGGCTGTCGAAAACCTCTTGAACCACAATACCAACCTCTACAAAATTATTATTCTGTTTTGTCTTGAAGAAAGTGGGCATGGGAGGAAATAAATGACAATCTGATGGAACGACGTCTAGACTGTATGATGGGTGTGGGAGAGGTTCGATACCCTGAAAATTTTCAAACTTTTTCAGCGTCCGAATAAAATTGTATGCCCGAGCGTTATCCT
This sequence comes from Rhaphigaster nebulosa, assembly GCA_948150685.1. Taxonomy (NCBI): domain Eukaryota; kingdom Metazoa; phylum Arthropoda; class Insecta; order Hemiptera; family Pentatomidae; genus Rhaphigaster; species Rhaphigaster nebulosa. The sequence continues at coordinate 54,105,572 of OX411307.1, read as the reverse complement.
GATGTTACTTAGTACACCTAAACGATTTACCAAAGCTCGGTAACACTAAGATAATTTCCCGTGTTTCCTATCTAACTGTTCACAGTGAAGCTTGGAGTTCGTAGAACATCCGTCAGAATCTCAATGCTATCTCCATCAAGTTCCACTAATGATCACCCTCAGCCCATCTTCCATTCAAAGGTCTTATCTCCTCTGCTGATTTTTTTAAACAAACGCCGAGTTGTACGATGGTCAAGGACACCTTCACCTTCGGTTTGAATGATTTCATGTATTTCTTCAGCGGCTGTAGTTTTATTTATTTATTTAATATTACGAGTATTTCTTAAGAAACCATCTTTCTCGTTCGGTTGCAGCTGATGAACTAAGGCTTTATTGCACGGGTCAAATGTTTAAAAACAAGCTTAGCTAATCCTTTACACAAGAGTATTGATATTGGTAAGCAAGATATTGGTAAACATTGAATAGGTTTAAAGTGCGTATTTACCTCCTTTGATAAACATTTGATAAAACGATCATTATTTTTGATACACCCCATTAAATACACGTTTGGACATTTTAAAAGAAAAATAAATTGACTTGATATATCTTAATTATTTACTTATTTTTTATTTTTATGATTTGCTATGTATTTATTTTATATAATTATATCATCTTTTTTAGTTTAGTCTGTAATTAAAAATCCAAAATTAATTCGAAAGTTACTTGTAGTGCAGGGTGCTGGTATAGGTGGGCCCATATTTCGACAACAGAAAACAATCTAGACATCGCCACCCTTTTTCTCTCGTCGGACCGCATGAACGTAAACTGATCAAATTGGGAACCGCATTCATGCAGGAAGCTCAGAGATCCTCGCACAACCGCGATCGGCCGTTTTGGTAAACAGGGGAAAGGGATCTGATGTCAGTCCCCATGCCTCTTAGGGAGAAGGGTATTGAGATAGTACAGGGGAGAAACTTCCTAGTTGGAAGGCGAGGAGGGTTTCCCCCTAGTCTAAGACAAAAAGACGAAGAAAGCCGATGAACAGAAGAAGCCCTCGTTTGCTGACACGTTAAGGAGATTTGCACTGAGCACTGCATCCAGGGCGACAGAGGATACCTCAACTTAGAGGCGAACACCTAGACTAGAATCCTAACAATATTTGGTAGGAAATCCCTCACGGTGAGTTGATAAAGGCTTGAGTAGACCTAGAGATGATGAATTTGACCAAGTCCCGTACCGTCCTAGTCAAGACAAGAGGAGCAGAGTAAGATAAAAAGTTAATGGAACTACAGTTCATAAAAGAAAAGGGTCTGAGGACGAGCCTGGCCAAGGCTAGAAGACCAAGGGTGCAAGTAAGAGGAGTCCCAAGGAACTGGGATAGAGTAAAGTTTGAAAAGGTTCTTCGGGAAAGGCTGGAGGGTCAAATATTCCGGAAACTTCCGGATGAGGTAAAGAAAGGAGGGTGGTTAAGAAACGAATTCTGGAGAGAGACGAATTGAAAATAATTTGGATTGATGAGGTCCACCCATTGGTGCGGACCGCCATCAGCTGATGGATTATGGAAATTGTAGATAAAAGACTACCAGGACGCTCCAGTCTGTATGAGATGACTTGAGAGGGATGAAGTAAGGCATTAATGTGTAAATGGTGTGGCCGAGAAGGCCATAAAGTCATCGATTGCCCGGTGAAGGAGATGCGCCCACCTGATTGCAAGAACTGCTTAGCAGCAGAGGAGCCGGATGCAAGTCATTGTGCAGGCAATAGAGAGGGCCCGATGTATCTTCAGAAGATGGAAGAGTTTACCAGAAAGACGTGATAAGCCCAAACAGCACATCATACCTGAAGATTATGGATCCTAACCTGGAGAAACTACAAAGGTACAGCAGCCTCATCGGATGAGGTGTGCCATCGCACACCGGGCTGCAAAACAGTTAACCATATCATTTATTGTTCCCAATAATAAAATAACCCCCTGATAATTGTACAATAAGAAATGGTTTATATATAAAGTTGTTTATTGCCATCAGCAACCTCACAGCTGGAAATTATTATTTATTTTGTTTTCTAAAATTAAATTATTTTAATTTGCTGATGCTTGTAAATAAATTAATTAACTTTCAAACAATAGGCAAGATCCAACATAATTATATCCCCCCTCTCGTTGAATTTGAATTCCCAATAAAGGCCGTACCGTTATTAAAAGACCTTCTACTGTGCCTTTATTTTCCGCCCTTATTATGATGTTCCGTTTATTATTATTAAATTCAATATGAATGCTAAAAAAGAGCTCATAAACACGTTTTTTCTTATTTATTCATCTTCGAAGGCTTAAAAGGATAAATCTATTGTCACTATTCACGATAAGGATTAATTAACTTTTAGTTGTAAAATTTAATTAAATTCAGTCGACTCCTATTATCAGATGACTAGAAATTGATTTTGATAACTCGGTTTTATTTCCTCCAATTCCTAGAGAAAATTTTGTTTAGCATCTGGAATGTAACGGAAGATATGACGTTTTCGTATAATCAAATAACTAAACAGAGCTGAACCGGCTTCCATGAGAGCACGTGAAAGAAAACATTATAAAATATGCCTAGAAATTTCAGAAAAGAAATTAATAAGGTATTAGTATACTGATTCTAAAACACTCTGCATGTTTCGTCTTTCTTTACAAATTGCCAAGTTATAGGCGTATAAAATTTCTAATCGGCCGCCATTTTGAAACAAGGTGGATAGTAGTGTCGAGTTCCGATGGTCATCCTGGGGGTACCAGTGACTTTGTGACCAATTTTTTTTATTTATTCGACAATCGGATTCTACGTTTGTTTTTTTCTTGGTCGATTGCTAAGTTTCATTATAAAAAATAATTAACCAAAACCAGGATATTAAATATTATATTTTAAACCAGCTTAAAAATATCATAAAAAACAATATAAAAAAATGTCAAAGTCACTGCATAAGCGCGACATGGTATCATTAATAACCTTCAATTCAAGTTCAATGAAATATAAATACTGAATATTGCTGAAAATAAAAAAATTAGATAACACCTAGAATCAATCTATATAACTAAAAATATAAATTGGAGTAAATTTTAAAACTGACATGAAGGGGATGGATCAACACTACGTTGATATTCTAAATAAATTATATTTTAAAATAAGTAATGAGAAATAGAAAACCAATAAAAACAATATAAAATTAATAAGATAATTTAAATAGTAGATTAAGCAACATTTTGATTATGAAGTATGGATTAGAGAAATCCTAGAAAAACAACATTGGGCACCCTGATAGATAATTATATATTGCTACAATTTTAAATTGTTTATAATTAATGACTGTATGGAATATTTTTAAACACTACCAAATGTGTATTTATTATATATAATGTGTATTTATTTTTGTTTATATATGGCAGGCTTAAATATGTGCAAAATGGGCCCGAAGCAATGCCTGTAGTAATAAAACAAAGAAAAAAGTAAAGAAAGTAAGTTTAAAAGCGTTTATTTTCCTGGAAATATAATAATACTTAAATTTTTGTTTCAAGCTCGCCAAAGATAACGATAAGCTGCTTTTCACTTCCTCACATCTCCCATGTTTGTTGAAGTTAGTTGTCTCTGTAGGCTTTGGCAGCTTTGTTTTTTTAGGCAATTCAATTTAAATTTTATGATTTTAGAAGTTAAAATAGAAAATGTTTTAACTTCTAAAGCAAGTAAAATATTGAAGATTTTTTTAATCCACCCATTCCTAAATAAAATTACCGATAAAGACTTAAAACCTTTTTTTTTTCTTTCTTTTTATAAACCACACAAATGGTTCAAAGAAAGTCAAGCCATTCAGATTTTTTTTTTTCTTCAAACTCAAGACGGAAGGCTGACTATATAAAATGTATTTGAGGTCGAACCGGGACTGAATTATTCCATTCACTGGATTCTTCAGTACTTTGAGAGAAAAGCTGGGAAGGTAGAATTCCTGTTTACTGGTGAAAGAACCGCTCTGGAGTGGAATTCCACCTGGTGGAGTAATCTACTCCTGTCGATCAAATCGTGGCTTATAAAGCCACTGGAGATCCAGCTTGATAGATATTCCGCAGAGACTTTTACTCCCTCCCCCAGAAGCACATACATGAATCGATTTTATTATTATTAATAAATATATATCAATATATATATATATATATATATATATATATATATATATATATATATATATATATATATATATACTTTTTTTTTTCTCGCAGAACTGTTTTTAATATAAAATAAAACAATCTGCCACACTTAAAGTGCAACAGATATTAGTGCTGCATGTAATCATCATTCTTACCATTTTTACACACTAAAAAAAAAAAAATTGAATAAATGAATAATACTAATCATAAAAATATACCAACCGGTGTATTTACATTTGTTTAAAGATAAAACAGCTTAAAATACTTTTTAAAAGCTTTTTGTTTGCATTGATAATTTCATTCATTTTGAGAAAAAGAAAAACGGTCTCATATTTGCATCCTAATTTATATATGTATTTATCTTCAAATCTCATGTATAAGGTGAATGAGTGAATATGCGTATGCTATATAACATATAATATGCACATACAACTAATGGCTTGGGGGAAAGTATAATCTCATAGAGTTATTGTCCCTATTTAAAATTTGTGTTACATTAAGATTTATGGGAATATAGCTATATAAATACCTAAGGAACTGGTTCCCTTAATAAAAATCTCATTATTCGAACCACCTCAAGTTGGAATTCCTTACCCATTTTTAACCGTAATTTTTCCTTTAGACACAACTCATTTCTTCCCCTTCCATCTACCACACTAATGTAAACGATATTTATTTATGCTTAATGCATGGTATGAACGGCTAACCCTTCAGTGTGGCAGAATATATTAATTCTCAATAAATATAGTTTTTATATAAATTTCAAAATGAAGGTAAGACATGCCAAAATATATTTTGTAAAATATCAAGACGAATGTACATATCGGGGCTCCAAAATAACTCTGCATTTTTATTTTGGAAAAATTCTTGTCCTAACTTCCTGCAAACAAAACTTTTTCTTAGGAACTTTTTTTGATACAGTTCATGCAAGAACTTAAGATTTATAGATATTTCATGGATATAGATATTAAATTTTTTATTGTAAGTTTTACGAGAGCTTTTAGGTCAGAAATTTAACAGTAAACGTTAAAAGTTTTATAATAAAAACTCTTACAAGAACGTTTTAGCCAGAACTTTTATATATAAATCCTATATTCTAAAAGTTCTCGAAAGAACTATTTAGTGAAATTATGTCCAATAAAAGTTCTCTGGAAAATATGAAAAATACTTATGGAATTTTGTCTTGGCAGGTTTTCTTATCTTTAAATGTTAAAGGGGAAAGTTCCCACTCATATTAACTTCAAATAAACATTCTGTAGGTGATTTTATTAAAATTAAAGCAATTCTTCAATTGAAATTAAAAATGTAACGTTAAATAAAAATGTAATTGTTTTTATATTTGCTCTTCTACTAAAAATTGTATTTATACGTATTGTTTTTTTCTTTATATGTAGCAGTTTCTGCGGGCTCTTCTAATTAGGTTCATACTAATTGTACGGCATTAATGCTTTCAACTTAATGGTTTAACATTAATTCCTTTCGAAATTTAAACGGGATGAAAACTGTAAAGTTGACGATATAAAGAAAAAGGTACTACGAACTAATATATTTTCTGAATTGCATAAGCGGAATGAGGAAGCCAAAATTTGAACAATAATTATTATGGGTGAAATTTTAATTTCTGGGTCTATTGATAATAATGTTGAACTGCCGGATGAGTATATTGAAGGTAAGTGTATGATGTGTAGGAGATAGAACATAAAATAAAAAAACTCTCTCTCTTTCCTTTACGTCCTGTAGATAGCGTGACTTACGGCCTAGCTGTTGAGACTAACGTAAGATGGTGCCACCAGCTTCGCTTCTCATTTTTCGGAAGCCGAAACACTAACTTTTTTTATATAATTGATATTTTTTTTACAATACTTCCAAGGTAGATATATATATATATATATATATATATATATATATATATATATATATATATATATATATATATATATATATAAAAGAAGAATTTTACATGTCCCGGAAAAAAAATTGTTTTTTCTTTCATTTATTTTTGTTCTAATTTATACCAATCAATGACGCGAATCCCTTCTTTTTTAAATCCCGCTTTTATTCCACTTCTGCTTTGTGCTTTATCCGAATCGTGAGTATATGATTTAACGGTTCTACTCGGCAAATGTATAGCCGAAACGAAATTGAAGCTATTGACCAAGAGCCGAAGACAATGACTAGGTCGAACAGCTAAGCGGAGGAGGAGCGATAAGCAAAATGAAGATTATCTATCAGGAAGATGAATTGGGCAAAACAGCATTGTACCCCCTTCCCGGCCATTGATTACAAGTTCTGTTTGCTCCCCCTCCCACCCCCCGCGAGATAAGAATCGCTCTACATGAATCAAAGTGACGCTCCAGGTGAACTCTATAGGATAATGGACAGCCTTGAAAGGATATTCGACCCCTCCCCTTTCACCTTTGCCATTTCAACTCCAGGGCTGATTAACAAATTGTACTCTGACGTTTTATAAACAATTTTTTTTTTCCTTTTTAAGAAAGAATTTGTTTTTGGCAATGGGTTTCGTCATTATCAAAAATGTTTTCTAAAGACTTGTATTTGTATAAACTTGTATTGTATTTAATTAAATACAATCGTCAGTGAAATATTACATATCATTTCCCCGAAAATGGTATTGCACAGTCTTGTTCCTCCTTTACAATAATGATAATAATAAGGTCTAACCCGGAGGTTCAATGCCGATGGCACTAGCAACAATTTCTACACACCTCCAATGAAAAACGTCAAAACACAAATCTACAAGATCAGAACTAACCTAATCCCCACCCAGTTACGGTTCGAGCGGCTCCTCAGACGTTTACACCGATAATTACGGGACAGCACTAGTGGTATTACATATTATTTTAATAATAATATATGTACGTATTGAAAAATAACTGAAATATTTATCTTTTACCAAAGGATAGTTGAACAAAATATGGCCAGCTGCTTGGATGAGAACAAACGAAAAAATAAATAAAACACTTCGTTGAAAAGGGAAAGTTGGTTCTTTCTATACATATAAAAAAACCTATTGCATTATCTATAGCAGGCATGTCAAACTCAATTTAAACCGCGGGCCAAATCACAATTACAAATTCTCGTAACGTGTTTACAAAATAAAAACCAAATTGATTTTCTTTGCGGATAATGTTAGTTCTAAAACACGTAGGAACGCCCGGGTTGAAGCAAATCGAGCAGTTACAAGGACCTTTGCCGACCTACCAAATTTTGTTTGAATCTATCAAAGGGTTCCTGGATTATGGGCCTGGATCAGCGGTGTAATTTACACCTAGACCGTGTAATTTATAAAAAAATATGATCTAATTTCAGTGGCCACCAATGTTCCGAAATAAAGTGAAAAAATCTGATGTGGACACCACATGAGTTCCTAGTACGCCTATTTAACTGTATATCGGTTGCTAAAAAACAAGAAAAAGAAAAAAAAAATAGACAAAAAATGTAATGTTATGCATTATATTTTTTTATGAAAGTTTATTATGTAAATTATTATTTCCGAAGGCCAATATTAACCAAAATATATTAATATTAAAAGTGTCATATACCAAATTTGAATTTTTTTTAATTATATTTTATTATGATTTTTAATGAAAATCTATTAGGACCTTAAAGTAAATTAACACTTCCGGTGGTCATGTAGTGACCAAAAAGAGTAGTCAGTTGACATCCGCATGATGCTATAGAAGGATCAATCCCTAATTAAAAAGAGTATTGCACTAGATGCTACTACAATACCAAATACAAAATTTCAACTTTCTACGGCTAACCGTATTTGAGTTATGGGAAATACGATTGAACTTACGAACAGACGTCATGACGAAACTAATCAAAATGGATTCAGGGAATAGTCAAAATGGATATTTCCGTCGAAATAAAAAAAAAAACGAAAATTTTCAAAATTACGATCATTCCTTTACTGCGTACTAGGAAGTAAAAAAGGCAATTGTAGTTTATTTATTAGAAAAAATAAACTTTCCTCTTTTCAACGAAGTTTTCTGTTTATTTTTTCGTGTGTTCTCATCCAAGCGGGTGGCCATATTTTGTTTATCTATCCTTTGGTAAAGATAAATATATCAGTTATTTTCCAATATATACATATATTATTAGTCAAATAATATGTAACGCCACTAATGCTGTCCCGTAACTATCTGGGTAAACGTCTGGAGTGTCGTTCGAAACGTAAATGGGAGGTTAGTTCTGATCTTGATGATTTTTGTTTTGACGTTTTTCAGTGAAGGGAGGTACGTAGAAATTGTCGCTAGTCTAATCGGCAATGAACCTCCAGGATAGACCTTATTAGTATAATTATTGCAAAGGAGGAACAAGACTAGGCAATACAATTTTACAATCTTTAATTAAGCTTGACACGCTTGGTCTAGATGGATGAAAATTTTATTTTCATATTCTCCCGAAAATTTGAATATATGTTTTTTTTTTAAAGTGCCAAAAACTCCGGAAATTGAAATCTTTGGAAGGTTGGAAAACAAAATGCTGACTGACGTGGCATTCAAAGGAATGAGCGTTGGCTGTGAATGAAATGACCAGCGAACTGTACACCGTACAGATAACGAAGCCACCTGCCGCGAGGTTGTCCGCCTGGATGGGATCATAATCGGATAGCACAAGTTCAAAAATAACATCGTCTGCATTTGACACATATTCATTTAATTAAATTTACAAACATATTTAAAAAAAAAAAAAATCGAGTAACGAACAATATGAGTGGAGCAGAACCATCTGTAGCAAACGACTTCACTATGGCCACGTGCCCATCTTTTTTTTTCGATACATACCGGAAAATTAAACGGATGAATGGATAACGTCATTAACTTGGCATAAAAAAACCAAGAGATCATCAGATCCTTGTTCGATTATTGGTTGGTTACATCGCAACATTATATTTTAATTAAAGAGAACGAAAAATAATAATAATAATAAAGAAACATTTCTGTTAAAAAACAACCTCAAGTCTCTCAAATGCCAGTAAATAACAAAAAAGTCAAAATCAGGATAGAAAATGATAAGATCAGATACAGCACATCTCACATCAACAGACTAAAAGAGACAAACAAAATGTAGATAATACATCAATCCAAGACAGTTTAGCACATACTCAAGGAAAAGGGAGGTAACATTAAAGCAGTTGAGACAGGTTATATCAAAACAGCTGATCAGAAACAACAGAATATACACACCTATAAATATTTTAAAAAGGGCAACTAGTTAAATCAATAAGATATATTTAAAATGTTTAACGTATAAACTGTAGAAAAAGCCTCCCCCTCCTTCTTCTATTAATATTAGCACAGATAAGAAAGGTTTTCTGTTTTAATGATGACTCAATTAGCGAAACGGTATTTGAGAGATTTAAGGTATTCTTTTTGGAAGAATACAAAAATATCCTATCTTATTTATTCATATTTTATTGATTTATTCATAGTTGAATGAGGCTATATACTGTTCGGGGTCGCTTTAAAGTCATTGATGCAAATTCAAGCCTTCTTTGGCTGCTATACCCACCACCATCCGAAATACCTACGTGGGATAGAACAATATAAAAAATGTGCATTTATTGATTTCCATTTACATAGATAAGTAGCGGATGGCGCGATAAGGTTTGAGTCAAGTTGTGACAAAAAATTCAGCATTTAAGAATAATTTTTCAGCGTAAATACGCAAGAAATCAGTATTCTAGAGTAATTTTTTCAACTTTATCACTAAAATATTCTGAATGCACAACTTCAGACCGAAAACTCATGAGACCCGTTTCTTTTACAGCAGTAGTGATTATTGATGAATATTAGTTTGGTAATAATGGCGTATGGGGAAAAGGTGAATTTCCAACGGGTACCATTCCAGTGCTGCAAGTGCCTTTAGTGGGCTCATTCCGAGTGTTTCGGATGGGACTTGAGAGAAGTCACAGATTCAATAAATGCGACCACTTCATTCAAATACATATTACCGTTTGTTTGTTTTAATAAAAAAATTGCATTCGCTTCCATAATTTAATAAAAGTTATTTGTTAAGAAAGTTATCAAACTATCAAGAAGTTCTTGTTAAGTTGCTTGTTACGATGTTTTAAAATCCCAGATCTCGTCTGACATCATATCCCAACCCATTCGTCACCTTAGGGAAAGACGAAGAAAATTATATTTTTTTTTTGGAAAATCCATTCAGTGGCCAGGAAAAAGCGTCATCTTTCGTCGCGTTATTCACAAATCTTTCCAGGCGTCATTCACAAATTTTCTGAACTAACCGTTTGTCAAAATACAGATCGGTTAAGTTAGACTAGAGGTTTATACTTGATCGATTGGGAGTTATGTTTAAGCGTTAATATGGGCATGGAGAGCATCATGGAAGGGCATGTTTCTGTTTTGAAGCAATCATGCAACAAAGTGAATAATTTCATTTGTGAAGCAGTGTAACATCGTCATTAAAGAAGTAATGCTAGAATCCGGCGATAGGTAGCGTTTCAGGTGGTTGTTATGTGAGAAATAAAGGATTCACAGGTCTGACTGTGAAAAAGTTACGTAAAATTATATTTTCTTCTGGAGCGATCCATAAAGCTGGGTACGCATTTGTAAAACTCCCGTCCCGTTCCTCCGAAGCGAACAAATCCCAGGATCGGGGCGGCAAAGCTTCAAAGAAATGATGTTCGGAAGAACGGATACGGAAGAATCGGAACCCGTTCCCGTCAACGGAACGGGGACGATCGCTCCGTTGGCGGTTTTTCATCGTCCCATCAAAGAAATTTTCGGTATTTTAGTATTTTGGTATTTACTGTTCGGGGCAGAGTGAGACTAGTGTGGGCGTGATCGAAGGCGCACTGTTCCGTTCCTACGTTCTTCGAATTCCTCTCTCCCGCCCGTCGTCCGCCTTCCCTTGTCTATTCTGTGAATTTTCATTATTTTATCAGTTTGTGATTGGGCATGGTTGGTTACTTCTCCGTGATAGAAAAAGCTAATTAAGCACGGAGTGGGAAAAATATGAAATCCTCCACCAACGCGGTTTTTTCCCTTTTTTTCAAAATGTAATCAATCAAAATGTACGCGGCTGCTGACACTTGCTGCTGAGATGCCATGATTGATTCTGGGGCGAGAACTCAACCACAACTTCAAAACACTCGATTCTCCCGATCGCCTTCCCGTATCCAATTCGTACGGAACGGTGCTCTGAACGCTGTCTTGTTCTTCGAAACAATGTTCGGATCGGAATAGACACATGGGATTTGTTGGAGTTACGGTATATCAATTTTTCATTCGCTCTATTAAAGCTAGGAGCTCTTCCCCTGCTTGCATCCAACAATTATTATTAACTCCTTGCTATTTATTAATTCTATGCTATTTCTTAATTAATTGATTATAATATAATTATAATTAGCTGCCGAATGTATTTTTTAATAGTAAAATCCAAATTGCGAAAACTTCGCACATCGCTAATGAGACATCCATTTCGTCACAATGTGGCCCCTAGCGAAAAGTACTCTAAAAAGCAGCTTTGAATATCTCAAGAATGATTTTGAATAATCAGTATTTTTTACTATTGAATTTGATTGCTGAGAAAGGTTGGGATTATTATCTATTCGGAAGAGTAGTAATAACGTTTAAAAAAAAAATCAATGTGATTTATCAGCATTGCTCCACTGACTGGGGAAAAATTTATCATTCAACACGGCAACATCTTCATATTCACTCAAGTATCAGGAAGTCGGTAATTATAAGTCTGGCGTGAGGATTACGGTCCTCAACTGGTCTAATCTTCTTAGGTTAATTCAATTAAAAATTAGTGGGATCTTCTCTGAACATGTGTTCCATGGATTAACTGTAGTTGGAGGTGACCTCTACAGTTAACTAGCTCCATACAACGCTTTATTTCAAGGATGACATTTAGGAGATAAGTATACGCGGTACATAACTTGAAAGGATATACAGAATTGTTTTGCCTAGTTGTAGTGTATATTACTTAAGATAAATTATTAATGAATAAATAACTAAACAGGTATCAATTAATTTATCATAATGAGGCGGAGTGGATCCAGGACAACTACAGAGGAGCGGCGCACTATCAGAAGAGTCTAGAGACTGAATCGAGTGTAGTCTCACTAGCGATCTCTGGGTCCATTCTTGTGCCTCTTTCTACATTCTTCTTCCAACTATGTGCCTCCTTTTTCAGCACTTTCTTATAAATTGGTTTTATGCTCACCGCTTAAAGCTGTTTCATAGTTTGCAAATTGATTCTTATTTGGATATAACTATTTGTTTGTTTTTTTAAAGAAAAAAGTTACTTTTTATTTTAATGTACTTAACATCTTCCCCTTTTTCACATAAGAATATAAGTATTTCACTTATTTTTATACAATTAAATAATAATTAATCAAGTAATGTTTTTTTAAATTATCTTCATAATTCAAAGCCATGATTAATAAACATTTGTAATAATTAATTTCATTAATTTAGTTCTAATTTAGTTATCTAAAAATAAGGTAAATAAATATGTTCATAATTAAAAACCATAAAATTACCACTTTACTATCACAATTGAATTTTTTAAATAATTAATTTAATTTTCTACAAAAATAAATACTGTTAATATTATCCATTATGATTATAAATGATTAAATTCATAATTAAAAAAACATGAAATTACCCATTAACTATCATAAATAGGTGCTAACTAGAATCTAACAAAATTAAATCACAATGGGTGTAGCAACTCGGAATAAAATTTGTGCGACGTAACAAAGCTGGGTAAAATATTTTTTTTTAGGGAGAGACAAAATTGATATGCGTTTTTTGCACCCCCAAAACTACTAAATACGAATTTTCATAGCAATCGAAAAATTGCTTGTAAAAAAACAGCTTTAAGCGGTGAGCATTAAACCAAATTTATAAGAAAGTGCTGAAAAAGGAGGCACATAGTTAACAAGAATGGACCCAGAAATCGCTAGTGAGACGACACTCGATTCAGTCTCTAGACTCTTCTGATAGTGCGCCGCTCCTCTGTAGTTGTACCGTGTATCCTAATTTCAGATCTTGACTTGAAATTCGGAGCCAACGAGAATCATACCAACCGCAATCATACCGTACCCTTGTATTTATTTTATTTATGTTTATTCATTTAAATTTTTTATCGAATTGAGATTTTTAATTTTTTTAATCGAATTGAGATACTTTTTTTTTTTTGCTTCTTCCAAAAATAAAGTATCTCAATTCGATTAACCAGTCAAAAGTTCGCCCACCTAGTTAATACAGCATTACTGTTAACTCATGTTAATAATTAAAATAATACTAAATTAATGGTATATTGAGGAAGATTTAAAAAAAAAAAAAAAGCATCAGATCTCTCAATAACAGTAAATTTATAGTATTTTTTTATCTAAAACAGAAAGAACCATACCGTATTTATCTGATTACAATAAAACTTCGTTATAACGCTCTCGTTTATAATGATTTCCTGGCTATAACGCTCTTTTTTTCTCGATCTCTGTCCAAGTTGGTGGTTTTCCTATGGAACTCTATTCATTATAGCAATCCGGTTTTCCGGTTATGACGCTCTGAATGAATATTCCTTTTCAAAATTTATTGTTTTATAATGTTTTATTTTGTGAATATGGCTGAAGTTTTGAATACTATACCAGAAAAAAACCCAGTATAATTGGTTGCACGAACTTATTACCTATGAATGCTTAGGTTACGTTAAGATGAAATGCTTTCATGAATTGAAAGGTTGTTAGTTCTATGGATAGGGATCCGATTTTTGCATTAATTAAAGAGTTAATTAATAAATCCAATTAAAACCAAAAAGATTCAGCCTCGTCTAAAAACATAAAATGAAGAAGAGGAAGAGAATGAACGGAAACAAATCGTTTGTCAAACAACTTGTCCAATGTTTGCGAAGTTTGAAACGTGAAAGTGCAAATGTACAAATGGGGCATCCATTCACTTGGCAAACCGTTTGGCGAATCGTTTGCCAAATGTTTGTGAAAATATGTGGTTCAAAAACTGAAGTTAGACAGAAAAAAGTACGAATTAAAACAATAAATCCAATTAGCAATCAAAATATATCAATTTATGAATCATCGATTATTTCAATATAAACTTTAAAGTAACAACAATTGTATAATCCAATATTTAGGTTAAAATGAGGAATCTGTTGGGAAAACAGTTCGTCACTGGTGTGGATGGAACGCAATGACAATGGCAAAGTGGAGAGCATCATAATAAAGTTATATAGATGTAAACTAAAAAAAAAAATCTTTTATTTTTCTTATTTTTTTTTTTACAAATAAAGGTTGTTTATACAAGTATTTTCTACTTTCATTTAACGTTTAATAAATGCAATTTTACCCCTCTGAATAAGTGTTTTTTTTTTGTTTGTTTTTTAAGTTAAGAGCAAATATAGAGTGCCATCCTCCACCGTAAATGTAAAACGCGTTTTAAGTTAAAAACTGCTAAAGGGACTGGAAGAACTGAAAATCCATCTTGTCTCCTTTAAGACGTCCTTCAAAGAATTCCAGGGCACTTTGGGGACGCAGGTAATGAAATTGCAAAAGGGGCTACATCACAAGAAATAAGCTCCTATCCTGACTTAGAAGAAAGTACTGCAATAAATAAAGCTCCAAGCCGAGGGGTAATCAACATAAGCATCACATTCCACACAATACTTACTATTTCAACAGAGGAGAAAAAGTAATAATTCTCACCCCACCCTCCTCCTTTGGGATGGGAAAAGTCTGAAAGAGGGTTTCCCAAAAGCATCAATTCCAAGGCACATTTGAGGATATTTCAATCGAAATTTAATATATCTATTTCTCGAAAACATATATATTTTGGACAAATTAATATTCTGCAGCTAAAAATTACTTAGTTTATTTCGAATCTAAATTTTCTCCTGCCAAATAGGTGTTACAAATCAACATTTTTTTTATAAAAATTTGCCTTATCTCCATTAGATGCCTCACTAATCATTTTATTTTTTTTTTGTAATAATTTTTCAAAACTGGATATATTGGCTTTTGATAAAAAAAAAAACCCTCATTTATGTTGTTGAATCCGTCGAACTCTTTGCTATAGTACTGGATTGTAAGGAAAAGAACCCATCTATTAACAATAAATATAATAATAATCAACATTATTTACTTGCAATCAGCATTAAAATTAAAAAGTTAATTTATATTTCACTTGCTTTACTGTCATTTGTTTCAAGCTAAGGTACAGGATGAATGAAAATACATCCAGAAAAAACAAAATCACATAATACGCGTTTAGGGTCACCTGTGTTTGAAAAAAAAGGTAATTTTTGAAATAAATTTTGCTGTTCTGCATATTTTTTATGAATTTTAGGTCAACTCCCAACAAATTCATACTTTTAATTTTCAGAAAACAGCGATAACTTACTTTCGGGTTATTATTTTCAATTAAGAACCTTTCTGATCGAACAAGAAAAATAAAATGTTTAGCCTCCCTAAAAATTTAGGAGACTAAAGGGCCGATTTTTGTTTTTTGAGATTTGGCACCTGTCACAGATCACCTCAGGATGATACTCGGAACTCGACATAACCATCCACCACTTTGAAACGAAATGGCGGCCTTTTAAACGTTTCATACGCCCATATCTCTGCCATTTATGAAGATAGAGAAAATATATGAAGTGATTTAATGTAATAACGCATTTACTTCTATTTTATATCTTTAAAAATAAAACAGTCCACATCCTGCAAATGTTGCAGTCCGAATAAATGTTTACTCAGTCCAAAGGAAAAATCAATCAAGAGGCTTGGGAAAGAAAAGAGAAGGTCGTAAAACGGACTCCCGTCAAGATCCGTCGAATGTAGCCCACATGCTTTTTTTTTTTTTTTTTTTTTTTTTGCTTTTTTCAGGATAAACAAACATGCCGCACATAAACTACTGTTAAAGTCAAATATTCCAGAATAGGGGTAACCAATCACCTTGGAATATGTTATGTGAAGACATACTACCAAGAAGAGAATTCCTTTAAACACGGGTTGAAAAATATTTCTGTTTTCTTTTATTTCATAAATCCATGTTAATATTTCGATATAAAATGGACCAAGGCACTAATAATTTAAAGATTAAAAAAAATTAATTCATTAATAAAAAAAAAGTATGTATGTATGGTTTTTTATTATGATTTTTTTTTATAATATATGATATTATATATATAAACCTCACTACAACGGACAGTCACGGGTCCGACGGCATTGTCCGTTGTAGTGGGGTGTCCACAAAGAAGGGGTATACAAGTGCTTATTAAAAAATGAATACGTAAATGGATTTATCAGAATAATTTTATAAATTTAGAAGAATGAAATTTATTAATACAATTTTGAGATCAATTTATACACATGATATTTCAAGAATTTAATATCTATATATAAACATATTATATTGTACATATAAACATATTGCAGTTGTTAAATCTATTGTCATCTTGTTTTTTCTTAGTCTTGATGATGGCCTAAAACTTAGGCCGAAACGTCGGTACACATTGTAATAAGTTTTTTTCTTATTTATTGACTGCACACATTTCAACTAATTTCAATAATGACAAATTAAAAAATAATTAATTTTTGCTTGTTTCTATTTCTTTGAATTTACAATTTCATTTTCATGATAAACCATCGCTTTGTGGAATGTGTGTGTTTGTGTGCGTAAGTGCGTGCGTGCGTGCGTGCGTGTGTGTGTGTGTTTAAGTCATGCTCAAAAATGAAAAGTTGTACGAAACTGAAATGACGTATTTAAAATAGGTATTTGACTGGGATGTTACAGAAACTTATTCAAAATCGACCGACCGAAGGTGCGATTATACACATTTTTACAATTTCTCTTGATAAAGGCACTAACAATTTTAATCAAACTCGCTTTATCAATGTACAATCCAGTGGTCTTCAAGTCCTCATTGAAATAGTCTGAAAGGATTTAATTTCTGAATTTTCAAATGGCTTCCTCTAAAGTTCCTACAAATTTAATTTCGTTTATTTGAAATAATTTGCCGTATCTCATTGATAGCAGTGATAAAAAAATTGATAAATATAAACTATGAAAGAGTTCAATAACCAAATAAAGGAGAAATAAAAGGACGAATATTTTTTCAGCTTGAAAACAAATTTCCGGAAAAAGGTAAAGTAATACAAGCTGAAGAAAAACAAATATAAATTATTGTTTTGTATTTCTGAATATAATAAACATTTTTAAATTGTATACAAAAAATCTTTGAACCTGAGCATGTCCTCACGTTGGTTCGAACCATCGCACAGTGCGGGCTTCAGTGAAAAAAAAAGTATTTTGCTACCATTTTTTTTTTAAGTGTAAAGTCTGTTCAGAGAAACATGTTAATAATTAACGAGCGTTTCAAAATTTAAAAATAAATAAGCTCAAATCAATAAAATACTGAATCCATCCAAAGCAAACTTAATATCTAAGGTTGAGAGCTTTCTTTTAATTAGAATTTTTCCATTTGCATTGTAAATAAGGTGAAGTCTTCGTATCTTATAATAATATTTTTTAACTCTAAAATATAATCAGTAATTACTAAACTGATACTTTATTGAAACTTTTTTTATTAGACTCTCTGTATAAAATAATATCCGAACTAATTTTATAGTATGAAAAATACAATTTTTAATTTCAGTACCTTTAGAACTTACAAGTTAACTATTTTATTCAATTTTTTTTTTCATATATTACTATTTTATTTGCTTCTCTGTAATCCCACTATGTTTATTCTTCTTCAATCTATGCTGCTCGTATATTGTTTTTCTTAGCCCTGATGAAGCCTACAACTTAGGGCGAAACGTCGGTATAACTTAAACATTTTATTACGGAGTTTTATTTTAACTATATCTCCATTATATTATCCTTAAAAATAAAAACGTATAACATTATTACATAACATTCTAAAAAAAAAAATATTATAACCAGATACGGCAAAATCTGCCTAAGCAAACGTAGGCTTTAACCCTAGAACTGCCAAGGGGTTTCAAGTCACCCACACTTTTTCGTTTTTTAGCCAATAATTATATAATTTTTTTTTATGTTTACTGCAATACGGACTAATATAAGTGTTTATTTTTTAAATAAATAAAAAATATATATAATTATTCTGATGGAAAATGGGATATATATATATATATATATATATATATATATATATATATATATATATATATATATATATATATATATATATATATATACCTCAAATATAAATGCTATTCAAGTACTTACGATATTCCTATTTTCTCTTGGTTCTTTTATTATATTTTTTTATTTATTATCTATTTTGAAATTTGATGAAAACTATAAAAAACAATCAGACCTCAGTAATTGAATTTTTGAAACTGAATAAATTTGAAAAAAAAAAAAAAGAACCAAACCACACCCATTTTTTTTTTTATCGAATAAATTTACAATTTACAAAAAAAAAAAAAAAAAGTAATTTACATATCATATAAACACTCGAAAAATAGAATATAATAAAAGGTACACAATTTAATGGGAAGAAATTATTCACAGAAGTCACACACAATTAGGGTCACTTAGTGTTTCTTACAATATTTACTACTATGTTCTAAATTAGTAATAATTTATCAGTAATATTTTTAAACTACAATATTTTTTAGAGATTATTATTTACAGTGAATATAGTGCCTTTTTAAAAAATATATTCAAGTCCATAAATGAAAACTTGATAATAAAATTGTGGGTTCAGCGAGCCCTCCCTCCCCTCCCCGGTTAACATTTCTAGAGGGCTTTCGACTTAATAGGCTCTCTAGATTTGCCGGTGGGGGGGGGGGGGGTCTCCGAACCCAAAGCATAATTATAATTTTCTTTCTCCCATAAAAAGTATTTTAAAAAATAGATTTGTCTTTTAAACAGGTTTATCATTCAAAAAGCTACAATATCTAATTTTTAAGATTATTTAAGCAATTATAAATATAGATTTGGAATTAAAGAAAAAGTTGTGGGTTCGATGAACCCTCCCCCCCCCTCCTTGGCAGTTCTAGAGTTAATCAGATCCCGGCTAAATAAACAATAAAACCGAATAATAATTTTTATCACTTATGCTTTGCCTGGTCGGTTTGATTAAAATATTCCACAGGGGGTGATTTTTTTAATTTGGAAAGTCCCATTTTCTCGTCCATAACAGCCCACGTTTCATAGTGCTCGCTTCGTCCTCATTCAACTTTTCATCCATTCCTTAAAAAGAGCAGGCAGGAAAATCAAATTTCTTTTCCACTTCTGAAATGGTAAACAATTCATCCGCTCAGAGTGTTTAGTGATTGAACTTAATGCAGCAAGGGAAGCTCGAAATTAAGCCGCAACTAAACTTATGGAACGAATAGGATCCGGTTTATTTGTACAGTAAATTCTGGTAAAATGGCTTTTTGAATGAGCAATAATGTACGCTTTGAACCCTATAAATGTCTCGCTGAGTTACAGATTCGGACCCGATGTAATTCCCCCAGTGAATATGTTAATGTTTGTAAACATTTATAATATATAAATAAATATGCATATGTTTATATATTAATACTTAATTATTCGAAGGTAGGTAAATATATTACTTGATATATGTATGCACACATATATCTGTATTGAAAAAAAATCATAATTCAGCTACATAAAACAAAGTCTGGCATATTTAAAAAAAAAAAAAAAAAAAAAAAAAAATTGTAATCACAATTTTAATTTTTATTGCACAACATGGCCATATGAGCAGTTTTCTTTGAAAGTGGAGTAAGCCTATTTTTGACAAAAAGTTAGTTAATGGTAACTAGAGCCCGGATTCTCGTGCAACTGAACTTTTTTCCCGCCAGCTTGAAATTCACTGGGACCAATTTATTTTCACGAATTAAGACATTCTGATTAACATATGTGAGTTTTATTTTGCATGAAATTGCACGTTTTTAACTTTTTTGCGTGTAAATTGCACGCTTTATGTTTTTCCTGCATAAAATTGCATATTTAGCGATAATTAAAAAAAAAAATTTAAATTATTTGGAAATGTAAACATTTTAACAAAATTAGGAAGGAAGTTTCATAAAGTAATGCAAGGATGTTTATAACACACCAAAGAAGATTCAATTTTCCTGGGCAATTATCAAAAGGTTTTTTAAGTTTGTTTTTCTCTATTTAAATTCGTGGAAAGCCAGAAAATCCTCACCATTCCATTACCTAATTGTATGTTCCATCGTGCCACACTCAGTCCACCCCGTAGGCAAAATAATTATTCATATATTCTCGGAAAAAATATATATTTTATAATTTTTTGGACATAAATTATCTGATGGATATGATAATAAACAACATTCCGCATTAATTTTTGCAAGTGAAGGAAATTAGTAACCCGTACAACCTAATTAACGACAAAAATTAAAATTGGTCGTGCAAAAAAATTATTCTTACAGTAAAAGTTGTCGCGATAATAACTAGCTAGTTTGAAATAGTCTGACAGGACTTGATTGACGAATTTTCAAAATTTCTTTCTCTGAAGTACGTTTTATTCTTGTTTGAAATAATTAACCTTCTCTCATAGTTAGTAGCCAAAAAAATGGATAAATATAAGCTAACGAAGAATTTGATAAGTAGCTAATGGAGAAAAATGGAGATATTTTCCCAAGTCGAAAACCAATTTCTGGAAATACGAGTAGAAATACTATATAGACCTATAATATACCATTGGAAAGCTAAAGATTTTAGAAAAAATAATATTTAACATATAAAGCCCTAGAAGGCAATGGAGGGTGACGAAAAACGCATACATATAAGTGATTGTTGTATTTAATAATTTCTCCTTTTATATTATTATTTTTTATTAAATGTAACCATGGAGACTAAATAGAAAATTTTAAAATTTGTTTAAAGTAGCGTCTTATGTGAAAGTTGTATGATGCGCGCACCGCACCAGATTTTTTTAATACAATATATGTATATTCTTTTACGTATTGAAATTTTAAAACTGTATATAATTTAAAACAACAAATGCCGAGATGACAAATTAATCAGGCATGTACCGAGGAACTACAGGTTAACAACTTAAGGAAGAACTTTTAAGTGCGCATGCGCCTAACAATAAACTTTTTAGAACGTAAAACAAATCCAAATTTAAAAACAAAAATTCAAAATGGTATATTTGACGAGGTAGCTGCCTGAATTTATGTTGAGGGAGAAGGCACTCCCCTCCTTGTTGGTAACTTACCAACATATGCTCCTCCCACAAGGTTCTTCCATTATTCTTTGCCAAATTCTATGTATATTTATTTTATTCTATATCATATCAATTATACATCACTATTTCTTTCTATATTATTCTTTTAATTCCGGATATCTCTGTAACCGTTTCATATGCACGTTTTCTAAAGCTTATTAAATTTAATCTAATGTCAGTAAGTTTCATAAGCCTTTCATTGGGAAACAATTGTCAATTTTTCAGAATTAAATTCTGTTATTTTTTCCAATAAGGGGTCAGTTCAACAGGGATAAAGGAAAAATTATTAAAGGATACAGAATACAGAATTCATTTCGTTTCCAGGTATATCACTAATGAATCTCTGGAACCGAATATCGAAATTCTAAAATTCCATATCGAATATACAAACAATTCCAAACAATATACAGTAAAGCCCCGATTTTCCGCGTTGTCGCGCGTGTGTTATTTTCCGCTTGTGTCGCTAAATAAATTTTAATTACGAACCTCACAAAAAAACAATTTTCATTTTTAATCCAAGCCAGCAACAAGGAAAATACAATAAGCCCTTGAAATGATTTCTAAAATAGAAAATGGCGTTGAAAGAGAACATACAGGACAAAGTTGTTAGCGTCTAAAATTGAGGAAGGCTACGATCTCAAAGATTTTCGGATAAATTATACAATTTTGGATAGCATTTACTATATTGCGTCTGCATGGGATTACATCAAACTCTAAACCCTTCTTAAATCATGGAAAAAAACTCTCTCTAAGTATCGAAACAAGTGTCAACCAAAAAATTTGTAAAGAAGACATGCATGCCGACTGCTACACTTTTGACCTAGTGACAACCGTTCCAGGAGGTGAGATTGCCGACGAAGAGAACATAGAAGAGTGGCTAGAATGCGACGCGTCGGGGTTGCGAATGGCATAGGAATAACGAACAAAGCAGTAGGAGTGAACGAGAACTAAGAAGAACAAAATTAAAGTGAAGCAGACGGGTCCCCTGTGCGAACGAAACACGAAACTTCTTTGCAGCACATAGATGGATTGATTCAATATTTAGGGGAACAAGACGACGATACACATCTGGCAGAAATGCTCATGTTTTGGAAAGTGCGATTTAGAATAAAGGAAAGGTGTTTCCAAAGCAAGAAGTAAAAATGAGTGACTGATTTTTTTAAAAAGTTGTAACTGAACACTTTTTGAACAAACAGTATATAAATGGGATTACATATGTATGTATTGTTTTTTGTTTACTGTTCCTTATTTTAGTAGTTTAGGCGTAGAGCAAAAAGTTTCTGCTGTACAGTACATATGTATGTATTCCAAAAGTTTTATTATGTTTTTTTACAATAAAATATAGTTTTTATACTGATTTTTTTTTTCGTGTTTTCTCATCATTTTTAGTCTTTTTTCGGGCTATCCGCGATTTTTGGTATCCTCAGTGCCTTAGCCACCCAATTACGCGGATAATCGAGGCTTTATTATATTGTTAAAAGATATTGGGAGGCTGAATTTAAAAAAAAGAAGAAAATATATTTGAAAAATTCTGACATTTTCCCCGTAAACAAAATTTGAAGAATAATTCGTATATATTTTTCTTTTCTACACGACTTACAACACGACAAAGATGAAGGTAATTAGCACAAGAAGATTCCACTAATTCATTTAAATGTTTATATTAAAATTTTTATTTTAAAAATACATTATTCAGTGAAGTATTAGTACAATATTGGTATTATTGGTGTGTGGATATGAAGTTTATAATATGCTGTAAAGTATAATAACCTTAATTTTTATGTTTTTTTTTTTTTTTGAAATTATATTAGAAATAATAGTATCGGTAATTGATTATAAATGAGTAATAATGAATTCAAGGAAATAAACATATTTTTTTAACAAAAAGTTATAATATCGCCGCTATATATAACTAATGACAGTGAAAAATCGATTTTTTTTTAATTGCTCAGTTTCAGTAATTTACGAGAAGTATATTAGCAAAAATAAATCTTATAAGCACAACTCTAAGACTCAGAGATGTAAAAAGGTCGAGGGATATAAAAATTATTCCCAATGGGGGAGTTAAAAGTAAAATGTAAAGCTCATTTTTGGTCTCTTGAAAAGACGGTATTTTCACATTTTCGTTAGTTAAATGTATAAAATAAATCATTTTTAACATACAAAAATAAAGATTGATTTAATTTTGTGAGAAATCCGAACCTTATTTGCTTATGCATATATAAATAAATAAATAAATTTAAATTGTATACAAAAAATCTTTGTACTTGAGTATGGCCTCAGGTTGGTTTGAACCATCGCACAGTGCGGGCTTCAGTGAAAAAAAAAGTATTTTGCTACCATTTTTTTTTTAAGTGTAAAGTCTGTTCAGAGACACATGTAAAGAATTAACGAGAGTTTCAAAATTTAAAAATAAATAAGTTCAAATCAATAAAATACTGAATCCACCCAAAGCAAACTTAATATCTAAGGTTGAGAGCTTTCTTTTAATTAGAATTTTTCATTTGCATTGTAAATAAGGTGAAGTCTTCGTATCTTATAATAATATTTCTTAACTCTAAAATATAATCAGTAATTACTAAACTGATACTTTATTGAAACTTTTTTTATTAGACTCTCTGTATAAAATAATACCCAAACTAATTTTATAGTATGAAAAATACAATTTTTAATTTCAGTACCTTTAGAACTTACAAGTTAACGATTTTATTCAATTTTTTCTTCATATATTACTATTTTATTTGCTTCTCTGTAATCCCACTATGTTTATTCTTCTTCAATGTATGCTGCTCGTATATTATTTTTCTTAGACCTGATGAAGCCTACAACTTAGGGCGAAACGTCGGTATAACTTAAACATTTCATTACGGAGTTTTATTTTAACTATATCTCCATTATATTATCCTTAAAAATAAAAACGTATAACATTATTATATAACATTCTAAAAAGAAAAATATTATAACCAGATACCGCAAAATCTGCCTAAGCAAACGTAGGCTTTAACCCTAGAACTGCCAAGGGGTTTCAAGTCACCCACACTTTTTCGTTTTTTAGCCTATAATTATATTTTTTTTTGTTTACTGCAATACGGACTAATATAAGAGTTTATTTTTTAAATAAATAAAAAAATATATATAATTATTCTGATGGAAAGTGGGAGAATATATATATATATATATATATATATATAATATATATATAGCATATAAATTTATTTATCATTATTATACAAAAATTAAATTTTGACTTAATTCTTCATTGGTGTCTTTTATCTAGCCTACTTTCCAATATTTATCTTCCTTCTTGATATTTTTTTAATTCTGGTGTCTCGTCCAAGCGCTGGGACCTTTGTCCTTTCACCTGATGCATTCGCATTTGAGACTAGACTGTCATTTTTTTATGGCGTTATTAGCCAAAAAACAAATGAAAAAATAGTCCATGCTTATTTATTATTTTTGCATTCTATAGTTCTTTTTCATTAATATCTTGCACTACTACAAACCAACAAGAGTCTTGGGTCCATTGCTCAGTAAGGCCCGTACTTTTTCTGGGCCTACGGCTTTGCAAGGTGATGATTTGTTCAGGATCACGCTCAAACGCCATATTATTTCCCCAAACGAGGGTACCTTATAAAAGCTGGTGAGCCCTTTTTTTTTCCCTTTTAAGTTCGCAAAAATGTTTAAATAATAAATTATATTTTTAGAAGGTTATAGCAATTAACTGAACTATATATGATCATTATCCCGACCCAATAAAGTATAACGATAATGTAACACAAGCACCTGAGAGTTCCCTTAAAAATGATGGGAAGGAATCATCATATTTTTTTTTCTTTTTAAGTCGTTTCATGGGAGCTGGGAGGGTGTAGTTACCTTTTCTACAGAAGACCCCTGGGAGCTATACCCCCCCCCTCTCCCACCCCCCAATCCTCACTCTCCTGCAAGTAACTTAAAACATTGAAGAAAGAACCCTAAACCAACTTCTTTTACAGCTAATAACCGGTATTTGACGAGATTTTTAAAAAGGTTCCCTAACGCTATTTTTAATATTATAAAAGTTTACGGTACAGGGACAATTTAATTATCCTGCAGAGAATACTTACGCGAATATTTTATAAAATGGTACATTTTTCGTTGCGAGTAAAAATTAACTGTTCCAACAATCTCATTAAAAAATTAAAACATCATTCAAACCGAATGATCATCAGAAGATTAATGAATAATTAACATATAATATCTAATATTTAAACATTAAAACTATTAACCATTAAGACATGTTCCACGCATCCTTTTTATCGAAGACTTTATTTCTAATATACAAGTACCTTCAGAACAGCGGGCCAAGTAATCAAATGCACAACTCATTATCATAAATCTTATAAAAACTTCAAGGTTTATTAATGCAACAAAAACTAAACTAAAAATACCAAATGTTAGATGACCTATAGTAAAAAAAAAAAAAAAATCACTTTTAGCAATACTACAGACACAAAGTATAGATGCCCCTTAAGTGAGGACCGAGACGTCTTTGGGAGGAGCGCTTTAAGGTTTCTTTGATAGTGATTAATTCCTTCGGGATTAAGTGTGATTATTTACTGGTTAAATATTTTATTTGTTAACAGTTATTTTATTTTAAGTTATTTTTGGGTTGCAAAATTACAGTTTTAATTTTAAAGCTTGGTTCCAATGATAAAGGTTTAAAGTATAAAAAAAAGTGTTTAAAAAAATATAATTGTTTTTTCGTTAGGAATCTTTATCTTCAGAAAAGAGAAAAAATGATTTTTTTTTTTTTTTATATATATATAGAAGAATATTCCTGTCAAGTATAACAATATTATAAGCCACGAATTCGTAATAAACCAAAAATAAAAACAGACACCAACATTTTAACAGTCTGTTCTATCAGGACAATTTTGTCAAGTCTGATTTATCGTAGAAAAACAAACTGGTTTTTTTTTTTTTTTTTTTTTTCAATTTTGTGCCAAAAGCCGAAATGAAATCTTTGGTACCAGTCATTGCAGTTAAGTGTATATGAAAAAATATATCTTGAAGATAGGCGTGTTGTTTTTTAATATAAAATTCTTTTAATTCCTTTTAAATGTTTTGTCTAAGAACTTTCAATACGACTAATAGTCGTGCTGTTAATTTTATGTGCAATTAGAGAGTCACCTCGATTAATAATATATATTAATATTATTATTTAGTAAGATAATTAAACATTAATCAGTCAAATATTTTTTTTAAAATTCATTTATTGAAATTTACAACAATGTTAAAAAAAAAAGGAAATTTGTATAATAATGAACTTTAAGCAATAAATTGGAACTCAGAGAGTTTGTCTGGTAAATGTTGAAGTAGCCGGAAACGACGCACAGTGAGACGAATAAAAAATAAGTAGGCATCTAAATTATTTTGTTTATTTCTTTGAATATTATGAAACATTCAAGCCTACGTTTCAACCACGTCTATTTTGATGAAATTGATAATTTAATTTAAGTCCGCACTTGCCCCGGACTTGAGGGGTAAGTGCGTACAAAGTATCTGGCAGACTCGTTATTCAAGTAGTAGAAGTTTTGGGACAAGTGCAAAATAGTTCCGTTTCCGGTGGATTATTATACTGTTGAAGCTAAAGTTTTGAAGAAAAAAGTTGAAGCTGAAGTCTGAGTTTCACATTTAATAATCTTCTTTGAGTTATGAAAGTTTGATTTGGAATGTAATTAAATAAATGCATTGAAAAAAAAAATTGTTTTAATTCGCTGGTCCGTAGTTGCCTCAGCAAAACATGATAAGCGTATAT
This sequence comes from Rhaphigaster nebulosa, assembly GCA_948150685.1. Lineage (NCBI taxonomy): Eukaryota > Metazoa > Arthropoda > Insecta > Hemiptera > Pentatomidae > Rhaphigaster > Rhaphigaster nebulosa. The sequence continues at coordinate 54,078,372 of OX411307.1, read as the reverse complement.
AACGCACACTTGTCACACAACAGAGGTCTGCACTTGCCCCAATTATCATGTTTTGCTGGGTGACTGCGGACAAGCACTTAAAAAATTGAAAAACGTCAAGGAAAAATGTAAATCACAAAGTATTTTGAATAACAGCTTCTGTAGGTCCCGCTTATGGCAAAAAATGTCTACTGGTAGATAAACACCAATACAGTTGAAAGACCCCTGTACTGCAAAAGTTTAAAGGCATAACTTTATCGGGTTCTAACTAATATCTTTACAACTAGTTATACTCGTACTTCACCTTAGCGAACTTTCGTGACCGATATCTAATACATCACTGTTTAGGTTTCATGTTTCGTAAAGGTCTTACCTGTTCAGGAGTTTGAATTTAACTAAAAAATTACGCAATTACCCCACATCACCCTACCTATTTATTTAAGAACAATGTAAGTACTTCTCTTGTTAAATAAAGGCACTAAAAAAATAAGATACAAAAATATAAAATTAAAACAACATAAGGTAAACGTCGTCGCAGCTGTCCGGAAGATCACAGAGATTTGAGAACAATGTCAAAGTTTCTAGCCACATCTTTTTCCGTTTTTGTTCTTCAACTATTGTTGATGAGGAAATATAGGGTTCTCTTGTCAACAAAAAATGACTTAAGCTCCTTCGTTCCGGAGCTTCCCTACTCTTTTTAATGAGAGATGAATCCCGAAATTTCCTATGATGCTTATTCATCGTCTCCTGGGCCAGCAATTGTGCAGTCGGGAATATTTCCTGGTTTATAATTTCCTTTCAAAGGATTAGCATTGAAATCTCGCAGAGAAAGGGCACGAAACATTTTTCGTTTGTTCGAACGTTTGTTCAGTAAAATTATTATATAAACTGAACGATCGGAAACGGCCGGATGGAATTCATGGATTACCGAAAATCAGAACAGTGAATAATCAAATTCACGAACAAATTCGATTTTTTTTTAATAACAAAAAAGCGACAACCTCAAGTAAGAATTTTAAAAAAAATCACAAGTCGACATAAAAAAATTGGTTGCTGTGCGAAATCTTCCGAAAGGGACTACTAAATGCGTAAAAGTTTGATATTATAAAAATAAATTACTATCGTTCTCGTCAGAAAAAAAGCAAAACATGAATTTCGAATACATACTAAAAAACTGGCTTGATTTAAAAATTCCTTGTCGTTTCCGACTTGTATGATGTCTTTGTGAACGTCAAAAATAATTACAAATATCAATGAACGCGATTTGGCGAATTTGCTTAGTCCGGATTCCTGATCGAAAGAGTTTTGTTGGAACAGTGCGGGTATTTAGATATATAATTATGTCTAGTATATTTACAAAAGAAAACAGGTTTGTACTAATTAGACATATCAAAATTTTAATAATAGTTTAAAAAAAAAAAAAAATTGGGTCCATAGTGCTGGGATAACAATTTCAGCTGTAGCCTATTCTTGTAGGACTTGGTAATAGGAAGCCAAAAAGTGTTTGCATTATATTAATGCATTATCGGACTATTTTGCCATCTTCGTAAAAATAACTGAATGGGCTACCCTCCTTTGAAATACTAATGCCTATATGACAGAGAACCCTAAAGACCCAGGTATTTTTTTAAGTTAGAACACTCCGCAGCCCTGAGGGATTCTTGGACATTTTTCTTCACGACAAAAGGAGGGCCGTGCATTCATATGGGGGGGGGGAGGGGAGGGGCTACACGAAGAGCCATAAACCACCAGGGATTCACGAGCCGGCCTGAAAGAAGTAAGTGTTCAAAAAACGGAGGCGTGAATTTATTTCGCTTTTTCGCTTCGCTCTATGAGGACTTGCAAATAAATGCCCCGGATTTTCAAGTTGGCTGAAGAAGAATTTTATAGACTATAAATTTTAAGAGGATTAAGTCTTGGATAAATATTCCCTTCTAGGGCATCCATTTTCACCGCTACTGGATTTTAGGAGTTTATGGTTCGATGAAGTTTGAAATTTATTACTAAATACTTTTTTTTGTTTTTTGTTTAATTTTACTTTCCGATATTTTTTAAAAAGTATTTTAATACTCAGCACAACGACTTTCTTGTGTGTTAATAAATAGTTTAGTGTGTGTAATGTAAATTTACATTTTAAAAAATTATAATAAAATGTAAAAGAAAACGGTAAAAATTAGACAACCTTCTAATTTCTAACCTTGCGTTCTGTCGAATTTGATTAATATTTTCAATGAAGTGAATAATTTAATAATAAGAATAATAAATTCTAGATAAATAATAATAATAAAGGATCGAGACAATTAAAAATGAACCAAGAAAAATGCTGGAATGGTGGTGCAAATTATTGGAAATGTCTGGCGAAAGAATTTCAAGAATATGTTATAACAGACTCGAGATGCTCTCTGAAAATAGAAATATTCCGTTTTATTGGGAATTTCAAATAAAAAAAAAAATTATCTTAAGAGGCTCTGGACTCATGGCATAATCAGTCTAGTGAACACATAAAACGATTTAAATCACAAATGATAGAACGCCTGAATAACCATTTATTGAGTCTGGACATAAAAACAGATATAAACTCCGGCTACAACGAGAATTATAGGCATACAACAGTTTTCAATCAACCGGAACAACACCTAAATTATAAATGTATTATTGAACCTCGCCTGTATTATTGAAGTCTCCATGGCCATTATGCAATTCAGGTGAAAATGACAACTTATTATATTTTTTTATCATGTCCAATATTGAAAACAGTTGGATAGTAATTTAATATATTATATAAAGGATAAAATAGACCCGACTGAACATAATTTATTATTTTGCAATAAAAGCATACAGGTTACTAAGTTATGTTTTAGACTAATACAGGTTACTAAGTTATGTTTTAGACTAAATAAAGATTAAGAAAGAGTACTTATGTGTGTGTTGATATTATATATATATATATATATATATATATATATATATATATATATATATATATATATGTACATATACAGTTTATACGCTTAGCCTCATTAGAGCATTATTAGAAAATCAAATGTTTATTTATTTTTCATTAATACCATAATTTTTATTTGTATACAAAATGTATTTTTTCTTTTTATATTTCTTACGTTCATAATAAATGAATTTACTTTACAATTAATGCTTTATTATAAATTATTATTATATTAGTATCTATTAAATTAAACTAACCAATACTAACAATGATTGGGCCAGCTATATGTGTGCAGCATAAAAACTATTCTATTCTATTCTTAAATAATAAAATTATAATAATAAATTAATAAATAAATTAATAATAAACTGTATTTGAAGATTTCAATATGTTAGGATCTTTAGGCCCCTAATACACTATAAAATTCGTTCAACAAAGATCTTTTAAAAAACTTATTTCTATAATTATTTCTAAAGTTATTATTAAAATGCCAATAATCTCCAGTTTTTTTTCCGTAGACCATCAGTTGGTAACCATCTATTTAAATTAGAAAACAAAGAAACCGAAAATGAGATAAAATTCCACAAGTTTTTCATAAATTTTTAAGGGAAGAGCCTTCAATTATATATTCCGAAATAAATTTTCCCCTTCCAATTTCCATATTCTAACGCCAAGTCAAATTTTGGGGTTTGTCTTGAATGATTCCATTACAATTCAAAGGACGTTCTGAATACATTGACTTCCCTTGGAAACACTATATAATTCAACTTAATCAACTCGAAACCAGGGATATAAGTTACCATTATACCCTGACTTAACTGGTCAAATCCCATTTAGCAAAAGAAGTAATTATGTTGTTTACGATTTATATGAAAGTAAACTTCAGTAATTAAGTAACTTCATTTTTAAAACTAAGCTGTTTGTCCAACTTCAATTCAATTCAGAGCTGGGAAAACGGCACCAGAAAGGTTGGACATTTGTACTGAGAAAGGTTTAACTATGGGTGATAAGATATGCGTACTTCCTGATTATTTGGTAATTTTGGTATATGATGCGGAAGCTATTAAGTTAATTTCACATAGTTCGAGGCTAAGCAGGTCGAGTAATAGAAATTTAAAAAGTTGGTCCTACAGGGAATTCATTTTTGTTATTGATTTAAACTTATTTATAGGTAAATATTACAATCAGCCACAACTTAGGACAATAAGTAACAGTGATAAATGTGTACATGCATATAAAATTAATAAATAATATTAAAATATATAATATAAAATAAAATATGTGTTCAATATTGGGGAGCCCTTTTCTTGTATGTCGAAAAAAAAGAGTTATTATAAATATTCGTGAACGTGAAAATGAATACCCATCTCATTCATTAATATAATTTATTGAGCAACAAATTTTAACCCTGAAGGGGCAATTAGTATTGGTATGGGTTATTTTAATGTCAATTAATTTAATTGCTTGCATCTGTTGGATTCGGGGTCCAGGTATCGTTTATTACGAAAGGTGGCTTATCTGTTCAGATGTCGCGCCGCCTCGATTCCTCAATCTCTTCGTCGCACAGCCTCCGGCCAGTATTATAAAGCTGCCGGCTGTCTGCAGTGAATGCTGTGGACTTTAGCCGAAGCTATGTTGTATCTGCCGAAGCGTCCGTCTCTCAGAGCCTATGGTTAGCTAAAGGGGACCGACTGGTGGGGTGTCTCATTGATAAGCAGGTGAAGTGGGGCTTAATCCCGCTGGGCGGCCTTCTGCTGACGCCTCTTCGATTTGTATCCTCCATCGCGACCGGCGTCGCGATGGAGGATACAAATCAATGAGACCTGGGGCCCCCAAAATATGTATAACAAAAAAAAGAACCTGAAAATGGAGCCGTATATACAAATTGGAGGATGTGTAAATCCGCCAATATGTAAATGACTAATAGCAATATATCTGTAAAAGGGAAATTTTTTCATTGAAATAGGACCATTATTAGCAATGATACAGCGCATTGAACATAACCTGTAGCTATGTATTTGTTTTCCTGCCGCTGCAGGTCGGAGGAACTGCAGAACATTAGCGCGCTGCTATGGAAAGGAAAATATTGTAACCGGATCTAATTTTCGATGTACAGTTATCAACAGTTCGCTGAGTAAAAATAACAAGGTGGTTTTAGCCATTGGTCTGTCTGAGTCACGATTATCTTTTGAACGGGTGAACTAATTCTATTTTGAACTTCAATTAATTTAATTTTTTAATACTACTTTTATACATTCAATAATTTTTATCAAACTTTCAATTGTGTTAATTTAATTTATACATATACTCAAATCCAGCAATAACGAAGCATTACTGGGCCAGCTATTATAATATATATTTATATTTTAATTTAATTTATTTTTTCATTTCTTCGTAAACTTTATGTTTTATTTGCAAATAAAATCATTCCTCGAAAACCTCTTCTCATATCCCTAACTACAATTTAAAGGAATAAAGAGTAACTACAATAATTTCGTCAGAATATAAATTGTATAATAATTGTCATTATTAATAATAATGTAAATATAATTATATTAATAATAATATAAATATGAATAAATTGTCATAGATAAATATATATTACAGACATATATATATATATATATATATATATATATATATATATATATATATATATAATGTCTGTAATATATTTTAATAACGATTCCAATGATTTTTATTGCGATCAATCTGATGCAAAATTCTCTGAGATATTAGTTGCTAAATTTTTTTTATCCGTAAAGCATGTTGAAAATTGAAACAAAAATTAATTTTTTTTTTGTTCAAATTGTCAAAATCTTGACCTACTTATGATTATTTTGTTATCTAAGTTCTTTACAAAGAAAAAAAATTATTTTCAGAAGAAAATTATTAGAGGTCATAACAATAACAGAAAATTTTGAAAAGGCAATAAATATTAAGACAGATTCTAGAAATATTAATAATACGTATGGAGAATTGCTGAATAAATTTAAGAAATAATACACTAAACAATTTTCATATTTTACAAACTATAATAGTTCCAAAATAAGTCTCCATAGAGTGTACTATAACATTCTTACTCCCAGTTCCAGTACAATAAATATAGTTGTTTGTCAACTAAATAAGTAATAGTTTTAAATAATTTATTAAGAAATGAAAAATAAAGGCAACATAGAAATAGTTTTACTGGTTTTAGCTAGTGTAAATATAATAAATTTTGCTTTAAGTATAATTTTAAATTTAATTTATTCTTTTTAAATTATTAAATTTGTTGAAGAATTTATTGTAAAATATTTGTATAAAAAGTCTTCTTTTTTTTTTAAATGCCATGTCACCAATATAAATGAACTAAACCAATGTTCCATATAAAGAAAATGTGAAACTTCAGCACAGTTAAAATTAAAAAACAAATACTGCTTTTAGTAATAGGTTAATAATATTATATAATCGGGCGTAGGTGACACATTAGTATATAGTTCGAAAATGGCTAAAAATCAGTTTAAAAAGGCCGAAACGTTATAGATAAATATATAATAGCATGACTATGTAATAAAGTTTTTAATAATAAATCTATGTGGGATTAATATGGTATATTATCGTCTAATTTAAATTGATTAATTTTATAAAATACATTAGAATCCCATTAGATACAAATTTTTGCAGTTATTTAATACATTCATATATATATATATATATATATATATATATATATATATATATATATATATATATATATATATATATATATATATATATGTCTGAAATATATTATTTATAGCGATTCCAATGATATTCATTGCGATAAATTTGGTGCAAAATTCACTTAAATAGCTTTTGTTTATGTTGCTAAATTATTTTTATCCGTAAAGCATGTTGAAAATTTCAATTTTTTTTTTAATTGTCAGAATTAATTTTTTTATGATTTAATTTACTTATGATTTTTTTACCGAAGTGAAAATATCCTAAAAGCATTTAAACTTTAGAAATAAAGGTTCGAATACATATATATTATTTTTTATAAATTAGTTTTATGAAAAGTTAATTTTTCAATGAAACAAGTCTAATTTTTTTAGGCACAATGATAAATTCCACGGTAATTTCATATTGCAGCTTATTCCATGATCAATAATCTGACGTATTTTCGAGTTCTCTCTGGCCCATGGAAGCGAAGATAAGGAAGGAAATCAGAATTAAAAAATTAATTTTTTATATAAATCGTTAAATAAAAAAAAAAAAATTTAAAAATCCGACATCCAACCTAGGCATGGCAATTTTCCCGAATTCCTGACTTTGTAATGGAGATGGCATGTATTTAATTAATCATACAACGGAAGCTCATAGCTCAGTATTTAATTAAATTGGCCCAATAATGAACAAATAATTCACATATCCGTAGAATGTTTGCCTCCACGGTTCAACAAAAATAATAAACTTCGGTACTGATACATAAATTAAACCAAATTAAGCCCGATTGAACAGAGATGCTTTGGTATTGCAATTATTAATGAAATCAAATTAGCAGTTGTTTAATCTGTCAGAAATGTTTGATCAATTTAGGGTGGGATTTAGGCCTTATTGGCCGGTCATACTGGCTTTGAGTCATACCGTAACATTTATTACAGATAAACTAATTATCTACAATGTAATAGCGCAATATTCTTAGTCTATAAATTATCTGTGGGCTTACGTGATAAATAATTTAAAAATACTTTGCAATTTTTTTTTTTTATCACTGTAAATGCAATTAGGACTAATTTTTTTTGGGCAAATCATTACCCAGAAAGGAAACTTGTGAAAACTTTATTTTAATCGTAGTACACGTCATTTTCAAAGCAAATAAATTTTTTTTAGGTACACATTACGGATATATCATGAACAAAATTAAAATATACCATAAATGATTTTTATTTATTTATTTGTTTAATTAAAGAACTTCTTTATTGACAAATATAACAATCTGACACAATCTTGAGCAATGAGTTATACTGATGATTGGGTACATATAAAAAAAAAACGTATTTCTTTTAATTGTACATAATGCAAAAATAACACAATAAAAACAAATAAATAAAAGAAAAAGTAAAATAAAATGAAAGAAAAGTAAAAAAATTCTGCATCGCACATAAAATTTTAGCTAATTTTCACTTATCTCCCTACTTGAAATAAATTTTAAAAGCTAACGTTTAGTTTTCATGAAAATTTTATTTAGTTTCCATTAAATAATATAACAATAAAAAATTATTATCCACAATTAATTAGGCTACGTTTTGCCTCGCTTTCCATTGCTTTCCACAACATTTTGTGTTAGATAATAATTTTTCTTTCCAATGACATATTATACATCTAAATCACTACTATTATTTCCGGAAGTTTTTTACAGGCCTGGGAAATATTTCTCCTTTGGTTAGCTATCAAATTCATTCATAATTTATATATATCCAGTTTTAATTACTGCTAACCCTGACATATGGTCAATTATTTCAAATAAACAAAATTAAAGATACTTAAGAGGAAGAAATTTTGAATATTCGGCATTTAACTATTCCAATGTGGATAAGACCTATCTGATAATAAATATGATTTAATTAAGCATTGATATAATGAGTTTGATAAAGATCGTTAGAGCCTTTTTCGAGAAAATAGTAAAAATGTGCAAAACGGATGATGTAAAGTGGCACTTCTGGTAACTCGATTTTTGCAAAAAAAAAAAAAAAAAAAAAGTTACTATATGTTTGTTGATTTAGGTGAACACTTTAATATATAAAAATAAAGGCAGGCTGCTCCTGTGTCATCAATTTATTTATTACGATGCAAATTTTCGGCCTACAAGCCATCCTCAGGCATCTCTGTAAAAGGCCCTTATTTAGTTCAATTTACAACATATCACAGAATTAATTATACTTAAATATTCTAATAAATACCATATACATACCAAAATTATTTAAAATGCATATACTGTCATATTTAAGTCCGATCCGGACCAAGTCGAAATATACAGCGTCACTAAAAAAATAAATAAATAATTATAATAAAAACACAATAACAAAATTAAGGTTGGATCAAATTTCATCACAGTTTAAAATGCAAAATTCCTATTAAGTTAATATAAATAAAACACCTACAACTTTGCATCGTAATAAATAAATTGGCGAAATAGCAGCAGCCTGCCTTTATTTTTATATAAAAAAAAAAATTACTTTAATATCCCAGGCATATACTTATCTTGAATATGTAATTTCAATTTCGTAGAAATTTTCGTAGAACAAACAAACACTTTTAAAAGATTTCAAAATTAAAAAGTCTGATCTTCTAGGTTTAGCTGAAGAAGATATGAAGGCAGTCATTGTTGGCATTATTAAGTTCATATATTGTTGGGGATCAGACAATGGTCAACAAAAACAAAACAATAAGCTATTGCCTTTGTTTATTTTTACAACTGAAGTTACTGCCCAACAATGTGTGTAATTATCGATGTGATTGCTATGTAGGTTCCGTTCATTATAACAATTAATCATATTCATTTTTTTTTTTTTGGGGGGGGGGGGTTTAAAAGCTGGCCTGAAAAATATTTCATAATGGAAAAATTATTGCCAAAATATTATTAACACAAAGCATAGAATACTTAATTTATTATATGATTTGATACTTTAAAAAATCTGTTCATTAATGCTGGGGTTCTCTTAAAGTGAAATTTTTTCTCAGTGAGATAAATTAAAAAAGAAAAAAAAAAAAAAAAAAAAAAAAAAAAAAAAAAAAAAAAAACCCTGGGACAAAATCTCTTGAGAACGATAAAGATGCACAAAAATCATTTTGTTTCCCAATAACCGAAAACAAATTTCTTCAAAAACAGAAACAACCGATCCTACATAAGCTTTGATTATATTTTACAATGGAATATTATTAAGAAATAAATTAAATGTTTTTTTGAGAAAGTCTATAGACAAAGAGACCTGTACACAATAATATAGAATATCGGATGCAATCGAGTAAAAACTAAATAAAAAACCAACGGATACATCAAAGAAAAAAACATTACAAATAAAACCTATTTATTGATAGTCACATCGTGTAAAAAAGACTGAATATTTTTTTTTTTTTTTTAAATATATCGAAATTTATAATTATTTAATTCTACACTTATGTTGACTTGAAACTAAAGAGACACAGCAACTAAAAAACAAAACAAAACTTATAGAAGGAAAGTCCCTATTATATCTATTGCTTTATAAAAAAAAACAAAAAAAAACCATTTGTGCATAACAATCTTGCAATACTTTCCCCAACAATGATTTATGTATATTATGCAGTACTAAATAAAAAAAATCAAACGTATCAAATAATTCTAACGATGATTCATTTTAATTCAATATTTTTCACCTAAGTTCTTTTTCAAATAATCATTTTAAATTTTTAAAAATATTTAAGAATGCTTCTGAAAAAGTTCAATACGTGCATTATTAAGTTTTTCATAAAAATTAAAAATAAATTTTTCTTAAGGCACAACAAATTTGACTTCTCAAGTTCTATTACGTTCTCTCTACCCCTCCCCTTCAAACTCACTCACTCACTCTCTCTCTCTCCCTCTCCCTCTCCTACTCATATAAGACCAAAAAAGTAATTATCATCAATATAAAAGAATATTTCAATAAAATAGAAATATTACAAAATTACAAAAAAAAAATAATAACCGTTCAAAGAATTATTTAAAAAAATTAATCGATATGTAGGCAATTTATTTAAAAAAAAGTTACATTGATAAAAATATTAAAAACAAATTGCAAATAACTGGCATAACCATACCAAGGATTAATGGACTAGTAAAACTCCATAAAACCAATCATAACTGAAGAACAATTATCAACAATATCAATGGTACAACCTAAGCATTATTAAAATTTTGAAACCCACCTTTAAGTAAATATTTCTAGCGAAAACTTCATTGCTTCAAGAGTTAAACTGTATTAAATTCTGTACCGAATGAGGACCTAACATTATAAATTCGGTCCAGAAGTATGGTCGAAAATGACGGTCGCAGAACGAGATCAGGAGCAAATTTTGGGATTTTTTTCAACTTTTTTTATTTATCACTCAAAAACGGTGATTCCTATCGAAATATTCATACTTCAAGAAGTAAAGTGTATTAAATTTTGGACCGAATGAGCATTATAAATTCAGTCCAGGAATATGGCCGAAATCTGAGGTTGAAAAACGAAATTTGAGATCTTTTGAGGGCAAATGATGGGATTTTTTTTAGCTTTTTTATTTTTAACTCCAAAACGGTGATCCATATCGAAATATTTATATTTCAAGAATTAAAGTGTAATAAATTCTGCGTCGAATGTATACCTGACATTACAAAATTGGTCCAGGATTATGAACGAAACACACCACAATTTTTACCAACTTTAGCAAGATATCCAGTTTAGTGTCTCCCAACGCTCAATGCACCATGGAAAATGCTGTTCCAAACTAAAAAACATATCGAGTAAATGTTATAAAGCATCGAATTTTGCGTCCAGAGATTGCCTATTATTTCGAATGGGATCAAATATGCATATATAATTGACAGGTAAGCTTTTTCGCGTGCTGCTGAGCGTATCACGGGATATATATATATATATATATATATATATATATATATATAATATATATATATATATATATATATATATTCGTATTTCTATAGGTATGAGAACTCCCGGTGATAAAGCATAAATGAGAATGCTTAGTGGAAACTTTTATATCTTAGTTGTATAAATCATTACCCAAATTTACTATTTACGCTAATATATGTGTTTATATTTATAGAACGTACTTGTAGTAATAACTGATCAATTTTTTCTGTCCATAAGGAGATTCTTTATCTCTTCCTATTATTCGGGGTCGTTTATGTACCTTTGTGAGAATTTTCTTTTTTCTTTGTTTCTCATTTTTTTTTCCCTCCTCCTCCTTAGCCTTATAAAGTAGGCGGACTTAAGCCGAAAAAAGAAACATGAACAATAAATAACAAAAGTTTTACAGTCATTACGGTTGAGGATTTCTCTTCCAGAACTTTCCTGAAAAGTAGGTGTCCCGTTGTGCTTATTTAAGAGACGCGCTTTCTGAAAGAAGAACGGATCTCATTTCTTGCGAATTCTATGGCTTTGTAGAACAAAATAACGTTTTGGTTCTTTCTTTATTTTTTTTTTACATTGGGTTAAATAATTTATTTATTATTTATTTTTAGATAAAATTTGGTTTCTTCTGGTCCATTTTGGCATTCATACATCCTGATTATTTGTCCCAGTCCGTCTGAAGTGTTGAATGAGAATTTCCCATATCATTTTATATATATATATATATATATATATATATATATATATATATATATATATATATATATATATATATTCTAGATCCTTTATAAGCATTAACACATAGTGCCCAAACCTATCAATCTTGTATTCTGAGATTTTACACAGGCATCGGTCAACGCGTATCGATTGTGTCTTAAGAGGTGTTATTTTGGTATCCTACTTTGCAGCTTAGGAAGAATATTTTTAAGACGAAGTGGGCTTCATTCTACTTTTTATCTCTTCCTCAAATTCAGATGCCTACAGAAAAGCACCTCATACTGGATGAGCGGTAGAAGAATAATCCATTTTATAATGCACTTGTACTATAACCAATCCTTTGAACTGAATGGATAGACATCTCTACGCCTATCCACCTGGTATGATATGCATCACTACGCTCATTCAATAACATTCATATAATAATAAAAAAAATGTTTAGACCATAACATTACACTATACAGGGTGTCCTTTTTAAATGGTCCGGCTGAATTTCTCTTGAACCGATTACGTTATAAAAAAAATAAAAAAATACGTATTTAATATGTTTCAGTCTAGTTTAAAATTTAGACCTGTATTTAAAAAAAACAAAAAAAACGGAGTCTCTCAGATTCAGTACAACTTTAAAATTTCAAATAGAAACCTATGCCTTCCGATACATCATTTTAACGGATTTTTGAAACTGAATTCAATGGTGAAACCACATTTTAAATTGCTCAATAAATTACAAAGTTATGGTACAAATACATTTTGTTTGTTTCGGTATTAACTCTTTTAAATTGCCTTTACATTTTTTTTTTTGTTACACAGGAATTAATTGGGTCACATCGTATTTGTTATTTTTTTAGCTGCAATTCATAATAAAGGTTTGTTTTAAAGATGTAGTGAAAAAACAGAAATAATATGATTGGCAGCGTTTATGCTAATCATAACCCTGCAACATCAGTTGAAGAACTGTAGTAAAGAGTGGAAAATGCTTGTCAATCCATCGAGTCAGTACATCGCACTGAGCACCAGCGAAGAGTGGCTAAGAAGAGCCAACCTTTGCATCGTCGAAGATGATAGGCAGTTCGAGCATGAAATGTAGGTTCACCAACCTCTGGTTGTATGTAGTATGGATTTTTTTTATTATTAAAAATAGCTAACAAAATGCAATAATTTTTTTAAACTTTGTACCATAACTTGTGTGTAACAAAAAAAAAAAAATGTAAAGGCAATTTAAAAGAGTTAATACCGAAACAAACAAAATGTATTTGTACCATAACTTTGTAATTTATTGAGCAATTTAAAATGTGGTTTCACCATTGAATTCAGTTTCAAAAATCCGTTAAAACGGTATATCAGAAGGCATAGGTTTCTATTTGAAATTTTAAAGTTGTACTGAAGCTGAGAGACCCCCTTTATTTTTTTTTCAAAAACAGGTCTAAATTTTAAACTAGACTGAAAAATATTAAATACGTATTTTTTTTTTTTTTTTAACGTAATCGGTTCAAGAGAAATTCAGCCGGGCCATTTAAAAAGGACACCCTGTATTATTTATTTTGACAAGCACAAGAATACAATTCAACATTACATGAATGAATATATAGATAGAAAAATGGGCGTTTAAAACCTTTGAAATTCGCAAAAAGCATTTACCTAAATTGTGACAAAAAAAAAAATTAAGAAATATATATGAAATAATAATATCCAAAGCCAATGGTTACCTTTCGATGGCCTATATACTATCGACCATTCTTTATACCCCGATGTTCTTTTATAGGATATATTCCGAGTTAACCTTTATTTTTTACCTCACATCAGAGTGGAGGAAAGGGTTCAGAAGAGAAAATAAAGCGGGAGTCGATTATGTTCGGTATAGGAAACTGCGGACGGGGAAGGAATGGCTACATGTGAGAAATGAGATGTAATAAAGAGAGGAGAAGGGCAATAAACCAGGCTGTGAAACCTTAGGCGCTGCAGGGCAGCCAACCTGGAAATAATAATCTGGGCTTCGGTTTGCGGTGGATCCGAGCGGGAGGGGGGAGGGGGGCTCCTTTGAATTGTCCACAGTTCCGGATTAAAGGATGAGTGCTTGCCCACTCTTGTCTCAGGCTTTTCCAAGAATCAATAGCCGACTCCGATGCCTTGGAGTAGATCAAAGTTGAGGTCGATTAATCACACTATGGGATCAAATCCTGGAGCCTGAGTACATCAAAATGGATTACTGATAAAGTCAAGCCATGCATTTGACATCATTACTACGATTTTAATTAATGCTCGATATTTTGGTTAAAATATATGATTCGCTGTTATGCATAGATCTATTGCTACCAAGAAAAATTAATAATTTTATTAATAAATTAATAATAATATTATAAAAAAAAATTATATGGATCAACGAACTCGAAGGTTCGTAAATATCGCTCTCCAGTGAAACCCATCAAAACCAATATTTACAATAACAGAAATAACGCAATTCTATCATCTACGTCGAGTTCCACTATATATTTAGTCTTGCAAAACATCGGACAAAAGACGTGAGCTATTTATAACATTTTTTTTTAAATGACGATCACTTAAAACAGTAGCTAATGATTGTTTAAATTAATTATTGAAAATAAAAAAAACAAAAAATAACTTTTTTCTCAAAACTAAAAATAACTCTTTCAAAATAAGCATATTTCAACTTAACGGTACACAAATAAATATAAATATCATACACCCTCTCTCTTATAGTGAACATTTTTTATCAACCTAAAAATATGTTTTAGATCTCAAATGGTTGTTTGATGAAGTAATCCAAATATGCGACTGATGTTAATGTAATACCTTATCGCTTTAATATGGAGTTAATTACATAAAACATACAAAAATTGTAAAAATATTAAATAAAAAAATAAAACTTGTTTTATTAAAGATAAAAAAAATAAAGATTGTTTTAACGGTTTTCCTAATTCCCGGTAATCCATTATTAATATTCAGTTGGCGCTAGACCACACGCCTCGCTGGTATGTAATTATCACGTTTTCTTTACATTTCCTCCTCCTCATTCTTTTCTATCCTTCTTCTTTCTTCACCACATAGGATTTTTATCTATTTTTGTTTTTGGGGCTTACATTATTTTATATTTC
Source organism: Rhaphigaster nebulosa (assembly GCA_948150685.1). NCBI lineage: Eukaryota > Metazoa > Arthropoda > Insecta > Hemiptera > Pentatomidae > Rhaphigaster > Rhaphigaster nebulosa. The sequence continues at coordinate 54,063,001 of OX411307.1, read as the reverse complement.
ACTCCTTCATCTCATAATTACAAAAATCAATTACAACAATGTCAACTTCTTTAACATCATAGTCATCTTTTGCATAACTTACAACTATCTCTGTATGCTTTTATATACTGTATGCATTTATGCTTTGCTATGCATGTATGCTTTACACATTACCAAACCTTCATATTATGTGTCTTTTTAATTAATAGATTTCATATATTTCACTATTCCCTGTGTAAATATCGCATTGTTTTTAATTTTTAATTTTTACATTGTTATTTCATTTATTTTATTTTATTTTATTTTTTCAATTGTCTTTTGTATTATGTAATTTAGTGTTATCCTTTTCTTTTTATTCTTTATACTTTTTATCTTACTTGTATTTTCTGTCATTATCATTTATCATTTTTACTGTTACTGGTACTGCCTCTTTTCTCTTTTTTCATTGTTGTTATTTTGTTTTCATTTTAGCCCTGAAGATGGCCTAAAATTTAGGCCGAAACGTAGGCACAATTATATAAGACCACACTTATTAAGTCTATTTCTTTGACCGCACCCCCGATCAACTTCTCCCTTTAAAAAAAAAAAAAAATAAAACTATTTTCAAAAAGTTGTATATTAAAATTTTTCACCAAAAATATTTAATTATTCTAAATAAAATCATTCTAAAATTACAAAACTCTACAAATTGGTAATTTTAGAATGACTTTTCAGTATCAGGTGAAGGAAACGAGAAACCATTATTATTATTTATTTATACATTTTTCTTCTTCCTCGTTTATTTTATTTTGTTTAGATACAATACAATATACAGTATACAATATACAATCTGATTGAGTTGAAGCTAACTTTATTGGTTGAGTTTGGAACTCTAAGACAAATTAATAAACACACAAAACCTTTAGACCGAAATTGAGAGATCACGTTGCTTTTTTTTCTCACGTAATTATTCTAAAAATTAAAATTCATTTTAATCAAAATATTATTTTAAAAGAGGTTCATTTGACTGAGGAAACACCGAAGAGAAAAATAATTATATACCAATTTAAAATAAATGAAAAATTATAATATAATATTAATATGTTTTATTATATAATCGGATATTAAATTAGCATTAGATCAAATAAAAAAAAAAATCTGTCAGAAGCGGGATTCGAACCCACGCCCACTTGGTGGACTGCACCCTGACCTTGGACTGCAGCGCCTTAGACCACTCGGCCATTCTGACTTAATAAATCAATTCGTTAACTTTATCAAGCACCCGTCAAGTTTTGTCAACTAAAAAAGATTTTATTTTATGAATTATAAAAATATATTTCTAACATAGCAACTATAAAATGGCTAATGGCTTGTATTTTTATTTTTATAATGAATTTCGGTGATCGGTATTTCGAGATCTTTTGGAGAAAGATAAATAAATTAGTTATATTAAATAAACAGGTTATGAAAAAATAAATAAATGATTTATTAGTAAACTGTGATTGAAGAGGTGCTGGAGTTTTTTTGAAAAATGTTTTTTTTAGTTATCTATAATATTGTATTGGGCTGGACAAAGTATAACAAAATTTTATCGCGTGCAAAAAACGCTTATTTGAAACTATGCCCTCTTGTTTTATCTCATAGGCACAATCATTGTAAATAATCATGAGAATGGAATTATTTTACTCGTATATCAATCAAATATACGAAATTTATATTTGTTTTATATATATGCAGGTCATGCAGCTTCAGTTGTCTATTTAGACGTTTCAGCACCATGAATGAAAAAAGTCTCCAAGAGATAGCGTGAGAGACCAAAACGGAATTAATGATAATAACATATAGAAACAATTAATTCAAATCTAAGGTAAATAATGTTGGTGTTTGCGTGAAGGAAAACTATATGCCCCCCTTATTATTTCTAATGTTATCCAAGAAATAGGTCATTTTTCTATTTTTATCTATAGAGGAGAGGGGGGAGGAGAAGGGGGGGATAAAACGGGGTAGGGTCGTAATGTCAATGCTTACTTCATGAAAAAAAAAAAAAAAAAAAGTTAGCTATAATTTCATTTACACTGAAGTTATCCGCCCGATTTTCAAATTCTCAATAATAAAATTTATTAACATTATTCAAAATACTAGAATAAAAAACAAATTATAAGATTAATTACTTTTAAGGATGAACGATATTGTTTAAGTTTCAGTTTAGCTTAAAGAACAATTTAGCACATACATACCCGTAATCTGTGAACTAAAGAAACAATGTTAATTTAATTATTTAACCATATATAATTATTATTTTTATAATAAACCAATCTTATGGGTTGAAAAATATTGAATTAAATAAGATGCTACAATTATACGAGAAAAGAAAAAAAAAACTTTTTAAAATGTTTTTTTTTTTCAATAGTAATAATTATATATAAATTCATTATTTAATCTAGGACACGTCCCTTCAGAATAACACTATAGGTAATATTAGTTAAGCTTTAGGACCATAGAGTAACAAAAAAATAAAAATAATAATAATAAATAAAAAAGAACAAAAAAAAAAAAGAGAATTAACAAATAATCATTTGTTTATAATAATTTATAATAGTTTATAATTTTATTTATTTTATAAGTTTATAAAATAAAAATATATAAAAGAATAATAAAAAAAAAAAGAGGAAATAATAATAAATCATAATGATATAACTTTTAGATCAATTTTTATTTGTATGCTTCGAATACTAAATACATATCTCTATTCGTTTGACGTTTCCACCGTGTTTTATTTTTTGGTCTCTTAATAAAACTGATTTAAAAAAATTCTCTCTCAAAGCAATAACAATTATTGTTCATAATAATAAATAAACGGAGGAACCATTTGAGTTTGTATATGTGATCATTTTTTTTTTACAAATCGAGACATGCTTCCCTTTTATCGGACAGTGAATCTAAAAAAACAAGTTTTGCCTATTACAAGGATAAATTTAAGTGTACTTTTTTTTTTTTTCTAAATAAACTTTAGTTTTATTAAAGTTAATTTTCACTGTTTTCAGAGCAAATATTTTCGCTAATGACAAAAAAAAAAAAAAAGTCAAATAAATTAAAAAATGTAATTTCTAAACAGTTTTATTTCAAAAATCGAGACCTTTAGCAGCGTTTCTACCCAATTTTTGTAAATTTCCCTTCTGATCAGATAATCCCTCTTTTTCCCTCAGCCAGAGCCTAAATATCTCTTAATTTTTACCTCCCACCCAAATACATACAAAAGCATAGCTAATGCATATTATATTACAGGAATCTTGCTGTTATATAAAAGAACAACCCCTTTTTCGTATATAAGCGCTAATCGCGAAAACTAGAGAATCAAACTTCGCCAAATGTTACACCATCTTCATGGTTCCTAGATGGTTTTGCAACAATAAAATCTACCTATATCAATATATCGGCTGCTGAAAAGTTGAAAACCACTTCTTCCCTAAAGTATAGAAAATTTTAATGAAATTGGCCTAAAGTCTGCTCCTTAAAGACCTTTAAGTCCATATATAGACTACATCCCGTGAAAAAGAAGGAAAAAGTTATGAGGGAACGATTATATTATTTGCGCATAACTCGAAAAGTACTCATTTTTCGCTGATTATATGGATGTTCATTTGAAAAATAGTTAAATTCCGTACAAAAAAAAAAAACAAAAAAAAAACACATCAAATGTACACAGTAGGAGTTGAGAAGAAATAAAACACTTAGAAACTGTTTTATTTTATATCTCGCGTTTAAAAAATGATGTCGGTATGGTTTTTACAGCATAATGTTCGTTTTTCAAAGTATATAAGAGAAAATATATAAACATTATTATGATCGATTTTTGGTCAAATCGATTTTAAAAAATGTTGAAATGATTAAATAAACTGGCCTTATAGATTTTTTTCACATCATAACCGATGGCAGATTTCGATCCAGCACATCAAAAAAACCTTAGATTTTCAAATTTGGTTTTAATCGTTCGATATTTAGGTATCTATAAAAGAAAATGGAGTGGAATTTTCATATGAGAAATAATAAAAATACACGTGTAAGAAATAAAACTAAAATAAAATTTAATGTTAACCAATATAAACTACCAGTTTTCCTAATAACAATTTTTCCGACTAGTAGATTTGACAAGGTGCTGAGGTAAGATATTGAGATTGACAAAACAAGAAAATTTTCTGTTTTCCCCTCCGAGCCTTGGATTTACACTAAAACGGGAAATTCGTCCACGAAGTGGAAACCCAGGACTTCGGTCATCTATAGAAATTATTTCCTTTATCCATAAAACAAATTGAAGGCCTCATATTTTTTTTATAAGAAATTTCCTACCATATCTTTTTTTTTTTTTTTTTGTTTTACAAAACAATAAACAGGAAAAAAGTACTGCGTGATTTGGATACATACAAAATCAGCAAGAATGAACGAAAAAATATAAATCAAAATTCGAAGGCTAGATCTGCAGGTAATATGCGGCGGCAACGAACGTTGCACATTTCAAAATTGAGTAATTAATTTAGATGTAACAATAATTAAATTTTAGTAAGGGAATGAAATTCTCGATTATAATTGTAAACTTCGTTCAAATATTTAAATATAAAACGACTTAATTTTAAATCTAAGATATAATGCATGAACAGAATAAAACGAGGAAAATCCGTTGAGGCTGCCTTTAGTTTATAGCAGGCTGTTTACCATTCGACAAAGCCCAAGTTAGGAATCAGGGAGTTTTATTGATACAAACAGTTCACGTATTCCACAGACCAACCATGAATTTCCAAGAGAATAAAAACATCTGCCTTATATCCAGTGGCGTACACAGGGGGGGGGAGGATCAGGGGGATATACCCCCCTTTTACGTAATTTTTGAAAAAAAATTCATTTTCATACCCACCTAAATAGCTTTTGTATTTTTAATAAAAAATGTTGATCCAATTTTCATTCTTATCCTAAAACTTAAGCCCAATTTGGCGATTATAGACACGTAAGTAATTACTTGTCTTCTTATTAGTAAACTCCCCCAGGAAAAAAAAATTCTGCGAACACGCCTGTTTATACCTACACCATTGCAAATAATTAAGCAAAAAAACAACTAAAAAAGCGGATTGAATAATCGTATAGACTTTACCTGTGAGTAAATGGGCTTTTATAAAATAAGTTTAGTTAAATAACTAATTAAAAATATAATATAATTAAATAAAATCCATTTAATATTATTATTATTATTATTAGTATTATCGGAGTATTCCTCCAGCGACTCTAACTTCCAATGGGATGGGGTAATTTTTTTACGGATTATTATAAGAATGATATTTCAAGACACCGGGCACTTTTTTTTTATCCGAGGGTGCTAATCGCAAAAAAAAACGTTTTTTATTCACAGTTCCAAATTTCTCTGAAGGAAAGCATTTTTTTTTTTAGAAAACTATTCAAGTAAATATTGTGGAAAACTAAAATCATTTTGAAATGAGACTACTTTCATTCCAGAACGCTAAGTACTAGGGTGGCAATAATAAATAAGAAAACGGCAAATAGTAATATTTAAAAAAAATATTTATTAGATTATTTTATTATTAATATTATTATTTTAATATGTTACAATTGTATAAAGCTCGTCCGAAACACCCTTTTTTGATTTTTGACACTTTTTGCTTTTTTCTTATATATTATCGCCACTCCGATACTTAGCGTTCTGGGATGAGAGCAGATTAATTTAAAAGTGATATTAGTTTTCTAAAACTTTTACTTAAATATTTTTCTAAAAACAATGATTTCCTGTAGAGAAATTTGGAACTCTATATAAAAACCACGTTTTTGTTTTTTTGGCGATTAGCGATCTTGGGGTGAGGTGGGCGATTAGCGCATTAGATCAAAGGAGAGCCCGATATGAATGCGTATTAAAATTTCATTTCCAAACATAATCAGTAAAAAAAAAAAAATAAAAAAAAATAAAAATCAACCCCTCCTATTGGAAATTCCCAGATTATTAGGAAAATATGAGTACGGTTATTGACTTTTATGTATTTTTCTCATTATTTTCTTAATTATATAATTCTCTCTCTCTCTCTCTCTCTCTCTCTCTCTCTCTCTCTCTCTCTCTCTCTCTCTCTCTCTCTCTCTCTCTCTCTCTCTCTCTCTCTCTCTCTCTCTCTCTCTCTCTCTCTCTCTCTCTCTCTCTCTCCCTCCCTCTCTCTCCGTAGAGCATGTTGAAAATTTAATAAAATATTTTTGTTTTGTTTTGTTAAAATTGTGAAAATCTTGACTACTTATGATTATTGTGTTATCTAAGTTCTTTAGAAAGAAAAAAATATTTTAAGAAGAAAATTATTAGAGGTCATTACAATAACAGAAAATTTTGAAAATTTTTCTTACACCTTTTTGATAATTTCCTTTTGCACGGAGTTACTGTGCAAAAGAGAGAACAAAAATATTTAACACATAAATTACATTTCGAAGCAGAATTAATAAAAACCTATTAACGTCAGAATACTTTACTCGAAATTCATTGATTTATTTAAATGAAGTCTTGATTTGAAATTCGTGATGAAATTAATAAAATTATTATTTCCCTTTACAAAATTATATAATTTGTATAAATATATAACGTACCCACAGTCATCAACGCCTGTGTTTCTTTTTTTTAATATTAAAACGTTAAAAAAAAAAAAAAAATATATATATATATATATATATATATATATATATATATATATATATATATATATATATATATAATCATCCTCTTTACGATTAGAACGATTTGACTTGGCCCATGGCTTTACTGATTTCTTAATGGCCTTTAGTTTGCTCGGTGGGCTCTTATTCCACATGGACTGCCAGCTATCTGTAATTTTCTTTTTGAGTGGAAAACTTGTTTATTGAGGCGTTAAAATTACAGGGCCTCGGCATGGAAGGCAAACGCGTTTGGCTGCTACGTCAGCGAGCTCTTTACCGACAACATTACAATACAAGTACGAGAAATGACCGCTTGGAATATTTACATTTTCATCTATCCAGCGAGAGATAAATAAATCGATTTCCTCCGAGAAAGTCCAAGGAAAATCCGTGAAGAAATCTAAGGAAAATGGAATAATTGGAAATTAATAACGTAGCGGCTGACTTTAGCCTATTGGCCTGCCATTGATCCGGCTGCCTTTGAGCAGTGGATCAGGCCATTGTTGTCAGATTAAGCTAAGTCAACTATAAGATACCCTTCCAATCTTCTATTATTAGCAATTTCCCAAGTTATAGTACTTCACAATAGCCCAGACTTTGTCTTCTCCATCAATGAGTCTCAGAAATATTAGTTTCATCCTCCTTCAAGCTGAATATAAACCTCTTCGAAAGTATAGCTTCGAATCTCGGTGTTTAGAGTTTATTTTTTGGTTGAGCCCCAAAATCCATCGTCTACTATCTATTCTCTTATACAATGACATAAAATGTATGTGTTTTTTATAATGTATCTAATATTTAAATTGTCTAGACCTTACTCAGCCTCCACTGGCCCTCAATACCAGTGACGCATCCTACTGCAGTGACGCAGTGCAATCCTGCTTTTCCCTCCACAAGTGGATGGACGAGCCTGGTTCCAGGCCTCCTGGCTGTTTGGAAATAGTGTATATACATATGCCTACGTTTAAGATGTTTATTAAACTTCAAGTTTAATTCAATTTTCTTTTCCATTTATTGTTTTGATATTATATAATTTAATTTTTTTTTTTCTGTAAATATGGTGTGAATAAGGCCTCTTATCACTACTACCATTGTCCTAAATTGTGACAGAATGTAATATTACATAATAAAAACAGATTAAAAAGAAAAAAAAAATTGTCCAAACTGTATTATCAAAAACTGAAATCTCGCTCATCCGGATTAACTGGTACCAAAGGCAATGCGGATAATCGAAGATCCGGACAATATTGGTAATAAGTAAAAGAAAATCCTTGAAAATAAGCAGGCTTACCGTTAATTACGATAATAACTGTTTATAGCAGGTGAATCAATCGACAGAAACGTCCAGTTAACTCGAGCAAACCTTTCTCAAATTCAATGAAATGCCTTTTATTACCACGATTGATTAAACAATCAAAGGAAAGGACGTTAAACACTAATAAAAAAAAAAAAAGTAGCGACACTTCGATATCGCATTCCGTCTGAAAGCGGAGTAGCGAACGTTTAAAATTATTTAGAAAATATATAGATAGGTCTAGATTTAATTTTGTTTTATATGTAAACCATTATTGTCAGCGCAAAACAATATTTTGAGAGTATTATTTCAATACGTTTTAGTAAATAAATGATAAAAAGCTATTATAGAATTAGGTCTAAAAATCAGTTAGTAGCAGAATTAATTAGTATTACGGAGATATAAATATAACGCAGGCCGGGAACTGAGGCCAAACAAATTTTTTTTTGATCATGTAGGCCGAGTGTACTCCCATAATAGACTGGAAATATGAACGTTTGCAATCAAATTTTATTGATCAACGAATTTGTCATTTTTCCTCAGTAACTCGCTTTCGGTGCATTTTAGATAAAACTTTGAAATAACAAATTTTTGAGAACGTTAAATTTCCTACAAGTTTTATCGCTAATATTTTTTCATTTTTAATTCGGAACAGCTACCGTGGCTACGGGGCTGTAAACATCTGTAAAATGACAAGAAAGCGCAAAAAGTTATATATTCAGGGGTTTCGCTGTAACAATGTTTTAGTGCAATTTATTGCAAATGCATAATTTACAATCTTAGAGGATTAAATTTCCTACAACATTCATACGAAATAATGATTATTACTCTTAAAAGACGCCAAGAAATATTGTAATAACAATTTTAGAGTAAGTGGACTTTTTTTTTCAGAATAAGGCGCAACCACTGATCCAACATTTAGTATTTTCTTGACATTTTGCAGATGTTTACGGTCCCGTATTTCAGTAGCTGTTCCGAATTTAAAAAAATACTACCGAAAAACTTGTATGACATTTAACTTTCTTTAAAATTGCTGATGTCAAAGTTTTATCTAAAATGCACTGGAAGCGATTCACTGAGGAAAATATTTTCAAAAAAGTGTCAAATTCATTGACCTATAAAATTTGATTGAAGCCGATCAAGGGTGGCAGACGATCGTATTTCCAGTCTATGGTGAGAGTAATTTTGGCCTACACGATCAAAAAATTTCCTGAAATCAGACTTTTTGGCCTCAGCTTCCGGTCTAAGAGGGAATAGGTTTGAATGCGAAGATAAATTTAAGTATCTGGTAGCTACAATAACCGAAATGAAATTCAGGCAAGATTAAAACACGGATGTGACTCTTCAGTGGCAAAATTACTTAGTTCGTACTTATCACCTAGAAACCTGGAAACAAGAATTTCCTATAATAACTTCAACTGTTCTTTATGTGAATGAAACGTGGCCGCTTACTTTGAAGGAAGAAAAACGCCTTAGGATTTTGAAAATAAAGTGTTAAGTAGAACATTTTTCCGAATGGAAATTAAGTCCACTAAGGAACTTAAGAGGCTACTCAATGCGGAATCGCGGAGCACATAAACTGTTAATATAATTGAAGTAGAATAGCGGCGGTAGAAATGGGCAAGTAAAGTTGTGGGGTTTGTTCGACGAACGAATCGAATTGATTCATAAATGTCCAAGGAGTAGCCCGAAACGTAGGTGGGAGGATTGTGCCAAAGCTGACCTTGCGAAATTGTATTTAGACGAGGGTGGGTGGAGGGAGGTTTCTTAGCGGATATTAGTGGATCGGCATTGGTTTCACTATGTCTTTACTTATTTCGTTAGGTATTATTGGATATTAAGAAACTCGAAATTTGTGGCACAACTTTACAATCGGGACGCATTATTACTGCCCGCTGCCGAAGTTACCCAAAGGTCGCCGCACCAGCAATCTCTAGGGCCATCTGTGATTTACTATACGTAGGGTCTTGGGTTCAGTACTTATTGTTAGGAAGGGCCGTACTATTTCTAGGACAACGTTTGTATAAGATGATTGGCAAGGATCACGCTCAACCGCCATGATTTCCCCCAGTTAAGGGTACCTACTTTATAGAGGTTGGGTGAGCCCAGGAAGGTCTCCCAAAAACCAGCCAACAGTCTGGCGAAAAATATATACTACTATATATCTGGTGTAACGGATAAATAAACCGTCAAAAATTATTTATAAATAGCATATTCTTTTTTAAATAATGGAACATTAGGTTTTTTAATTAGGTTGAAATATTTATTTTTGAATTAAATGTGGTTAAGAAACCTAATTAGATGAGACACATAGTGAATATCCCTTCAAAATACTCGTGATTTTGGAAATGAATCCTATTTTGCTTTTCGTGCGACATTTCACACAACTTAGGTCTATAAATACACTATGTACCTACTTCTGTATATTATTGAGAACATTGAATTAAAAGATATTTAACATAAAATGTTATATTTAAGGTATGCTTTTGGAAGCGATAGAAATTTTTATATTAAGATTAAAAGTGATAAGGCTGTGTTTTAACAGATTAAGGTTAAAAGTAGATCTGTATAGATCATTAGTGAATCACACATGATATCCACCTGCGAGCCAGTCAAAGCGGTAGCATGTTTACAGCAGTTAACGAAACAAGACTACATCAAATTTGAATAAACTTTATTTATAAAAAGAATGTCATGAACAGGAAAACGTTAGTACTACGGTTTAAAATAATTAATTAATGGTGGAGGAAGCAGTAAAAACACCGAACGTATGAAAACAACAGCTCTTAATTAAAAACGAACGGAGTGTTGTCCTAAACGGATAACGACAGCTGTAGTCCAGGAGCCCGTGACAAAAAAAGACTCATTTTATACTAAGGTTTGGGCTTATAAAATGAACATGTCCACAGGGCTGACACGAAAAATGCACGTCTGCTGGAATACAAAATGGTGGCCAAATAAACTGTTAATTGTTAGGAATATTTTTGTTTTTTCAACTATAATTCCAAAACGGTGCATTCTATCGAAAAACGCTGTATATATTAAATTAAAGAACACCAAATTCTGCGTCTAATGAGTACAACAACATAATAATTTGGTTAACTGGTGTGGTCGAAAACCACGGTCAAAAACGAATATTTTGTCAAAAACAGAGGCAGATTACTATAAATGAGTCTGTGAAATTTTCGGCCGCACCACTTACCCAAATTATTATGTTCTGGTACTCATTTGACGCACAATCGGATGCTCTTTAATTTAATATACCATAACTTTTTCGATAGAAGACACCGTTTAGGAATTATAAGTGAAAAACAAAACAAAGGTCCAAACGTTTCGAGTTCCTTTGGCCAACATGAAGGAGGTAGAAAGCATAGATTTTTTTACAGTAGAGGCGATACATACAATATATCTGAAAATGAAAATTACTCCTGCATTAGTCCCTATTAATACAGTCTGCCTAAATGTTGGGTTCCAGTCCTGATTGCGACAGCATCTAAGGCCACCTTTCTACAAGTGGATGGATAGATTCACCTGGACTGCGGGAAACTCTTATACGGAAGAAGTCTATAGCAAAGTTGTTTATAAGAATAAAGATTGTTTATTTACTGTCAAAGTGTCTTCTTCTTTTCTTCTTCCTGATGCATCCCACCCGCTAAAACTTAACATTTAGCCTATCAGAGGGTTTTTCCATTGTGGTGGTTATCAGCGGCTAACATTTGGCCTATCAGGTGTTTTGTATTGTGATCGCCAGTAACAGGTTGTCTGCTGCCTTCACGGTATTACTTCATGTTTCTTTTCTCTATTGCGTTTTGTTTATTATGGTATTTCTGATTTAAGATGCTCTTGAAATTTGGGAGGCTAATGTACAGGTTTAATTTCTTTTCAGGTCAATTGTTTCTCAATATGCACTAGTTTGGTTTATCTTGGTTAGATTGGTGGATTTACATTTTTTTTGTAAATTTCAGATTTTCATTTGTGCTAAACTTGTGTTATTGCCAGTGGCTTTTAATTTCAAGTATATATTTATAAACATGAAAGTAAATAATTTTATTAATAATTAAACAAATAAAAATTAAACTGAAATATAGGATAATAATAAAATAAAAACACTAAATCACATACATACTTATTTACAATATTTACTCTCGGCCTGAGAACCCCTGAATCCGCTTCCTCCGCCTGTATGGGGGTAAAGGAAGGCCATACGAGATCCCAGCACAACTCTCTCACAGAGTACTGAAAGCTTATGGAGGCTGAGTGACTTATTTGTTTACCATTTTTGAGGTGTGAAATACCTCAGTTGCCATTTGCAATAAATCATCTTTCAAAGTATCTTTACCAAAAAGAACATCTACTTTATCTGAAAATTTTAAATTTCTCTTGAAGGTTGTTTATGAGGCTATTACCCTTTGTTCCGAAATTTAAATTGAGGCGCCAAATCATATTAAGTTAGTGGGACGGGGATGCTATAATTCTAATCATAAAAGCCCATTTTCTTCCACGTTTAGTCTAATTTGTCGAGTTACATCTTACAGTTTATTGCTTCCCTGGGGAATAGCTTTTAAGCCTATTAGAAGGCCAAGATAGGAACCTTAACTTCTAACAGCCGCAGTATGAGTTGGTAAGAAAACTTATGTAAGTTTCATCCCTCTTAAGGAACTTTATCAAAACCCTCTAATTATTTCTATTGAGGAGGGATAATGAATTTTGATACTTTTTCATAGCTCTGACGATGTTGCTGATAAATAATTGATTTTCATACAACTTTCCCATACCGTAACAGGGAGGATTTATCTGAGCTTCAACAAAAAAAAACTTCGCTCGGATTTGTTGTTGAACCGAACGATTTATTTTGTAATAAATAATTATTTTCCATTAACAAATCAATATAATTGTTGCGTCCAGCATACTAGTCTATTTTACAGATTTTTCATAAAATGTACATTTCTTATTGATAACAAATTTCATCCTTTTTCGTCTAAGTTCTCCAGTTCTTTAGTTCAAGATTTTTCCTTTCCTTCATAGGGGTAGAATAATACAATATTTTAGTAATAAGGAAGTAGTGGGTGGCTGTTTTGCTATCAAATTAAGATTTTGAAAAAGGAAAAATAAAACTTTTATAAATTTTGTCATAAAATCAAAACTCATCATGACACTATTCTTTAGTACCGATTGTTGCCTCCTGTTGCTTGTATGACTGCTTGTATCCTTGTAGGCATACTGCGAATAAGATTAGCTACTCGATCATGAGGAAGCTCTGATTCCATTCATCTACCACGGCAGTTCTTAGCTCCTGGAGGCCACGAGGGGGTTGTTGTAGGATGGATCACCCAAGTTTATCTCAAAGATATTCTATAGGATTGAGATCCGGGCAACGAGATGGCAACTCTAAGGTATGGACACCTACCTCATCCTGGTCGTCCCTAACATCATTCGTTAAGTGCAGGCGGGCATTATCGTGCATGGGCAGAATATTATCGCCGATAAAAGGAGCAAAAGGTACCACAAGTTCTTCTAGAATATCCGTGCATTGAGCGACGGTATCCGTAACACACAGGGGTCTGCCTTCGGTTCTAAAGGAATTCCTCCCGGCACCATCCCTGACAATCCTCCGAACTGCGTATTGCACTCTATCCGCCATATTGCACAGAGCGTAGCGTTTTCCTCTTCTTCATAGGTTAAATCTGGACTCCTCTGAAAACAGAACAGAAGCCCAATCAACCGCAGTCCTAGGGACATAATTTTTACCAAACGGAGGCGAGCCACTCGGTGTGCTGGGGTGAGGAGAGAACCTTTGGCAGGAACCCTGGAGTGCAGATTCGTTTCAGCGATTCGTCTACTTACTTTCTTTTCACTGACATCGCAGCTTGCAATCGGCGAGACTTTTCTCTTCTGAGGCCTGAAAGCGGTTTCGCAGAGCCTACATCACAAAGAAGCGGTCGTCTCTAGGTACCTCTGGGCCGCTCGCCGAAACGTTGTTTCTGGTAGCCCGAGGGACCTGGCCGCGTATCTCTGGCTTCTCCCGTCCTCGATTAATGCAATGATTTGAGCGATTACCGTGACATCCAACACCATTTTAAAAAGTATAAACACAAAAAAAATTAAATTAATTTTTTTTTTTTTTTTTATGAAATTTTTAATAAATGAAAAAAGCCGCCCACGGATAAGTATAGCACAACACTAGAGAACTGAAGGCTAACTGAATTAAGTTTATCTGCAATGTTTGGACATTCATCATTAATCCCAAAAGGATTACTGCTAAGGACGATTGTAATGTAAAACTTATTGACTCGAAAATACCTGGCATTATATCAATGAATTGTATATATATGATATATGATATATATCATATATATATGTATATATATATATATATATATATATATATATATATATATATATATATATATATATATATATATATAAATGATTTTCATGAATTGATTAAAGAAGTAGAGGAGACGCAGAGAATATTTTTCAGCTATAGAAGTTATTTATCATTAAATAAAAAATATAAGAGATAATAAAAACAAAAATTTCCAAGGAAGTTGAGAGGTGTAATGAAGGCTACAGTGAATGGAAGCAAAGCTGGTTAGCATAAAAGGCAGCCGAGCTGGAGTGCCTGTTGATTTTTTCCACGCCAAGAATTTCTTCCACTTTGATGGCTATCCTAATAGGGCGTTTGGTTCCTTTTGTTCTCTCAAACGTCACTGCTTCTTCAACATATGTACTTCAAATCTCTCAGGGCATGCATGCATGTGTGATTCGATGAATACACGCGCTCTAAATTATACATGGCTATAATCACTATCCTAGGTCTGCATATACTATACTAGGTGTACATATATCTAGGTCGGGAGATGTTCATATCTTACATTAGTCTTTAGCCTAGTGGAAGTATAATATTTTTAAGAGATTCACTTGTCTGATTTATAGACATATATAATAATAGTAAAAATGTAAGTAAAGGTAGCGTTCGCAAAGATTTCAAGATTGACCGAGAATGTCAGACGTATTGTAAGAAATGTCAGTTGCGCACTTAATAAAAAAACATGTAAACAACATATTTTAAAACCCTGTGTTGTAACTCTAGGACTTCCTGCACTACAATATAATAATAATAAAGGCTAAGGGAACCCGAAGGTTCGATGCCTGCACACATCCCACCACTGTACTCTATCAAAACCCAAACCTAAATTGTCAATCTTAACACCCACCTCTTGGCCTAATCCCAGAACGTTTACCCGTAGTTTCAGGACCGATTAGTTTCTCAGGGATCGTTCATTATCAAACTCAACAACTTAACATTACCATTTCTACCGTCCATAATATTAATTCAATTACATTTATCGGATTTATGCCCCGCAATACCGCGTTGTGTAGCCACCTAAATTCTCAAGTAGATTCATTCGGGCAAAATGTTCCATGCGTTATTTTATTTTCGAATCCCTTCAGGAGGAGTTCTTTCTTAAACTTAAGCCACACACGTAATCGGAGGGATGATAGTTTTATGAATTTTAAATTTCAGATTTCTAGACAGTTGGTAGGAACCGAGTGATTTAGTTACAGATAAATAAAATGTATTTCCAACCTTTATCTTTCTTCTATCCCATAAATATACTTAATTTCTCTACGTATCAAAACATCCCTGAATACAACAAGAATCAATCTTTTTCAAAGATATTCGATCGATCACACTTTAATTATTTAATAATAAATAACATTAAAATATTATTTCAAATGTTGAAAATGCATAGCATACATCACTTCCTAGCATTTTAACACGTTCCATCAATAATTTTCAAACGGAACTGGTCCCCCTCCATCTCCTTCGTCGGAGATTAAAATTTAAAGCCCTCTCAACTGGGAAACTGACGCCGGCAACTGAATAATTCCCAAGTCGAGCCACTAAATTGAGACATGTCACTTCGCTTATTGATAAAGCGCCTGAGACCTAGTTGGAAAAAGTGGGCCTGAGGTAGGATTACATTATGGAGGGGATATAATTCGAAATTAGGGCAAAGACGAGAGAAACCCCGGGTGCCGAGGAAATTAGGTTGAGGTCTTCCTCCAACTTGGGCTCACTCAAAACTTTTTTCCCCTTCAGAAGAATCCTTCCAAAGGTGCTTCAATGACAATGCTTAGCGCAATGAACTTTTAAAGGGACCTTTTTCTTCCCCATTTCAATTACTAGGGTGTGAATAGTCTTTCGTGTTCTTTCCCCCTATATTAAAAGTAAGATAGTTTATTCACCAATTAAGCTTACTCCACACAATATAAGACATTACTTTTTATCATTTGAACTTAACTTACTTTACAGCAGCATTACTATTATTCTTATTCTTATGTTGAGGGACAAGAAATCCTCCTTCGCTACGAAGATATGGATCTTTTGTGAAAAATCCTTCACTTCGTCTAGAGAACCCATAAAAATCTTATACTTCTTAGGAAGTGTGGACCTAACGTTCATGGGATTCGTTCTAGCAATTTCTTCGGGATTAAGTACTGCCATATTTTATGTACTGCGGTCTGTAGAAGGCAAGAGCTTCATATTCACATAAAATATTTTAGTCCTTTCTCTATCCACTAGGCACAGAAGCACAGCAGAGCACATCAACGGACAAAAATAAAAAATAGAAGTATTTTTATGGCAGTTTTTAACCGCCTATTTCAGTGATGCATGTTATTGAATTAACAAGTGTTTGTTAACGAATAGAAAAATTCATATTATATTTCATTACTAAAAGCGTTAAAATAGTATTGATGAGTTTGATCAATTTTTGGCCAGTTGAGTTCTGAAATTTCCCAAGAAATTATATTTATTCGTTAAAACAACTCGAATTTGATTGTGCGGGTGGATATTCCTCTTTAAAAAATAGCTGACATAATGGAAGAATTCTTATTAATGTTCAAATCGTATTATCTCAACTTCGGCTGAAAATATCCCATACTTTCGATTGTTTCAAGTTCGTCCCTTATTTTCGATCGTTTTCCGTAAATATTAGCTGCAAATAACTGCTACCTCTATAAATAATTACTTTATAGTAACATTTATTTTACTTTAAGAATTTATGATTGGTCAAATTTGACCGATTTTATTACAGTAAACTAAAAAAAAAAAAAAAGCATATTGTTTGAAGGTGTTTAATTATCTTACTATATTATTTTAAATAGTTTTATTGTTATTCTGAACATTAATTTGAAACAGTTTTAAATTAACAAGTTATTATTATAAGTATAATTACAAGTTATATAAATAAGTTAATATTATAAGTTATGTTATTGAATTAACAAGTGTTTGTTAACGAATAGAAAAATTCATATTATATTTCATTACTAAAAGCGTTAAAATAGTATTGATGAGTTTGATCAATTTTTGGCCAGTTGAGTTCTGAAATTTCCCAAGAAATTATATTTATTCGTTAAAACAACTCGAATTTGATTGTGCGGGTGGATATTCCTCTTTAAAAAATAGCTGACATAATGGAAGAATTCCTATTAATGTTCAAATCGTATTATCTCAACTTCGGCTGAAAATATCCCGTACTTTCGATTGTTTCAAGTTCGTCCCTTATTTTCGATCGTTTTCCGTAAATATTAGCTGCAAATAACTGCTACCTCTATAAATAATTACTTTATAGTAACATTTATTTTACTTTAAGAATTTATGATTGGTCAAATTTGACCGATTTTATTACAGTAAACTAAAAAAAAAAAAAAAAAAAAAAGCATATTGTTTGAAGGTGTTTAATTATCTTACTATATTATTTTAAATAGTTTTATTGTTATTCTGAACATTAATTTGAAACAGTTTTAAATTACAAAAAAATATTATGAAATATTTTTGTTATGTGATAATCACAAGCTTTAGAGGCTCATTTCACTATAATGCTTCTATTTTTTTTAACCAAAACCTGTCCAGAAAGTGTAGAAATCGAGTCTTCTCATCCCCCCTTCTACTTCATTAATCTTCCGAACAGTGTATATTTAATGTTTTTGCTTAAAAAAATTGCAAAACGTAGGAATTTCAATACTTTACTCCGCCATTCCACAAATTTTACAAAATTCGCTTAGGCTTTTCGTTAAACTGATATGTACATATTTACTCAATTCCAATGAGATATCTCCTCCAAAGGGAATAAGAAAGATATTATAAACAATAGTACTATTGTTTAAAAATTAAATTTAATGATTAAAAAGTGATGAATCACAAAATAGAGTTTATATCAGTAAATAAACTAGTAAAATAAAGATTAGGCGTTAAAATTGAAATTGAAATAGACGTTGAAAATTTTCTTCACCGGATCCCTATGGATAACTTCTACCCCATATCGAGGAAAGGGAGAATTCAGAATAAATAAATGAAATAAACATGACAATGAATGAGTGCAAAACGAAGGTTCGAGTCTGTCAAATATCAGCAAATAACTAACCAGTCAACGCTCATTTCTAAAATTTGGTAAGTGTAATAAAACAATTAATTAAAAAAAAAAAAAGAAAGAAAAATAAGAAAACATAAAAATTTTAGGTGGCAACAGATGGTTTTAATTTTTTTCACAGTATTAGATGCTCCATGGTACTGAAATACCATGATACACTTTGATCGATCAAATGCCAACAATCAGTGTTATATAGATTTGAAGATCTGAAGCCATATTTTTAAATATTACATATATTTCAGAGAACTAGAAGGGATCGCATTAGAAATGAAAGCATTAGAGAGCAACTAGACGTTACAGAGCTTAAAATCACTCTAGAAAGACGGCAACTCCAGTGGTTTGGTCATGTCTGCCGGATGAACGAGGACACGAATCCTATAAAGGTATTAGAGGCTCGACCCACAGGAAAGAGGCCACGCGGACGCCCCAGAATTACGTACCAAGAATACATCCAAAGAATTGGAAGTAAAAGAGGCAAATCGCTCAATGAGATGAAGCGGCTAAGCAGGGACCGAGAGGAGTGGTTACGCTGGATTGAGGCTCCTCGACGCTAGCTAATGGCATAAGAGGAAGATAAAGAAGAAGAAGAAGATATATTTTCAGGCCATTAACTTAGGCATAAGCCTAAAATGTGCTTCAAGTTATCTTATTTGTCATTTATAATTTTTGTACACAGGATAAATTTCGACAAAATAAAAAAATAGTATATTGTTAATTAAATTTTTTTTTCTTGAAATAATATTTATTTATAAATCTTGTAAACATAATAAATACCTGAAAAAGGCATCATATACGTAGAAAGCTCTATTGTAAAGGATATTAGTTCATTTGTTCTCCTTTTGTTGGTCCTATACCTAATAAACTGTTTTATTTAAAATAACTTGATGAAATAATTAAGACAAAAATTAATTTCAAAGGCCCGGAAACACCCTGTATATAATTTTTTTCACTCTCACTAATAAAGGACATTCCATACTCATAAATGAGAAAAGAATTTTATATTTATGTCTTTTAATCAAGAGTTATAGTTATTTTGGCCACTAAATCGACAATTTTTCCCACTGTGTGGCGGTAACAGCGATATATTGTTAGGAGTGGAGTAGCTCAGTAGGCAAGGTATTCTTAACTCTCGTGTTCAAGCCTCAATGAGGCAGAAAAATTCTTAGTAGAGAAACTCTCCTAGGGCCATAAAAAATATATATCAAAATCTTCAATGAGTTGGGTAAAAAGCCTGGTGGTTGAGAGAGCACGCTGATCAGTTCACCTCTTTTTACGGTCAAGAATGACTATGTCCTTACGAACTGTACTATAAAACTCTTCGTGGGTTGTAGTCTTGCAGGTTTATTTTTTTTTCATTTAAAATAGAAAATCGTGGTTAGCGCACAAATTCTAAACAATTCTGGGTCCGTTTTGACACTTAAGCGAAGAAGAATTTTAAAATCTAGTTATACATAAAAAATGAGAAGAGACGGGACGAAAGATCTAAGCACTAGCATATACGACTTTAAGCACTTAAAACTTAGCGGACAATTGATATTAATCAAGCCCAGTCGAGTTTCGCCCTTCTCCATACCTCCACGGGTCTGAGGTTACTCCCTAATGTGCAAGAAAAACAGAAAGCACTAGACATTTGATTATTACACACTTCATTAAGTGAATGTTTGCATCCCTGATCACTTCACAATACAAACAATCTTCAAATCCAACGACAGCCACTTATCAAATTAATCCCACGTGTCTTCGTTCCTCCAATCAGTTATCTATATTTGAAGCGCAGTCAACATCGTGTGCCATAAATCAGGATCCGCTGATATCTTATTAGTTTTTGCTATATGCAGTGCATTTATGAATAGCAAATGTGTGTATATAGCAATATATACAGGTAATAATTATATAAAAAAACAATGAGATAAGTTAAGAAACTTGCTAGTAATAGTACTTTTATAAACATGCTCTGCCATCACATCTTTCCTACAGCGTCCAAATGATGATATTCTAAAATTATTATACCTCGGCTCAGCGCTTTTATTTCTATCAAACCACATTTTTGCATCACCTAATAATACAAAATAGTTACAAAGATATATTGGAGATTTTCAATCATTTATGCTGCTAAATATAAATTAATATAAAAATATTAACAATTAATAATAATAAAAAAAAGGCTTAGCGAACCCGAAGGTTCGATGCCGATACCACCAATCGCTGCCTACAAACCTCGGTCCACCGACTACCGTCCAAACCCAAATCCATTAGGTCCCCCTTAGAACAATCCTCCTACCTAAGTTTCGGTCTACTCCTCGGACGTTTACCAGTCGGCTCAGCGTTTATTAACTTTTTAGGAATTCGTTCGTTACTGAGCCCAACAACTTTACAAGCCCATTTCAACCGTCGCGATGATATCACTTCGATTATATTAACAGGATGCATGCTCCGCAATTCTGCATTGTGTAACCTCCTGATTTCTCCAGTTGGCTCATCCTTTTTCGGACCAAATATTTTACGCAATACCTTATTCTCGAAGACCTTAAGGCGTTGTTCGTCCTTCAAGGTTAGCGACCACGTTTCATAACCGTACAGAACTGTAGGCAAGATAATAGTTTTGTATATTCTAAGTTTTAAGTTTCTGGACAAAATGCGCGATCTAAGTAATGTTGATATCGAAAAATAACAAGCATTTCCCACCTTCAACCGCGCCTTTATTTCCTCTTGAATTTCGTTTTTTCTAGTAATCATAGACCCCAAATACTTAAATTTATCAACGTGTTCAAACCTATTTTCACCTATATCTATATCATCAAAATCTCCCCTGTTTCTATTGCTAACCATATACTTTGAGGCCAACCTCTTTGCCAGCTTTCATCAACGTTGTTGTATTCAGTTGTATAGTTTCCGCTTCCTCATTTAATGATACCAAATCATCAGCAAACCCAAGCACGGACATTTTACCACCCAGATCTGAACCCCTTTCGGTACGCATCACCTTTCTAATGACATACTCTAGTGCTTTGTGCTAAATTAAATAAGACAGGTAAAAGGGAATCGCCATGTTTTAAACCCAAGCGAACTTCAAATTAACAATCAACACATTAATAATTAACAAATTGTTAATTAACAATTAACACGCATTAATTAATTGACTATTTTTCTGAATGTTTCAGCCAAAAAGAAATTGGCCAAAAGTGGAGGGGGGAGAGGATTTAGATGTTCAACTTGATTATTTTTCGATGAGTCGACGTCCACGTTCACATAAGGCCGTGGGTGGCCTAAAATAAAAGATAAGTATAAGAGATAAGCATCCATATTAATTTGTTTGTTTCTTTGAATATTATGAAACATATTATTATTATTATTATATTTAAGGCTTATTTAGTGTTATGTAGGGTTATGAATTGTGGGTGGCGCGTCAATTATGTAGTCTTTGATTTTATATTTGTATAATCATATAAATTTTTTAGTGTCTTTATTTAACAAGGAAAAGTCTCACATAGTACCTAAATAAATAGTTTATAACGTAATTAAAAAAAATATATTAATTTTATTTTTATAGGTATATTCCGTTTATCTGAATTTTCTTTAGTAAATTATGCAGATACCCAATTTTATATCGTCTTTTAAAACACTTATGTTCTGTTTTAATGTTACCAATTTATTTATTTTAATATTTATGATTATTGTATTATTCAATAAAATGTTAGTACTACTGGATAATGGCTTGAGAAACCATTTTTATCCAATAGATCCATGTTTATTTTTTACTAGAAAAATACTTTTTTCACATACGACACTGAAACACATCTGAATCAATACACAATTAGGGCATATTTTGTTGAATTTAGAGCAATGATTCTCAAACTTTTTTATCTGGCGGCATACTGAAATTCAGTGACCTACGCAGCGGAAGGGGGGAGGGGGGATCAGGGTTATATTCCACTCCCCGAAAGTTTTGAAAAAATATGAGTTATATATAAGCTTTGTGTATTGAGTAATAATTTTTGATTAAATACACTTAATGATTACTTCTCTTTTCATTAAATCGCTCTCCTGAAAAAAAATTGAAACATTTTTTTGTAAAAAAAAAAAAAAAAAGCGACAACCTTAAATACGATTTTTTTTTTAAATTTCCCGAATCGTCATAAAAAAAATCTTTGCCAGGCGAAATCTTTCGAAAGGACCCCCTCCCCCTCCCCCCTAAACACGATTTATGAGTTTGAAATCATAAAAAAAAATTGTAACTATCTTTTTTTTTCAGAAAAACGCAAAACATGTATTTCGAGTTACAAAATTCAATTTAGATTAATACCCAGAAAAATGTATGAACAAACTATCATTTTACGTATTTATATAGCCGATTGTATACTAAAAAACTTAAGTTAAATAGGTTTTTTTTTTTAACTTTTTTTTGGGGGGGGAGGGATCGAAGCCCAGGAAAAGTCTGTTTCGTCCCACTGTAAAGCGGTTCGTCTAACAATCATTGTTAAAAATTGCCTTTGAAATACTAACAATTAACACACAATAACAACCAAGAGCATACTTAAAATAATTGAATACACATTATTAAAATAAAACTTTTTCAGAAAATGTAGTATTTTAATTACATTAAATAAATAATACATCCGATTCCGTCTAAATGTTTTAAACAAGTTGTTAAATACGAAGATTATTTTTATCTTTGTTCAAAATTCAATGAGGATTATTTTTAATTTAGGAGTTCAGTTTAAACATGCATTGAAAGCATAACTCCTAAAATGGTCTTAACTTTTTAATAGGGAGATGTCAGCTTTAATGATGGTCGTGTCTTTGGCCGATTGTCTTAAAAAAAAAATATTAAGTAATTTATAAGAACTGGATTCCAATATACAGTTAAACATCAATTTATATTTTTATAAATTGGCGTTCAACTCAAATGAATTTTCTTTCTAATTTTCGGATATTAACTTTAATATACTTTATTATTATCAACAGCGAGGTAGGGTTGGAACATCGAAACGCGATATATCGATATTTTACAACGATATATCGGTCAGTACTTATATTTTAAACTTTATTATTTTATTTTAATTAGAAATTTTCTTTATTCTTTATCATATTTTTAATTTTATCCGTGAGCTGTACTTTACATATTATTTAATCAATCAATGAAGCTGTCTATGGGCTATTATCGTGGATGTATCCGAATTCAGTCCCGGTTACATTTAATAATTACAGTTTATTAAAATAGTTAATAACTATTTTAAATTTTATCGTGTTTCAACGTTTCAGTATGTCATATGCGTGGTAGATAATAGGTCTAATTGCACTTATAATTCTGTACTTTATAATGAAATAGGGCCAGGTTTTTCCTCCTTACCCTTCAAATAAACTTAAGAGTTTAAGATTGCCAAAATAAAAAATACTATGGATCGATCACTCACCAAATAATTGAAATAAATTTAAAACCAAATATTTAAATAATACAATAAATGTAAATAAATTGTTGTATATATTTATTGAGTTAATCATTGGTTAAAATATAGCACATGTTAATTAATGGATATGATAGAGTAAATATGAGAATAAACAATATTTAGTAAACAAACAATAATTAGTAGATAAGATCGAAATACAAAAAAGGTTAATTAATTCTATGTAAAAACAAATAGGTAATAATAATATAAATGGGGGTTGTACAGAAATGTATATCAGATAAATTACACGTTTTTAGATAAATGTTTTGAGAACGCTCAATGCATACACGAAAACTTTATAGGATAAATACATTTTTTAGAACTTTGAAGGTTTCATTTTTGAAAAACCAGTAGAAGAATATAATTTTTTTTTTTTTTTCTTTTTGGCCAAAGTAATATTCTGTTCTATCTTTTTTTATAATGATTCATGGATGATAAAAATATTGTTTTATAAATAATAATTATCTTATTTTATAACATTCTTTACAGTTTAACATTATACTCAATTAATGAACCCAATGGACCTCACAAACAGACTAATTTATTTAAACAGACTAAAATTTATTATTAACTTATTTATTATTATTAACTTATTTATTATAATTTATTATTATTATTTATTAACCTTGAAGGTGCTTGTTACAAATATCGACAAATAAATTTAAAAAATCTCATGTGGATATCAAATGGCTTCCTTGTTAAACTAAAAATTAAATATGATTTATTATGAAATTTCATAATGACCTAAAAGTAAATTACCACTTCCTATTGGCCAATGCTAACCAAAATCTAGTAGTTTATCTATATTGACAGAAGTCTTATATAGCAAATTTGAAAAGTTTTGCATTATATTTTAGTATAATTTTTGAGAAGTTTAAGTTTAAGTCAATTATGAACTACAAGTAAAGTACTGCTTATCCAATTATCGAATTTTAACCCAAATCTAGTACGTTATATAAGTTTTATGTACCAAATTTGAGAAGTTTTTCAATACATTTTAATATAATATTTGATGAAAATCTATTAGGGCCTACTAACAATTAGAGTACCACTTACAGTGATCATATAATGAACAAATACAAAGCTGGACAACTAGATGTTACAACAATCCTAAATACAAAATTTCAACTTTCTACGGCTAACCATTTTTGAGTTATACGAGATACAAACATATGAACGTACGGACGTACTTACAGACGTCACGTTGAAACCAGTCAAAATAGATTTAGGGATGGTCAAAATGGATATTTCCATTTAAATCAGAAAACCGAGAATTTTCCCGATTACAATACTTCCTATACTGCGTACAAGGAAGTAAAAAGAAAAAAAATGTTTTTAGATTTATGTTTTTTTTTTATTTATTTGTTTATTTAATTTTTTTTTTAACCCAGCATATATACACCGCGGCCTATTAAGCGCTAGCCTAAACCTTTTAAAATAGGCCAATAGCCTTTGCAAATCTGAGAAGACTCATCGGATCCATCATCTCGCAGAGCTTAGGGTCAGTGATCCGGTCACAACCAAAGTGGAGGTACCGCACCCTTGTCAAAGCATCGCATCCACAGATTATGTGGAAAGCCGTTTCGTCCTCCATCCCACAGTCTACATGTCGGTAATTCAGTTAGCCCCATGCTGTGGAGGTGCTTGTTCAGTTGACAGTGTCCTGAATATAGTCCCGTCACCCTCCTAAGGTTACTCCTATCCATAAACAGAAGTACCTCACTTCTTTTGGGACAGGGTCCATCTAATAACAGTTTGGAATGTATCTGTTTCCTAGTGTTTTCCCAGTATTGCTTGACTTTATTGCCAATAGCCATCCTGATACACCTTTTGGCATAGCTAAGGCTTATGCCATATGTGGGCTCTGGTGCACAAGGCTTCACCTCAGAGCCTCTCCTTACAAGGTAATCAGCCTTTTCATTCCCCGAAATTCCCGAGTGTCCAGGAACCCATTCAACCCTTACCATTTTGGTTTCAGACAGTTTGTTAAGATTAACTTTGCATTCTTCCACCAACTTTGACCGGGTCGCATAACCACTTAAAGCCCCGATAGTAGCTTGGCTATCTGTGTGGACTGTAATTAGTCTGTTTTTAACGCCCTCCTCAATAAGGGACTGGGCATAGACATCAATTGCTAATACCTCTGCCTGAAAGACAGAGGTATGCCTACCTGGGGATATGAACATTCCCTCTCTAGGCTTATCCATCCTCCAAAAATTTATGGTTAGGAGTTAGAAATTTAATTTGAGGTAGAAAGAAGAAAATAAGAGAAATCGCACAAATTTTTAAGTTGAATAAAATATTATTTTATACCACAAATTATTAGTAGGAAACGCAAAATTAGACAACCAGAATCTGAATTCACTTGTTCCAAAACAATCCGAAAATAAGAGAGCTAATTGCCCCGAAGTTAGGGACTCTGAAATACATTCCATTAGGGAACAACAAGGGAAGGGTTCAGAAAGGCGAAAAGAAAAAACAGATTTAGGTTTAACTAAAGGAGGAAGAGTCCGGTTTATGTTAAAAAGGGAAGCTTAAGTCGGGCTTTTTTCCTGTTTGAAAGACAAGTACTTAAGCCGCGGTTAGATGATTAGGGTGGGCTTAGGCCTTCCTACCTCTGTACTTTGTCATTCTCAAGATAGAACGGATAATTTAAAATTAAGAACAGGGACTTCTCTGGGCGAGGATCGATAGAAGACCACCCAGGTACTAGTCCGGGAGCCCACGCAGAAAAACATAACTTATTTTAAAAAATGGTTCATCTATTTCAGACACTTACGTTCTTGAAGAAGTGCTAAAAAATAGATGTCTGTCGGCACGAAGCTCCCGGAATACAAAATGCCGGCCAATCAAACATGGAAGTTTTTTGGGGGTATTTTCAGTTATTGATTTATAACTACAAAACAGTGCTTCCTAGCAAAAAAAAACTTCCATGTTTGATTGGACGCTATTTTGTATTTCGGCGGATTCGTGGCGGCAGAACTCTATTTTTTATCTCTTCTTCAAGTACATAATTGTCTGAAATAGATGAACCTTTGTGTAAAATGTCACGTTTTTTTGCATGGGCTCCCGGACCATACGGTTTTTATTGTAACAGCACTGTATGTATATTCATTTCTAGCAGATTAAAAAAATTATATTTACGGAACAGCATTGGTGGTTTGATATATAATATATATTATATAATACGTATGTATACATAATTGAGATATTTAACATTTAAATATAACTAAATGGGACCATAGAGAAAAACTCCACTATTTAATCTTGGCTTTGTATCTAACACGTTATTTGTTCGCCACCCCTCCTATGGCATGGGGGTCTACTTGTTTGCAATATCCTATCTTTCCCACAGCCCTGCTCCAAACCCACCTCTTATTTTAGACTTAGAAGAACCTTTATCTAAAGGATGAAGAAGGAGTCGATTAGATAATCTGTAAGCAGTATGTCAGTATGTTAGTCGTAAGACAGAAGCGGAACGGCACAGTGGGGCGAAACCGCAAAAAAACGGACAAAACTCCCTTTTTTTTATACTTTTTATTTTTATAGGCAAATGAAAATTTACACCTAAATACATTTATATGTTCAAGGCAAATTATCCCAAATTGTTAAAACAATATATCCTTCACCAACGCCGGTATTCCTAATATAAGCTAAACAAATTCTGGAAATTGATGATAAATCGTACTAAAATTAAATAATTGGTTTTAATTATTAATATATGCATTTATGAACTTTGGACAGATGAAGTTTATCAAAATAATTTTGAGTTTTATTAAAGCACATTTTATTTTTATAATTTAATATGGATGTAGTAAAATATTAAAAAAAAAAAAAAAAAAACAGAAAATAAACTTGGTGAACAAAGTGTACGAATTATGTTACTATACAATGTTACGAACTATACCATAACATAACTAATTTTAAAGACTGACTAATTAAACTTAAAAAAAAAAGTCTCTTTGAATTCACTGTTGCTTTATCGCTTTTTCATAATAAACAATCACTTTGTGGATATAATTGTTCCTATCTTCTGAAGGTAAGGAAGTTTTGTATTCACGTAGGAAGAGAAAAAACTTTTTGTCGTCGGAACCGAAAATTTCCATTCGCGTGAAATTACGTTTTAGACATCCAGAAACAAATTTAGTTTCGGGTCTATCAGTCTAGTAAAATTCATGTGACGGACATTGACACATACAACTGTTTATCTGATTTTGATGGTCTCATGTCAATCGGACAAGACGTCCGATGTTTCCCTATGTTGCTAAAAAGTTGAGGACTAGTGTTCAAATGGTCGGGGTTTTTTTCAAATCCCACGTACTAATTACACTTGCGTATGGCCAAACGTATTTTCCTTGGCACGCCTATATTTTGAAAACGATATGTCCAATCTGACCCGAAGTTGGAAAAAAGTTAAGTACTAGTGTTCAAATGTGTCCTAGTATCAATATCCATGTACTAATTTCGCTTAACATAATAAAAATTAGAAAATGATCGGCTTTAAATTAGAGGAATAATACAGTTTTTCCTCTTTCCTTTTGGTGTTTTACATTTTAGGTGACGATATATAATGTTCCAAATTTATAATAGGATAAATTTAAAAGATATCAACTCAATAATCGACAACTTATGGATGAGCTGGAATGTAGGCAGTGCCAAGGGACCTAATTCTCAACCTCCCTGGCAGATAGTGTGGTCAAAACTAAGCTCTGATCTGTCCTCCCTCACTAATGTTAGAGACTCGCTGATTTAACTTGAAACTAGCAATTTCAATAATTTAACTACCCAGGTTTCTCTAGTTAAATCAATAATAACACTAAAACTGATGTATAAAATAGAAATAAATTTTATTATTATTTTCAAATAGATTCTTTTTATCAATCACTTATTATTGATATTAAAATTATTGATCATTTTCAATTAGATAATATATACTTTATCTACTTTCTTAGGAAGTTCCTGTAATTATTTTACTAAAGGGCAAATGAGGAAATATTTCCCCGAAACGTTAAAAGAATAAAGAAGTACATTACAACTGGAAGTTATATTTTGACCTTTAATAAAAAATATATACACAGTTGCGCAACCTTGTTAGTCCTTAGTGGCTAAGGTACAACGGTTATGGCTCCCGTCCAGACAGAATACCCGGGTATTGCAGAGCCATGGTATGGCTAGTTAATTCAAAGGTAGCTAAGACAAGGAGGGGCTAATGCATCAATCTCACTAATGGTTTAAGCTTCCATTGTTCCCTGAGTCGATCATTACCAGGGCAATTATTTCCGGCGAGAGAACTCCGATAAGGCCGGGTCTACCTATGATTTTCTATTACCTCTTTTCTATCAGCGGCATGCCAAGGTGGGGGCGAGGGGGACGGTCCGCCCCATGCACTAAGGAAATGGGGGGGGGGCGTAAAAGTGGAGAATAAAATAAAATTACATCAATGAAATTAGAAGTTTATATCAAACATCATTTTTGTATTTTTCTGTATAACATTATATGATCTCATAATTTATTCCAGAACCTTATCCATGTTTGTCTATATCCTGTTCTGAAGTTTCCAGACAAGCAAACTTGGCTTGACTTCTAAGGCCATTTTTTTTTTCTTACAAAAACGTTATTCAATTTCTCTTAATACAAGTTTTAGATCTTTTTTTTTGAAACGGTATGCATAAATACGTAATTCATAAATATATATATATATTTCAAAAGACTATGAAGGTTGACTTTGTGGGAGCCTTGTAGAGACTCAATGTTCCGGACCGTAGACTGCTGGAGTAGTTTCCTAAGCCAATAGAATAGAATCCCAAATATTTAAAACAAGTTCATATTATTGTTTTGTTTTTTTTTTTGTTTTTTTTTAGATATTAACCATAATGACCAATTATGATATTCAGAAAATAAACGAAATCAGAAAACGAAACAAGCATATATAACAATAAGCTACAAAATACACCATCCAAATTATGGCTCAACGTTAATTTTTAGCGATTTCTCAATGAGCTAATGGAAACAAAATATAATTATTCCTGATGGACTAAGACTTCAACAGTTTCAATTAACTTTTTAATTTTTTTTTTTTTTAAAATATTTCTAGGACAATTTCAACAGCTTTTTAAAGCAGGAATCATGAAGACCTTAAAGACTACTTGAAAAATTACTGGGATAAAGGTCGCTTAGTCTTAAGATTATGCTCACACCAACATTCTTTAAAAAATAATTTAAAAATACCAATTTAGTTATTTCCAAAAAGCATAAAAAATACTACGCCTAAAAAAGAAAATTATAGATATTATAGAAATTAGGGAAACAAATTTTTGTACGCGAATCAAACAACTTTCACTTACTTCCATACTTTATAAATACATTTTAAAAGTCTAAATTTAGTTCCCATTAAATAATATAACAATAGAAATTATCATCTACAATAATCAATCAAGTTTATGCGTTCTTCTTCACTCTCCATTACCTTCTAAGATTTTAAATATTACATAATATTTCTTTTAAAATCTTAAACTTTCCAGTGATGTATTATACATCTATATTACTACCCTTATTTCCGTAAATTGGTTTTCAACCTGGGAAAATACTTCCCTTTTTTCTCCTTCAGTTGATTATCATAATATTTTATAGTTTATATTAATACGTTTTTTATAACTACATACTAACAATGATAGTCCGTCAATTATATCAAATAAAAAAAATTGAAGGTACTTAAGAGGAAGAAATTTTGAAAATTCGGTATTTAAGCCCTGTAAAACTATTTCAAAATTGTAAAGATTATTTAATCATATATTGTTATAACGAGTTTGAACAAAATCGTTAAGAGCCTTATTCAAGGAAATTGTAAAAATGTGTAAAATAGATGATATAAAGTGGCATTTCCGGTAGTTGATTTTAACAAAAAAAGTTGTTGTAACATCACAAAGTTGATGTAACATCGCACAACTTTTCGTATTTGAACTAGACGTAACCTATCCAAGCTTAACTCCCTTTGTATGGTCTCGCCCGAAAACAAATGAAGATATTGATTTATTTATTGTTTTATTATATAATTTCAAAATAAATTTATATCCCGCACACAAGAGATCTTGAAAAAATATCGATACATCTATATATTTTTAAAAATATATCTATATTTTTAAAGATATATCGATATTAAAATTTGAGTATCGAGAACCGATTTAAAAAAAAAAAAATAAAATAAAAAAAAAGGAGAAAAAGATATAAAATAAAAAATTTCTACAAGGAACGGTGCGTTCGACAAACTAAGAACCATACAAACTTGTGATGTCGTGAGTTCCGGTTACTATCTATAGTGGCTGAGTTCTAGGGATGGGACGTCGAAAGCAAAAGATATCGGTTAACAATATCGCTAGCTTGATAATATCAGCATAAAAATAAATATTTCAAAATATTATTATTTAAAAAAAAAAAAAGTAAACGAATTGGAGGGAGATTAGAAGATAAGCTGTTTCTTGATATTTAAATCCTGCTGGAAAGGAACTTGATAATAACTGTATCTTAATTATATCGGCATAGAAATAACGATATTCCAAAATACCGTTAATTCGTTTATCAAATTAAAGTAAAGACCTAAACGAATCGGATGGAGAATAAGAGATTACCTGCTTCTTATTATTAAAATCCTGCAGTAAATGAACCTAATAAAAATAACATAGTAATGATATCGGCAGAGCATTATCGATATAGTAACAATAATATCTTAATTATATCGGGCACAGGGACACCTTAAAACGTATGTTTCCGTTGAAAACTCGGAATCGATAATTTTCACGATCGCAATACTTTCCCTTCATATACATTTCAAATATAGGAAAGTGAAAGTAAAAATAATAATACCTGAGTTGATTTGTTTTCAAAAACCGTTTCCATTAGCGTATATCAATAAATTCAAACCATAAGAAAATTGTGGTATATATTTTGAGGAGTCTCAAAATGTGAGTAAACTAGCAGTTTCTTAATATAAACATAAAAAAATTAATAATAATGGATATAAATAAATAAAAATCACCGGCTTGTAGCCCTGGTAAAAGTTGTAAATTTAATAGAATTCAGGAATGTTTAACTATTAAACTAAAAAATGAAATTCAATTCACCCCGCTTTAAAATTCATGACTAAGCCATTCCAGAAGAATGGATTTAGTTATAATTTCAATATTAAACCCGACTTCTCTGCAACAATACCTAACTAGGACTGAAATTAGATTGCCAGGGAGCGGCCAGAATTATCTCAAATAGGTTTCCACTTCGGTTAGCTATTGTTCCAAAAAGTTCGAAACGCTAGGCTAAAGCTCCTAATATCGGAAATTAATAGTCGGGCTATTTTCAATCTATAATAGACACTTCGAAATTCATAGAATTAAAGCCAGGCATAATGTGTATATACAGTAATAAAAAGGTGAAAAGATCATTAGAAATCACCCTGATATTTATAATTACCGATTTCGAAATATAAATTCATTTTCAATGTTAATTACCTAAAAAATTGAAATTGCTTTTCAGTATATGGATGATTCTCAGTTTACGGGCGTTTTAGTCCATTAAAATTTTTACTCAATTAGTTAAGTCTAACCTGAATTTTTTTTTTCACTGCTATATGGCGAAGAAACATTTCTTCATAATGAAATATTAAAAATTAAAATATTAAAGAATAATTTGATTTTATAATTACTCAAGCGACCAAAATGTCATTACCATGCATTTTCTCACCCTCAGTTTTCTGGTAAACCTGTATTTTTTTAATTTCGTAACCAACGTTAAATGGTAGTGAAATTTATTGCTGCACGTAAAAGATAACTTAAGCATCCTAAATCTTTTTTATTTTTTGTTAACAGTGAAGTATGCTTATTTAATTTCCAAACTTTGTTCTCTCACTTCGATGTCATTACCACGCAAAAAACGAAATTGCAGAGATAAAGCCTTGAAAAATAGGGAAAGTAGGTAAATTTTTTTCGAGTACAATGGTAGCCTGAGCTGAAGCCACCAGCGGAAAACGGACTTCAATTACGGAGCTTAACTCAACGCATTTTTGTCGTAAGATAAGTCACTAACTTTTGCAATAATTTCATTCATTATAATTTGAGCTTGACTACAGTGTGGTGTAAGAAAATTTGCAGAAACAATATTTTAAAAATTTTAGTTTGGCCAAGTTAATTATGTGAAAATGTTATTACCAAGCTTACAACTCTTGTCATTACCACGCCCGAATTATTAGCGCAGTAGTGACGTAAGTTGTGCGGTAAGGTAGCATTTTTGAATTACTACTACCTAAAATTCGTTGATTCCTCTTCTGAACTAAACGTATTTAATTCTAATTGTCTACTTAGTCATTTAACTGTTTATTTATTCAAACTTATGAAAAGACTGTTTATAAATTTCATGTTCATATAATTCCCTTCATAATGGCGAATGCGATACTGATTGAGCCAGTAGAATAAAGCACATTTTTTTGAGCAGTTACTAGATAAAAGGATATGATAAAATGGCGAATGTGATTAAAGTCAATAACTTTACCAAACTTGGTCCAGTTTGCACAGCTGCTTCTTGGCTTCAATCATGACGAAGCCCACAGACGCGCACAAATAATATACACAACATATAACACACATGTTATGTTATGATGTGTTTACAAGGAACAACGCAAATCGGATAAGTGCCAATGTAAAAAAATCTGACAAACTTTATAATTCTATGCAAATCTGATAAGTGCCAATGTAAAAAAATCTGACAAACTTTATAATTCTTAATGTCATAATTAGACGGATGTTAGTGCGGAAAACCGTGAAACCGTGCAGTCAAAATCCAAAATATGTAAAATTTTGTATATAACAGCTTAAACATAAAAAAAAAATAAATAATGTTTTTTGTTTAATTTTAAAATATTATTACCTGGTAAGCTACTCTAATCTCGTGTTAGAGTTAGATCGTCTGAATTAAAATTACGTGTAATTCGTAGGGACGTGGAAAAAAAAAACTAATTCTAATACAACAATAAACTATGATTAAAAAAAATATGGATGAAAGTGAAATTTTGTCTATAAATGAGAAAAAAAATAAAGATCATAAAATAAAAAACAATAAATATTTACACAACTGTTTTGTATAAGTTCTAAAAATAAAATTATTTTCTCTACTTAGGTTTTACACTTGGCAAGATATGTCAGGCCCTTATTCAAATTGTGTCCAGGCTACAACCATTTCTCTTAAAATAACCATTTATTGAATTTTAAATTTTTTGAGTAGTTAGTAGTCACAATGATAGTTTTTAGTAGGAGACTATCATTGTGACTACGAACTACTCAAAAAATTGCACTGTATTCTACTGGCCCAATCAGTCAAGATATTTATTACTTGGGTTTGGATCTTCATGTAATTAAGAATAATTTAACTACAAAAATCCAACAAAAATTTAAAACCGATCACTACCATCAATGGGCTAACGGAAAGACTATCGGAATTTTTTAAACAATCTATAAAGCAAGTAAACAGAATACATAAATGTTATTTAAAGAACGCAGAATAAGTAATAGAGAGGATAAAAAGTATAAAATTTGAGGAGAAAGGAGAATATGGCCTAGTAAGTTAATTGTCTATGCTTATTTCGCATTATTCTCATTTGAACTACCTTTTTTTTTTTTTTTTCTCCTCACTTTTCCTGTCCCGCAAGTGTGTTTCCACACTTCACTTTAGGGCGGCGACATTTTAGTTTCTGTTTTCACGTTAAACTCCACACTAACAACAGCTAACTCACCTTTAGTAACGGTTATGAGTTATAACAGCAAGAAAGTTAATACAACAGCCCATTGACAACAGCTTCATAGATTGATTAAATAATTAAGCTATAATCTAAAGTTCGGTTCACGGATAAAAATTTATAAAATTAAAGGATAAAGAATAAATGAAATTTCTAATTAAAATAAAATAATACAGATTAAAATTTCGGTACAATGGATATATCGTTGTAAAATATCGGATGTTAAGATATCGATAAAAAATAACGGTATTTCACATCCGATTTCTCAATATCTCGATCGCGTTTCAACCCTAATTGACACTAAACTATAAACTATGTCGTTCTGAGTAAAGATTAAAAAGGAAGGAAACTTAGAACTGAATAAAGGCAGGAAGAAAAGGATAACCAATTCATGTTCTGATGTAAATAAAAATAATTATGTAATGATTATAGAGTGAATTTTGTAAATTTAAATTGGTTAAAATTGAAACCAAAACAAAACATAAAAATGAGTTGATACCTAGTTATAAGAGGAAATTTTAGCCCTATTCATCACATTCTCCATTATGAGGAAATTGTATATGCCCGCCGGTTAATTTGATGAATATTCAATAATTCAAATTTAGAGCCGATTATATATAAAAACCGACAATTGCGGAAAATCACCAGTTCATTACATTTACAGTAGCATATATGTTACCGTAAAAGTATATATACTTCAAAACAAATTTACTAGTTATGATTTTTGAAATAAAGTATATAAAATTATACAAAAAAAGAATCATTTCATAGTCTTATGAGGAATACATTTATAATCGATTCGTAATTACATAATTATATTTAAAGATGTAACATACAGAGATCAATATAATTTTTGATGAAATTATTAATTACAGAAGGAAGCAGACGGAAAAGTTCTCGGATGAGTGCAATGCTAATTAAAACGGCACTGATAAGAACTCGTTCCAAACTAATGGCCCTTCATTTATAATTACTAAATTAGTATTTTCAATTTATTTCGAATAAGTCCAACAATTTCTGCTAATTTTCTTCTGTAGAATTTATTCAGAGATGAAATATTACGTTAGTAATAAACGAATTTCAAGTGCAGTCGAAAACTTCGTACGAAACGAATTTTTGTCAAAGAATACGGTATTCATATGGAATGTACAAAATAAAATACAGATCCACGTTTATTTCATAAATAATGGGCTTAAATAGGCATTTCATAATAATAATAATAATAATAATAAACTCTTTATTTATTCCGGTACAAGTCCCTTTAGATTAACAACTACAGGACTCAGAACCTTAGAGTAGATGAAATACAATAAATAAATACGAACGAAAATTATAACAAGTCATAATGCAATAACTTCTAGGATATGAAATAGGTATTAATAGTCTAACTGATTACGTCTTAAAACAAAAACCACACGAACTTCTTATGTTAATTAGATATGACAAAAATTAAAAATGGTGTAACATATTTACAAATGTAGATTGAAATAAAATAAAATCTATTTACAATTTTTTTTTTTGGAACTGGATGGAAAATAAGTGATTGAACAAGCGGGATTTGAAGATAAGAGTATCGGAACCTTTAAATATCTACGAAAAATTCTAATAATCAGTAAACTTAATATTTTCAAATCAAAACGATATAAGAGGTGAAATGAGCCCAGGAAAACTATTTAAAATAAACATTCATGCACTGAATATACACAAATTCCCTGTTTAAAAAAATAAATAAATAAAACAACAGAATTATTCCTTAAAATGAAAAAAATATTCCAATTTTCCTTACCAGGAAACCTATTTAAAATAAACATTCTTGCACTGAATATACACAAATTCCCTGTTTAAAAAAATAAATAAATAAAACAACAGAATTATTCCTTAGAATGAAAAAAATATTCCAATTTTCCTTACCAGGAAACCTATTTAAAATAAACATTCTTGCAATGAATATACACAAATTCCCTGTTTAAAAAAATAAATAAATAAAACAACAGAATTATTCCTTAGAATGAAAAAAATATTCCAATTTTCCTTACCAGGAAACCTATTTAAAATAAACATTCTTGCACTGAATATACACAAATTCCCTGTTTAAAAAAATAAATAAATAAAACAACAGAATTATTCCTTAGAATGAAAAAAATATTCCAATTTTCCTTACCAGGAAACCTATTTAAAATAAACATTCTTGCAATGAATATACACAAATTCCCTGTTTAAAAAAATAAATAAATAAAACAACAGAATTATTCCTTAGAATGAAAAAAAATATTCCAATTTTCCTTACCAGGAAATCTATTTAAAATAAACATTCTTGCACTGAATATACACAAATTCCCTGTTTAAAAAAATAAATAAATAAAACAACAGAATTATTCCTTAAAATGAAAAAAATATTCCAATTTTCCTTACCAGGAAATCTATTTAAAATAAACATTCTTGCACTGAATATACACAAATTCCCTGTTTAAAAAAATAAATAAATAAAACAACAGAATTATTCCTTAAAATGAAAAAAATATTCCAATTTTCCTTACCAGGAAACCTATTTAAAATAAACATTCTTGCAATGAATATACACAAATTCCCTGTTTAAAAAAATAAATAAATAAAACAACAGAATTATTCCTTAGAATGAAAAAAAATATTCCAATTTTCCTTACCAGGAAATCTATTTAAAATAAACATTCTTGCACTGAATATACACAAATTCCCTGTTTAAAAAAATAAATAAATAAAACAACAGAAATATTCCTTAAAATGAAAAAAATATTCCAATTTTCCTTACCAGGAAATATATTTAAAATAAACATTCTTGCACTGAATATACACAAATTCCCTGTTTAAAAAAATAAATAATTAAAACAACAGAATTATTCCTTAA
This sequence comes from Rhaphigaster nebulosa, assembly GCA_948150685.1. Taxonomy (NCBI): domain Eukaryota; kingdom Metazoa; phylum Arthropoda; class Insecta; order Hemiptera; family Pentatomidae; genus Rhaphigaster; species Rhaphigaster nebulosa. The sequence continues at coordinate 54,025,518 of OX411307.1, read as the reverse complement.
AATGAAAAAAATATTCCAATTTTCCTTACCAGGAAATCTATTTAAAATAAACATTCTTGCACTGAATATACACAAATTCCCTGTTTAAAAAAATAAATAAATAAAACAACAGAATTATTCCTTAAAATGAAAAAAATATTCCAATTTTCCTTACCAGGAAATCTATTTAAAATAAACATTCTTGCACTGAATATACACAAATTCCCTGTTTAAAAAAATAAATAAATAAAACAACAGAATTATTCCTTAAAATGAAAAAAATATTCCAATTTTCCTTACCAGGAAATCTATTTAAAATAAACATTCTTGCACTGAATATACACAAATTCCCTGTTTAAAAAAATAAATAAATAAAACAACAGAATTATTCCTTAGAATGAAAAAAATATTCCAATTTTCCTTACCAGGAAACCTATTTAAAATAAACATTCTTGCAATGAATATACACAAATTCCCTGTTTAAAAAAATAAATAAATAAAACAACAGAATTATTCCTTAGAATGAAAAAAAATATTCCAATTTTCCTTACCAGGAAATCTATTTAAAATAAACATTCTTGCACTGAATATACACAAATTCCCTGTTTAAAAAAATAAATAAATAAAACAACAGAAATATTCCTTAAAATGAAAAAAATATTCCAATTTTCCTTACCAGGAAATATATTAAAAATAAACATTCTTGCACTGAATATACACAAATTCCCTGTTTAAAAAAATAAATAAATAAAACAACAGAATTATTCCTTAGAATGAAAAAAAATATTCCAATTTTCCTTACCAGGAAATCTATTTAAAATAAACATTCTTGCACTGAATATACACAAATTCCCTGTTTAAAAAAATAAATAAATAAAACAACAGAATTATTCCTTAAAATGAAAAAAATATTCCAATTTTCCTTACCAGGAAATCTATTTAAAATAAACATTCTTGCACTGAATATACACAAATTCCCTGTTTAAAAAAATAAATAAATAAAACAACAGAATTATTCCTTAGAATGAAAAAAATATTCCAATTTTCCTTACCAGGAAACCTATTTAAAATAAACATTCTTGCAATGAATATACACAAATTCCCTGTTTAAAAAAATAAATAAATAAAACAACAGAATTATTCCTTAGAATGAAAAAAAATATTCCAATTTTCCTTACCAGGAAATCTATTTAAAATAAACATTCTTGCACTGAATATACACAAATTCCCTGTTTAAAAAAATAAATAAATAAAACAACAGAAATATTCCTTAAAATGAAAAAAATATTCCAATTTTCCTTACCAGGAAATATATTTAAAATAAACATTCTTGCACTGAATATACACAAATTCCCTGTTTAAAAAAATAAATAAATAAAACAACAGAATTATTCCTTAAAATGAAAAAAATATTCCAATTTTCCTTACCAGGAAATCTATTTAAAATAAACATTCTTGCAATGAATATACACAAATTCCCTGTTTAAAAAAATAAATAAATAAAACAACAGAATTATTCCTTAAAATGAAAAAATATTCCAATTTTCCTTACCAGGAAATCTATTTAAAATAAACATTCTTGCACTGAATATACACAAATTCCCTGTTTAAAAAAATAAATAATTAAAACAACAGAATTATTCCTTAAAATGAAAAAAATATTCCAATTTTCCTTACCAGGAAATCTATTTAAAATAAACATTCTTGCACTGAATATACACAAATTTCCTGTTTAAAAAAATAAATAAATAAAACAACAGAATTATTCCTTAGAATGAAAAAAATATTCCAATTTTCCTTAGAATTCAGAGCGAAATTCTTGCTCATGAGAAAAGGGGATAGCAAAAAATAAATAATATATTTATAGAGATTATTTATTTTACGCGTATTTCATCATATTTTATTTATCTCAAATGATTTATTATTTTCTGTAATCCTACAGTGGTAGCTCTAGAACGGATTTTGGCTATTTAGGATCTACAGAACATCTGAAACCCTAAATTCCCTTCCCGAGGACTTCTAAAAGGTGATCTTTCAGGGGAAGCTAGGAAATAGAATTAAGACGTTCTCAGGGGTTTGGCGGAGGGTTGACAACGTTGCAAAGGGTAAGCTATTGCCTAAGCTTCCTCTTGGGACCAAGTTGCTTTTCCAAGAGGTAATAAGTAAAAGGAAGATGATCCATCCAAGGGGGAGATAAAAATAACGAGGTTCGAAGGGAATTCAGGACTTCCTATTATAAAACTCATTTGAGTCTCACAGACAAACAAACATTTGTGAATAAAACCGTGATATAATTAAGAGAGTTGGCATTATTTGAATGAATTTTTAGTCGGATGACGGATGACGAATAATTCTGTATTCGTTATTCCAATAATAGTACAATCTGTGTAAGAATCATCCGTTATTCGAATAAACTGATAGTTATTAGTTTATTCGTTATCCGTTATTTAATATATGTTATCAGTTTCGAACACTTAATTAATAAAGTAAACTGGAATGATCCGTTTCCATTCCAACGGGAAAGTGGTAAACTGAGGAAATTATACCTGGTGCCCTTTGGCGTAACTTCCCAGCAGATGAAATGGAGTTACATATTTTTATAAGAGATCGTCCTGTTTGCTGTTAAAGATGATTAAAATTCGTTTTGGCATCTTAAAAAAAAAATTGAAAAAAATTCACTAAGGTAATGTGGGGAAATTGCGCACTAGATTTTACAAAGCTCGACTTTAGGGGACTGTAAAATCTATATTTTTTAAGCTAGATTTTTCCTCTTTTTTTTCTTCAAATGTTCCTTGGACGATTATGTTTAAATATTATATTCAAGCCCACTTTTTAGCACGTCCATTTTGATGAGATTGATATTTTAATTTATAAAAAAAAAAATAAGTTTTATTTCAATACGCTAGTCCGGAGTTGCCATGGCAAAGCTCGATAATAGGGTTTAAGTTTACAGCACACGTACCAGTCCCACAACAAAGAACTGCAATATCATCATGATTTGGCGAGGCAACTGCGGAACACCACTTAAAACTGCAAAGGAGAAATGTAAATCGCAAAGTATTTTGAAGAACAGCTTATGAAGGTTCCATTTGCCACCATTTTTTTTTTTTTTTTTTTTAAATAAGGCCAAGCGACGAATAAACACCGACACAGCTGAACAGCAGAAATTGAAAGATCCAACATAATCAGCAGATTAGAATTAATATCTTTACAACTTGTTATACTTCAATACAGCGAACTCTCGTGGCTGATTTGTGGATAAAACAGTGTTCAGATTTAATACTCCCGAAAGGGCAGTTCTTAAAAGTTCAGATTTAATGAGACAATTTCGCACTTACCCCACATAACCTTACTCAATTTCTATGTTTTTTTTTTTTTTTTTTACTTCAATGTTCTCCGTTATTATTCAATACGTTAACTAGAGAAATCAAGCGTAGTGTTCCATTTATCCCAATTCTGCTGGGCAAGTGGAAAAATGGCCAAAGTATATAATATATATTTTTGTAAAGTAAGACTGAGAGCCAGCAATCTGGAAGTTTGGCAAACATTTTTGGCTGTAATAGACAACTAGTAGTAAAAATTTAGAAAGAATCTACGAAGAACTGCGGTTGTGAGGCCAATCAGAAATCGAACTAATGAAATTTTTGGATCCACTTACCCCAGTTTACCTAAATTATTAAATAAAATAAATAAATACACTGAATTATTACTTTGAACAAATGCCGATGCATTAATTTAAAAAAAAAAAAGTGCAACATTACGTTCTACATAACGCGGAATTGTGGAGCATGCACTCCGCCAATATAATTGAAGTAATAGCATATATAATAGGATCGCGACGGTTGAAATCCAACAACGGTAAAGTTGTTGGGCTCAGTAACGAATGAATTCCTAAAAAGTTAATTAGCGCTGAGCCGACTGGCAAACGTCCGAGGCGTAGTTAGGAGGATAGCGTTAAGGCTGATCTTAAAGATTTGGGTTTGGACCATGGTCGGTGGACGGCAGTGTACAAAGAGCGATTGGTGGTATCGGCATCGAACCGTTGGGTTCGCTGTCATTCATAAAAGAATTCATAAATTCTTTATGGAACTTGTAAAAACAAGGCAAACAAAAATATGATTTGCCGCAGTGCTTTGTTAACTTTCTGTCTGTGGTTAGAAATGTCACAAATTTTTAAATTAAATTATTAATCTTTTTATCTGCAAATTAAATATCTTTTTTTATTTTTGCTAGTGGTATTTATTAATTGCTTTTTATGATGATGCAATTATTTTTATTCCACAGATCGAATAATAGATAATTTTATCCGAAATCCGTATCATACAAGTTTCATGCACAATGCATTATGTCGCTTAATGATGTTCAAATAATTAATAGAAAATATAACCAAAAATAATAGAAAATATAACCTTTGAATACTTACTTCTAAATTCTACGATATTTAGCTTCATTTTTATTTAAAATTAATTTTTATTCTGTTTTTGTATCTTTAATTTTTTTAGGGCAACTCTATTTGTATGGGGGCTTTCCACAAAGACAAATTAACAAATAAGTAACGAACAGAAAGGACAAATATAAATGCATTTCTGTGACCCTAACTTGAGACTTTGAGGGCTTCATGAGGCTAATATTTGTTCCGAGTTGAAAACATCTTTGATGGTTGGAAAAAGACTCGAGTAGTTTCGATTTTGTACATTAGCCACGAGTTGATAGAGAGGTAGGGAATATGTGTGGACTCGGAGGGGGGGGGGGAAGCCAAAGAGGTTGCTAGGCAATTTGTTAGGGCCTCAATGGGTGCTTAAAGTTGTTCCAACTTGCCCCCCTCCTCCCCTCCCCCCAGAGCCAACTTACAGTCTATGCTTTTCCATTAAAATCCTCAGCTAATAAATGAATGTCTGCCCTGGAATTAAACAGTCTTTACAACCGATACCCGCTGGGCGCCGCTGCGGTTTTACCTTTTAATGATCCGTTACAAATGCCGATTAATTAAATACTGCTCCAGTTATAGGGCTTAGTTCATAGTTCCCTTTGTATTCTGAACCGGAAAATAAATCGTTTTATTTTCATTTCAAATACAATTTATTGAGATAATGGTTGGGAGAGAGGTTAGAAATAAAACAGTGTAATGAAACATAAAAATATAAAGCTAAGTTGTAGACCTTCAACAGGGTAAAGAAAAATAAGATACGATCAGTGGAGGATAGGAAAGGGAAAATTTCTCCTTCCAAAATAACACACACACAAAAAAAAATATATATATATATGTGTGTGTATATGTATATATATATATGTGTGTGTATATGTATATATATATATATATATATATATATATATATATATATATATAAATATAAAATTTTAAATTGGTTCAAACTGTATCATTTGTCATTGGGTTATAAATTACTGAGATATCCTGTAACTCCCTTCTGACACAGGATAAGACAACAGTCATACAATTCTACATATCATTCTTCCCATATCCTCTGATAAACTTGCATTGTAAATTAAAAATGGCTGTGACCACAAAGGAAGAATATATACAAACATTAAAAAATAGCAAAACAATTGATGGCATAATCCTGGCCTGTTCTACGAGCATCACAAATTTTGTGGTCACCCTGATAGTGCCCCTTCCCCTCCCCAAAACAAAAATTACCTCTGGATCTGCTTATGGATACGATGATGGAAATGGGAACAATAAATAGTGGGGATAAAAATATACAAAATAATATACATAAAATGCTGCGAATTATCAACAATATGGTTTATTATTTCAAAATAAATAACCCAAACAAACAAAGTTAAAGAAAATAAAAAAATTGAAAAATATGATAAATATAATAATTTATATATATATATATATATATATATATATATATATATATATATATATATATATATATATATATATACATATATATATATAAATATAAATTATTATAATTAAATAAAGTTAAACTAATACATCACGTTGAAAACAGCCTCAAACTAAATATACATGAACCTGTACCACTACAACCCGTGAAGGGTCTTGGGCTCAGTACTTGGGTAAGGACCGTACTGTTTCAAAGCCAACGGTTGTGTAAGGAGGTGATTTGGCCGAGATCACGCTCAACCGCCAGGTTTTTCCCCTAATTAAGGGTACCCACTTTATAGAGGCTGGGTGAGCCCCAGGAGGGTCCCCCGATCCCACAGGGTCGATCCGCGACTGAATACAGAATAAATAATTATCTGCCTCAGCCGGTCTCGAACCCGGGACCTTGAGATTAGTAGCGCAGTGCCTAACCCACTGAGCTACCCCGCTCCCAAATATTCATGAAGCACTTGAAATATTAAAATCCTTTAAATCCAATCCAGATTTTTGCTTAAATGGCCACATAAATATCTCCAATAGTCCAATCTTACATATATTCCCATCTATGACAGAAAAAACAATTACTCACCGGAATTACTGGAAAACCCCGACCGTTAAACCGTTTACCTATAAACACCCCACCTTTCTTTCATTGCCAGTTCAGTGCGAGAACAAACCAGTACAAACTTTTCTGTTTGATATAATCTACTTAATCTTGGTGAGTACCAACATTTATTTGATTTCTTCTCTTAATTAAATTCATAATTCATAAATGTTTTATAATACTGATTTATATTACATTTAATTTAATATTTATAATAATACCAAACTGTATTTCGAACATTTCGTATTACTGTTTGTTTATGACACACACCAAGTGATAACAATGATGTGATTATAGTATTCGGAGAAGCAATAGTTCTTTTATTATTTTTTTAATGTGAACCTTGAATGAATTATTATTATTATTATTGCTATTGAAGTCAATGTTAAATAAATTAACATTTTGAATTCATACAATCGATTTCCCTTTCATTTTTGTGGAAAAAAATCATTTAAAAAACTAATCTTACGTATTTTTCAGAAGAAAAAAAAAATGCGCCGATAGACTTGACAATATTTTTAATAGATCGACGATGGAAAATTACATAAATTTGACTTATCGTGCCTCATCTCCAACATTCCAGGTTATGAGGGGCCTAACAAATAATAATGAATTTATAACTTAAGTTAGATACAGTTTGTGCACTTCATTGTTTTGTTTTTTGTTGTTTTTTTTAACTTATTTAATATTTTTATAATTAGTAAATAGGAATTATAAAGTCATGTATTTAAAGTTGTTTTGAAATATTAGGCAGTTTTTTTTTGTTTTGCCACCTGTAATTGGGCTTTAGCCTATTGGTGGATGCTATTCATAAATAAATAAATGACGTACAAAATACAAGATTCAAAGATGATGTACATCCTTCCATTTTGAAGATATCAAAATGCAATTGGCAATCTTTCATAGCTTTTTAATGACTATAAATGTGCGTATTAAAAAATAGGTGTTATCTGCCAACCGCACACATTGCGTCGAAGTTTAAAAGCAACAGTGGATGAAATGGTGGTGAAAATATAGAAATAGACCTACGATTTTTTTCTTTGCCATTTTTTAAATAGATCATCCGTTTGGCTGTGAGAAGCATTTGAACTGATTTATACTGGACATCCTGTATATATATATATATATATATATATATATATATCTATATATATATATATATATATATATATATATATATATATATATATATATATATAAATACATACGAGTATATACACATTGGTTTTGCTTCTTGGGTAAACTGTGTCTTAGGTGCCTATGTAAAAAACTCGGCCTAGTAATCTCGGATAAAAGTCGCGGATTTATTTTATTCGATCTTTGGATTCTACGTATCTAAAAAAATAAAAGCTCAAATTTTGAAGGGGGGTTAAACATTTTTTTTTCTCGGTCAATTATCAAAGGCTTCATTATTGAAAATAAGAAACCGAAAATTAAAATACAGAAGTTACAAGTTATATTTGTAAAACCGACTATATTTATTCTTCTCATTTCAATTATTCTATTATTTTCTTTTTCCTACTGTTTAGGCCGAAACGTCGGCACGCATTAAGCAGCGTTTTACATTAATGTGTGTTTTATTTCTAACAGGAAACCCCAACCATCAAATCCTTGATTTCGATCACGGTTAATCATACATAAGAGAAAAAAAAAAGAGAGACAAGTCCTAATCAATTTGTCACAATAATATTAATTGGCAAGCATGAAATTATGGTGGTCAAGCATTAGCAAAAGCTCAAGAACACGATCCCGGTTTTATAAACCGGAAAGCTACTTTGTACATTCAATCAGCTACTCAATGTGAAACGAAAGTTTCTTAATTACTGCTAAAGGTCTAGGCTTTGAAGAATTAATATTCTACATCCAAAAATTATTATGCTCATTTCAAATCTTAAATTTTCCTCTGTCAAAAAGGTATTGCACGTCAACATTTTCAATAAAAATTTACCTTGTCTCCATGAGATGCCTCGCTAATAATTTTCAAAAGTTTCTATAGAAAACTCCTCATATGTGAATATTTATATTACATAGGTTATTAGTTTCTGGAAGTTATTAAAACCATCTTACTTCTTTTTTCATCACACATTCTTACGATATTTAGGACTCTTTTTGTCCATAAAGCTTTCTACAATCTACAATATTAAAAAACCTATTAATTTTATTGATTGCACTTATGTTTTAACATTTGAAACACGATTCCTTTATTTTTCTACTTTTTTTTTTTAAATATTCACTTATTTAGAAAATTAGCCAAATCTATTTTAACTAATATTTCATATCTCTCTTGTATCTCTGATTTAATTTCAGCCCTGATGATAGCTCAAATGTTTGGGACGAAACGTCGGCTTTTACAATAAAAAACATCATGTTGACTACATCCTGATTTTTTATTCCACGTTAAACATCACGTTGACTGCATCCTGATTTTTTATTCCACGTTAAACATCATGTTGACTGCATCCTGATTTTTTATTCCACGTTAAACATCATGTTGACTGCATCCTGATTTTTTATTCCACGTTAAACATCATGTTGACTGCATCCTGATTTTTTATTCCACGTTAAACATTCACAGTCGACCAACTAACATCAATATAACAATAATAGTTCATAATATTTTTAAATATAAACTATTTATCGTAATAACATTACAATTTCGCACTAAACATTTGATGAACAGTTTAATTAATATTAAGCGATAATGAAATTGAGAAAATAAATACCCTTCCAAATATTTATAACTTAATTTTTATTTTAAATAAAAGAAGTTCGTAGTTTGAAACTTGATTTGTCAAGCCGTGAGGTGTTCATAATGCAATCGGTTTTATTAAATTTACTTATTCTTATTCAGTACCGGATTAAGGAGATTTTAGGTTTATTTTTTAAGGGCAAACAATTTCACAAATTAGGTTTATAAGTTACATGCTTATTTTCTCTCTAAAATAAAAATCTATTACACTGACAACTGCCCTCAACCTAATTCCCTCAGCATTAGTCGGCAGTGTTTCAATATAATTTCTGAACTCATTCCTAATTAACACCATGCATTTTCATTATTTTCGCTGGAAGCACACTTCCTGTTTGTTTCACATAAAAAGAATATGGGGGGATTCCAGCCTCGCTTGATGCATTTAATCACAAAAAATACATTTTTATAAAAAACTTTTATTCCTCCAATTTTCGTTCTTCTCAGTCATAGGCAACCATGAATTGTGTTATTTTTTTGTCTCGTAATTTTTACGAACATTTTTTCTTTCGAAATAAAAAATTAAATTAGAAAGAAAAAAAAAATGAATATTTTTCGTATTTTTTTTTTCGATTATTGCTTAAAGTGTATTATCATTGCCTATGAATAGTTTTGTATTAATAAATAATAAATAAATAACATTAGTACCGATATATTAAAATTTGGCGTATTTACAAAATTTAATTAAATGTTACTTACCTGCCAACTAAATTTGATTTATTAATATAAAATCTTGAAGTGATCAGAGTGATGGAATGTATCACAAATTAGATATTATCTTTATAATTGACTTCATTGTGCCTCTATTTTTGTTTATGCCATAAATTGTATTGAATTGTTCAATTCTTTAATTATTTTATTTTTAGCTGTGGTTCGTATTTCGGAACAGTTGGATCAGCGATAGTCCACTGTAGTTAAAACTATCAATAAATAAACATTATAAAAATGTAGGTACAATCTTTGATAAATCTAGGATATTCTTAACCCGCTGAGTCAACCCAGCCAATTTATTTAATTAATTTAATTTTTTTTTTTTTTTTTTTTTTAAATTTTTCCTTAAAAAAATCGGCTGGTACAGATTATCTTATTTCCAAGATAGTTACTTCTAAACTAAGATAGTAATTCTGACAAAAGATACTATTTCGTTTTGCTGTAATCCCTTATAGGTTATTACAGATGGAGTTAAGCTATTCCTGTATCAAATCCACAGCCGTCTGAACAATTTCAATTGATAAAAAATTACAAAAAAAGCCAAAGTTGGTGATGGGATAGTTCTGGTCTGAAGGCAGTTAACGATGACATCCTGGAAAACATCGGTAGATTTACCGGATCTGTACCAGCCGATCATCTTAAGGAAAAATTAATATATATATATATATATATATATATTTTTTTTTTTTTTTTTTTTTTTTCGGTTGGCTCTACAGACCTTGTAGATCTTTGGCCGCCTGAACCAGCCTTCTCCACCTCTGCCTATCTTGGGCCACTGCTTTCCAGTTTGCTGCATGCAGCTCTTTCGCATCTTTGTTGATCCTGTCTATCCATCTGGTTTTTGGCCTTCCACGTGGTCTCTTGCCAACTATTGTGGCATTCATCGTTGTGAAAAGGCGTCCTGATGGATTGCTTCGAGCTACATGCCCCGCCCATCTTAACCTCCTTGCCTTCATATCATGAGATATTGACTGACCAGTTTCTGTAAGTAGTTCTTTATTGGTCTTTCTTCTCCAGGATTTTAGATTCTGATCCCATATCGCTCCGGTTATCGTGCGGAGGACTTTCCTTTCAAATCTCTCGATTCTGCTTTCTTGGGTGCCGGTTAGAGCCCAGGTCTCGCAGCCGTACATCAGAACTGGTTTTATCACAGCATTGTACACCCTTAATTTGAGATTTCTGGAGATTTTTCGGGATTTCAGTACTCTTGACAGAGAGAAGAAAGCTCTATTTGCGCTTGTTATACGCTGGTCTATCTCTGTATGCTGGTCATTGACTGAGGTTATTGTGGAGCCGAGGTATTTAAAGCTGTCTACTTTCGGGAATGTTCTGCCATCCACGCAGATACTATTGTTGGGGTGGATTTTTCGGCTAACTATCATGTATTTTGTTTTGTCTTCATTTATTTTCAAGCCGATTTGCTCTGCTTCTCGTAACAGAGTCTTAGCAAGTCTCTCAATGTCCTCTTCATTGATTCCAAGGACAGCTATGTCGTCCGCATACGCTAGGATTTTGTGTTTCATTCCAACGTGCACCCCTCCATTTTCCAATGAAGTTGTTCTAATCACCTTCTCAAGGGCTAAGTTAAACAGCATCGGCGAGAGTCCATCCCCCTGCCTCAGACCTGTTCTAACTTCAAAGGCTTCAGACACATCTCCTTGTATCAGTACTCTGCATTTGGGGTCGTTTGTACACGCCTTCGTCAATCTCACCAATTTCCCAGGAATACCCAGCTCAGTCATGATTTTCCATAGGCAGTTTCTGTCCACGGAATCATAGGCTGCTTTGAAATCGACAAATAAGGCGTGCACATCCTGCTCTACTTCCCAACGTTTTTCGAGTACCTGTTTTATATATCAAATATGGACTATATATATATATATATATATGGTCTAATCCGGTCCTGTTCTTATTCTTCAAATCAAATCTTCAATTTGCTCATTATTTTATTTTTTACGGTAGGTTCGTATCACAGAACGTTTCTGATCAGCAATAGTCCACTATAGTTGGAACTATTAACAAATAAACATTTAAAAAAAAGAAAAAAAGTAGGTATTTCAATGTAAATACCTTGAAAATCTAAGTGATCTAATATAATATCTAATGTAATACAGATAGTCTGAAAACAAAAAAAAAATCACATGAGTTTTTTCTTGAATCATGAAATGTGTAAAAAGCTGATCGAGGGGCACGTTCGTGAATCGGTACAAAGATTCTGCAGAGGATGGGTTCCTCTTTGCCAAGAGTGGATTCACTTTATCAACGGCTCCTGAGCCTCACTGATATGTCATTTATCGCAAGAGATCTCAATAAGATGAATACGATTTGTGTAGCCACTGAAGGAGGAAGTGCTCCAATCAAATATTCACTCAAAGCCGGGCTATTGCTTTCAAATCCTTTCCTCGTGTATTATTTAAATCACTTTCAGTGAACCTTTATCCTATACATAGAAGTTTTCCCTTTTATATATTTTTGTTTCCAATTTTATCGATTTTATTTCCCAGTACGAAACAAAAAAAAAATCTATAATAATAAAAAATCCTATACAAACACAACGTTGTTGTAAGCCGATACAGGTCAGAGGAGGGGGGATAATAGCCTGGAGAAACTCGGGTTGCGTGGCTTTCCCCGGTAGGCGGTCACTCATCCAAGTACTAACCACGCTCGACGTTAGGTATTATTATTAAAATAGGTATAGGCAACTTTGGTTACCTATTCCAAACGTCTTAGCCCGCTCGGCCAACCCGGACAATCTTTTTACCCTGAGAAGATCGTCTGGTACAGATCCGCTAAAAACCATTGGGGGTTTTCCAGGATGTCATCGTTCATTATATTTGTATTCCTTCAGAATTATCCCTATCACCAACTTTGGCTTTTTTATTTTTTAACAGTTAAACAGAGGCATAAGGAAGTCAACTACAGAGTTAATAAATAATTTGTAGATTTTATAATAAGCGCAGAGTTAGGATGATTCAGTATTCAGAACTATTCTGTGTCACAGATTGCATGAGACAAAATATGGTATCCTGAATTTATTATCCTATGTCAAGTAATAACAGAAAGAGTCAAAATTTTGGTTTTAACATTCATATTATGAAACGATAAACAAAAAGTAAAAAAAAAAAAAACTCTTTTCTGTAAAATTTAATTTTTGGAGCTAACGTACTCCTCGTCTGAAGCGGCGAAGTATTTGGTTACTTATTCTTTTTTTTTATGTCTCTTTGATCAGATTGGGTGCCACCATAAATTTTCTGATACCAATCATTCGGTATAGAATGAGGTCCACTCGATCCACTGGATTCCTATCTATTGAGACTCGTAAGCTATTACAAGAGGACCGTCTTGTATAACTTCTTAAGGGGATCGGCAAAGAAAACAAAATTTAAACTTCGATTTCCATTTGTATTAAACAGACTAGATATACTCCCCCTCCCCCCCCCCCCCTTCCCCAACATCGAGAACTCTAAACCATCAGTCTCCTAATGGATGTAAAATTTACCCAGTTCATGAATAATGGGGACCTGGAACTGATTGTCAATAGCTATTGAGACAGCTGGAGCCTGGTGGAGAGTCTTGAATCGGACCATTAACACACTCTGGGATAACGGATTCAATTAACAGGCTAGGAGGAGCTTCTTCCCTCAGAGAGCTTATGGCCAATTCAATTGCCCCGCCCGGCTCCTCGGATATTCTAACAATCTGGGTCAGATGCTTCCTTCTTTTATCGCCCCTGGTAATGACGTTTTGAGTACAAAGGGGCCATTTGCATGACTTAGGTTCGAGGGCTCTGCGTACTGGGGTCGGGGATGTCTCATTGCCGGGTTGATGGTTCATTAATTGATTGCTGTAGGTAGGGAGTACTGCGTCGTAAAACTGATTTCTCCAGTATTAATATTTTTATTAATTTTTTTTTAAACTATTATTCGTAATTTCCAATAAGTATAAAACTGTGTTCTACGAATCAATTTCACTAATAATTATCAAAAAAAATATTTGATGATTTTATCTTAATTTTTGAGAGAAAAAAAAATTTAATTAGGGATTGATAAATTATTTGCCTACTAGTTTCGAATTACATTCATCTTCAGTTCTAAAAACACGCAAAAATTCAAAAATAAGCAATTCAAAATACAGTTTGGTATTATTATACATATTAAATTAAACGTAAAATAAATTAGTATTATAAAGCATATATGAATTATGAATTTAATTAAGACAAGAAATCAAATACATGTTGGTACTCACCAACGTTTAAGTAGATCATTTCTGAAATATTAAGTAGCTTAAACTAACTACTCCTAAACTAAAAACTAAAAACCCCGACCCTTAAACCGTTTACCTATAAACACCCCACCTTTCTTTCATTACCAGTTCAGTGCGAGATCAAACCAGTACAAACTTTTCTGTTTGATATAATATACTTAATCTTGGTGAGTACCAACATGTATTTGATTTCTTTTCTTAATTAAATTCACAATTCATAAATGTTTTATAATACTAATTTATATTACATTTAATTTAATATGCATAATAATACCAAACTGTATTTTGAATTGCTTATTTTTGAATTTTTGTGTGTTTTTAGAACTGAAGATGAATGTATAACACTCGGAACTAATTTTCAATAAAAACAAAATTATAGAAGTGGCAAATAATTTATCAATCGCTAATTAGATTGATGTTTCTGAAACTGCGGATGTCAACTGAAAAAAATAATTAATAAAAAATCTCAACACAGTATCACTACACCATTTCAATAAATATCATAACAAATAAAAATGCATATTAGCAATAATAGTTGACCATCGTAGCAGATCTCTCTTTCAACTCGACCGTTTTCCCATCTCGTCTGTCCGTTTGTTACGCTAATACAACCATATGCGTCCTCCGATTTTCTTTAAATTTAGGGAAAATGTTCTTTGAAGTCGGGAAAAACAATGCAGGCATGTGTAAGGATTTTTATTTCGATTTAAGATGGCGGTCGTTTTAATAGAACCGAGTCATCAAAAAACGGTTTGTTTCGCTGTCCTAGGCATTTAAAACATGTCTAAGAATTATTATCATTTTTTTTTTTTTTTTTTTTTTTTGCGAAGTTGTACGAATGTGAGGAGATGAAATTATTTTTTAATGAAAAAAGTATCAATTTTAAATGTATTCTGTGATTATTGTAAAATTTCTTTGATATTTTTACCTCAAATTTGTGGAATCTTTGCGATTTTTTGGCATTAGGGTCTCATTCCATGTCGAATCAACCGTCTGGAACTTGGTGTCTCAGAATTCAATGATTTTTTTTGTATTGATATTGTAGTATTACCAGTTAGGATAAAAAAGGTGCATAATTTCAGATTTATCCCATTTTTAGTTTTTGAGTTGTAATTTAAAAAAAAAAAAAATCGATTGATTTTTTATATGTTTTGAATCATTGGAAGGCTTCAATCTTATTTTTTAAAACTTTCCGAAAACTCAAAATCGAAATTTTCAGTTAATTTTTTTTTTTAAATCTGTTACATTTACATGTTATAAGAATGTATGGATAGGGGTTTTGAGGGTTCTCTTATAAAAAAAATAAAACCTGGTTAAGTCAAGATACATATCAAATTAAAGCTATTGTGATTCGAAAAAGAAAGATACTTTTTTGAGCTTCATAGGCCAAATAGTTATGAAGTTATAAGCTTTTAAATTATTAAAAACGTGCTAAAAAAAAAAAACAGTCGATTTTTTAATTTTTAAAAGTTTATAACTAAAAATGGGAAAAACCTGAAATTTTGAATTTTCAACTATGCTTATGCAGTTTTTTATTTATGCATAGGCATATTTAAATTCCAATATTCGTTTTCGTTAATTTCCCCCAACAGCGTTTAAAAAGTTTTTTTTATTTATTAATTTTTAAAAAATAAATATATATTTTTTAAATAGCTAAAAATCTCTGTTATACTGATATATGCATTAAATGAATTCCACATATATATTTGATCCATAGAAATGGAGTAAGATTTAACGAAAACTCTCCCTTTTGTTTAAAATGTACTTATAGTGAATGAAAAGGAAAAACGCAAAGAATTTTTGACATCAACGTCTTTTACAATAATAAAAAAAAATGCCAATTTAAAATAAAATTTTAGTATTTGGGTATCAGCACAATTACGTATTGAGTACAGTAAATTATTTCATCAAGGTATTTTAACATTTTTCAACTTCCCAAGAACACGTTTACTCTTTTTCTCATTTCTTTTTCCATTGTTTCCGGTTTCAACTTTTAAATTTTTGTACATACAAATTTATTCTATATTTTCAGTGCCTTCGTACGTATTTATGGTAATCATAAATATTTAATCTTAATATTTTTTTTCATTATTTAAAAGGCATAACAAGTTGTTAAGTCAACTTATTATTTGTACTCATAGAATCATAGCTAAAAAAAAGCTATAGATTTTTTTTTTGTGTAATGTAGAATGTCGTAAAGTTTTCAAATTAATAAAAATGTAAAATGGCGGTCAAGTTTCAAAAGTCCAGCCGATCAGGTTACGAAAGCGATACGTAAAAAGGAGGTATCTTTGTGTTTTACGGATCTGCAATTAGGCATACTGCGTGTTAATTGTTAAAATAAAACAAGAGTTAAGGTTCAAAGCGACATTTATAAATATAAAAGGTTGAAAAGGGTTTATAATTGTTTAAAAATGGTGAACACATCTAAAAATTGCTGAACTTTGAATAGCATTTTGGGGTCCATGGTAGTACCAGCATTATTCCATCTGCTACTTCTGATTGATTCGGATTGTTCTGCTTCTCTTTTTTTTATTCTGTTCAAAATATGCTCGATGCAGGAAAGCCAGGTTGCCTCGTTTTTCCATAGCACCGACTAGGTTAACTCGTTTTTCCCCTTTACGCATATTCTTCAACAGCGATTTCGAACCGTTTTTCTCCTGTTTTGACTTTACCATCGTGCCCGCCATCCAAAAATCTTTCAGAAACCGTTACTCATTTAAAAAAACAAATCGATTTAATGCTTTTCCCGTGCTGTCTTCATATATTTTCTCTCATGGCACCATTTTTGTTATTTATTTTTATCGTTATTTTTGCATTTTTCCTTTTTGTCCCTTATTACCTATTAATGTTAGCATTAATTTATTTTATGCCATTTTCTATGATTCTATATACATTTCTCTGTTCCATGAAGTAGCCCTGAAGATGACCCTCAATGTGTGCCCGAAACGTCGACTTTTAATAAAAAAGCTAAAACTTATAAAGACATTTTGTCGAAAATCTGATAAATACATAATTCATACATAGAAATCAGTTGATGACGATAATTAATAATCAAAAAATATTTTAATAAATTTTACTTGAGCCCATATGAACATTTTTTTTTTTAGTAGCTTCAGAAATTCCAAAATAAAAATGGAGTTGTTAAGCCGCATATATCGCGAAAAGTTTTAGCAGTTTCCATCTTTTATAAGCCTGTAATACTGAACAGGTTTTCTCTTTTTCTGGACCAGGGATTTTTCCTGAAGAGAGATGTTTCCTGAAATATTCAAGTGGCACATACCCCTTGGATAAGCTATCGCCCCGGATCCCCCCGGCCCTGATAAAATTTTTATATACTGACCCTTGCCGGGATCCTGTGATACAATAAGGGTGTTATTTCGGAAGCAGGGCGGCTTCGGTTCCATTGTAGCCAGTACAATGCTACGCTCTCATATTGCCGATGTTAGCAGAGATTAT
The DNA here is from genome assembly GCA_948150685.1 of Rhaphigaster nebulosa. NCBI lineage: Eukaryota > Metazoa > Arthropoda > Insecta > Hemiptera > Pentatomidae > Rhaphigaster > Rhaphigaster nebulosa. The sequence continues at coordinate 54,007,902 of OX411307.1, read as the reverse complement.
TTCAATTGGGATTTCAGGATGTCAGGCTTCTATTGAGAGAATTCGGAACTCGTCGGAAAGGCCTTTTTTTTTTCTTTTTTTTTAGAGAGAAATGTCGTGAATGTGTGAATATCTATTAAAAATATCACCGTAGGATTTATGAAAATTGTTGCAATCTGGTAAACAGATATTTCCTATTAATTGAGACAGTGGCGTAAGAAGAATTTTTTTCGGGAGGAAGTCTACAATTTTTTTTTGGGTGGAGGGGGGTTTGATAAAAAGAAGGCAAGTAATCACTTAGGTGTCTATAACCGCCAAATTGGGAGTAAATTTTAAGGATAAGCATGAAAAGTGGATCAAACATCACTATTAAAATATAAATAACACTACTCAAAATATAAAAATTTTATGATGGTGGGTATGAAAATAATATTTTTTCATAAATTTCGGGAGGGGTGGGGGATCCCCCTGATCCTCCTCCCTGCGTACGCCACTGAATTGAGATCTTATTGCGAAATGAGTAGGAGGACGGTTTTAATCACTGAGGAAAAATACAAAACATATTATTTTATGTAGCCTTAATTAATGGATTAGATAATTTATTATTTGTTTAGTTTTATTTATTTATGACCCCAAAATCAAGGAACGGGGTCAAAAAAGTTGTACACACAATAAGCTGAACGTTTTGGACACATGGCTTACAATATATACAGAACTTGATGATTTTTATTATATAGATATTGCAATTGTTCTTATTTAGGAGAGAAAGTAATGGTGATAAAAGATTTCATTCATACCTTATTTATAGAAAATATGATTAGTAGCAAAATAAATAAAATTAAAGTCGAAGTTAAATAAAATAAAAACTTTGGATTAGCCGAGCTTTTTGAGTACAACTTTGTAGAAAAATACTTAATATTTCATTTGTTTTATTTTGTTTGCCAGTGATGATTGCTATATAAGGATGATTAGTTAGAAAGGTACAAATCGCTTTATTGGACTGTGCATAGCCTAAAGCACACTTCAAAGCCCAAGTCCATTTCAGTTATCGGTCCTCTTTAAGGGGTCATTTGACCGAAGGGGTGGGGAGGGGGTAGGTGGCTCGTTTGATCTGAAGTGTCCGAGCAGCGGCGTACAGCCATTATGCAAATAGGGTTAATTCATGAATTTAATACTTCTCATTTCCTAAGCTAATTGTGCTTTATTACAGCTATTAAATTATTTGTTTAGTATCAATATATTTTTTATGTTATTTACGCCGAAATATTAAAAATTATTTCATCCATTAATTCTTGGCTTATTACTATCTAATCACTTTCACAACCTTCTTATATTTATGTCACAGAATTGGATTAAAATTTACTTCCTCCTTCCGAGAATAAGTACCCTCTACGAAGTGGATACGTGACCCTTCAACTTGTAGGGGGATCAAGCGGTTTGGATTAAATGTTGACCACTCTCTCCACCTTATTATAACCATAAGACAAGAAAAAAAACGTGGACAAATGTTATCTAAAATAGCCTATGTTCTTATTTATGGATATCAAATAACAAATTCAATCATTATTCTTCAAGTTGAAAATAATATAGATACAAGGTTTAATTTTGTTCAATTGATATGAGCAAATAACCTTATATATTTTCTTCACGAGGTTAATATTTAATTAAATATGGTACTGATTATCAAATTGAATATTAAAAGACTTTCTGAGGGCAATAACATCTCAATTAAAAATTACTGAACATGCCCTGAGAAATATACAACATAATATTCATTCTTCAAAGCAAAAAATAAGACCAAATGAATAAAAAAGTATTATTAATAAATACATCTTAAAGCCGTTATATAAAGCTAATACTAAAAAACGTGTATTTCTCAGTGATGTCCTAACTTAGTGAAAGAGGGGAAAAAAAATAGGCAAGATTTTTCCTACTGTTATAAATATGTTTAAGATAGATACTTCTTCAAATAACCTTTTTTATTTTAAATCTATGTTAATATTAAAATGGGTTCTTTAGCTTTTTCTCACGCGGTTATGAGGCATCACCATAGGTGTCGACTTCTTCTTCGGAGATGTCTTTTTTAGATATCGCCGCGGATGGCTGATAAAACCTGGTGACTTTTATGACTTGTAAGTCCGCCCTTATACTGTATAATGGAATGGGTGTTTCTCACTACGACAAGAAGTGCCTTTAAGGTTAGAATTATATGCAATAACGACTCACGCTTCCCGCACATCGTTGAGTACAAAAATAAGGTATACATTTTATAATATTGAATTTGAGTATATTATACCTCAAATTGACCCAAGTTTTATTAGGATCATTTACATGTAGTTTAGTAGTCAGTATAGTTTTTCTATTTTATAATTAGTATACCTACATATTTTATACTATCCATATTTCTGATATTTATAAAAAAATTTTTATTATGATTCCAAAACACCGTACTAGTGTTTTGGAATAATTTTGCGAGTCCCAAAAATAAAACAAAAACAAAAAAAAAAAAGAAATCAATTTTTCAATTTTTTTTTTAATGATTCTGAAACACTACTATATTGTTTGTTAGGATTATCAATTTGGACATAATAAACCATTTTCTAATAATACACAGAATTTTATTTCAAATCTGACTTAAAAATTTACTCATGTAAAAAAATGATTTTTTAGAATATCGTTCAACGGTGTCTAATTCAGTAGCCCTTATTTTCACGTTGATGAAAGGACCGTTTTCAATGGGACTTCAGGAATATTAAACTAACCATTCAAAATCGAAAGAAGATAAAAGATTGGTTGAAAAAGTTTAGAAATCAGGTCCGCAACTGAGGACGTTTTATTTTATATGATTTTTAATATTTATTATTATTTTATTTTTTTTTTTTGAGATTTAGAAAGGTCTTTGAAATCGATGCTACCTGTGGAAAGGTAATCAGGATGAATTGTGTGACAGTTTTCGTAATGGAAATTTTAAACTTTAATAAAATCGCTAAAAATAGCCGTAAAACTGAAAAACAATCTTACTTCTAAGAGGGAATAAAGAAGTTCGTGTAAATTGTATGATGAAAGTGCGCACGGTACATGCGAGATAAAAGACAAAATTATTTTTTGTAACTTTATTTTGTTTGTAATTATTCTTAAATATATGTTATGCCAGCTCACAGTGGGACGAAACAGCGGTCAAAACCTCCCTTTTTATAATTGTTTCTAGGCAAATGAAAATTGAATCTATGTTCAAGATAAATTATCCCAAATTTCTAAAACAATATATCCGTCAACGGTATTCTTTAAAAAATTGTGAAAATTTATGATAAATCGCACTAAAATAAAAGTGTTATGTTTTCATTCTACTCACAGAATGTTTTTAATATTAGTGAATGGGTATACATTTTTTTTTCCACATTTTTACTATCAGTTAAGTGCCAGATCGAAATTAGAAAAGTTAAAAATCATTTAAATGATGACATATGTTGATCTACAGTCCTGATGTCCTTTAATGTCCCTTAGTCCGAGAACCGGTGGCAAAAAAGGTGACATTCCATACTAAGGTTTGGGCATATAAAATGAGCATGTCCACACTCCTGAAATGAAAAATGCACGTCTGTAACTTATAATGGCTGGAATACAAAATGGCGGACAAAAATACTCGAAATTTTAGGACTATGTTTATCACCAACCATAACGTTTTTGATAGAATACACCGTTTAGGAATAATAGGTGATAAACCAAGAATAGTCCTAAAATTACGGGTTTTTTGTAGCCACCATTATGAAACCCGCCCCCTTCTAATGTAAAAAAGTAGATATGTAGGTGGTTTCTACAAAATAACTCTTTAGAGATCATAATATTTTTTTAAATATATTTTAAATGTTATAAAGTACATATTTAACAAACCAATAATATTTTGTTGGTGTATTTATTGTATTTTTTAATAAATATTTTTTTACAAATATTTGTTAAATATTTCTGAAATGATAACCACATAATTTGAATTTTTTACCACATAAAAATCCTTACCCAAGTTATCATAAAAGAACTTATTATCTAAAACTAAATCTTTATTCTTTAACAACTCAACATTCCAGCCTACACCTATAGTAAAAACCTTCCCAACTGACAGTGTTGCTAGACAGGCCAAAAAGCAAACATAATATTTCCATGACATTTTTAACAAGTACCGCCTTGAGTAGAACGTTGCACAATAAAATAATGATTTTGTAAAAATATATTTATTAATAAAATAAATGTGAGATTAAGTGGTTCTTCGATGTCTTAATCTATGTTTAATATTACAAACTAAAAATAATTTTTTTTTTTTAAATTTACCACCCTATAAATTCTGGCGCCCGGAGCAAGAGCCACCTTTGTACCCCTAGTTCCGACCCAGCTTTCCAGAGCTATACTCGTGTAGCTATGCTCGTATGCTATACTCATGTCCATTTCCATCTAATATCAATAGATTTACAACACAACAAAAAACAGTTTAATTGATGATAAATTTAGTAATTACGTATTTCAGCTATAATCTATTCATGTAGGACTCTGTATTATGAATTTCTCTGAATAGTCTTTGCTTGACATTTTTGCACGCTTTCTCCAGGAACCTTATTACGTAAAACGTGATGTTGCATTGGCGTTGAGAATGCAAAAGATGCGCTCTGCAGGAACAAGCAGAAAAATAACGAGAGCTCATTACAACTTACGAGGCGGTGGATTGGGAATTTTCCGACTCAAGTATTACTACCGATTGCTGAGCTATTTGCCAGCGTCGATTGGCCCAATTTGTAGCCTTCATTAGAGCGACAATGCGACCGGCGGACCGCAGTGTGTGAGCAGCCACACCGCCAATTGTAAGGATGTCGTCTAATGGGGCAGAAACACAATTGTTAGGTCTCCTCCAGTCAGACACGGCCTCAGAATCACGCCTGTTTCCGGAAATTGTTAACAGCTAACAATAAACTAACGATGAATTATTGGTAATTGTATAATAAAATGTAAGCTAATTCAATTTTAGACAAATTTGGTTCCACGAGTTTTTTTTATAAGCATGAGACCCCCGAGTGGAGCCCGGATTCTCGTGCAATTGCACTTTTTATTAGCTGCACAGTAGGACAAAGTCCCGATATGGGTGGACGAAACTCATATGAAAAAAATAATTTTTTTTCATTCGGGGTAATCATTTTAGGATTCACAGACCTCAAAGGGAGGGAGGGAGAGGGGTGAGAGAGAGGGAGAGAGAGAGAGAGAGATGATAAGTTTGATTATTTAATTCGTTTTTTATTTAATCACAGTAATCAACATCTGACAAATGTAATTAAATAAAATAAAAAAAAGAAGAATAAACATACTTTCGAAGCCCTTAACATAAAACCTACATTTTATATTTCTTATCAATTTATTAATAATGATGTATTTTCATAATACTAAGCTTTTTCTTTGAAGTAAAATAAAATATCTACCTGTTATGAAACCGAAGGTTTTCATTTTTTCGAAATGTAACTACTCTTAAAAAGAAAAAAGGAACAGAAAAGTTTTAAGATTATTATATTAACAACTTTCCTTGGTAAATTCTCAAGCAAACATACCTTAATATTATAAACATTTGAAAACTTTTGTTAGTTGGGTAAACTATTTAAGATACGAAATTTTATAATTATAAAAGCGTAGGTACCTGTTATTCGACTTTTATAATGTTTTATTTTTAGATTTGAGTAGATCCAGTGTCTACCAACCCTCGGCTCGGTTCCTGTTACCCTGATAAATCCTATTTTGTTTATTATTATTATTTATTTATTCCAGCTCGGCTTCTTAAGAGCCATATATGGATCTATATATCGTAATAGTGTACATATATACAATGTGAACAATAGATTGGTGAGGGAATGGTCTCACACGGGAGACATCCCTAACTAAGCAAATTTATAACGCACTAATAAGAAATAATAAATAACTAAGAAATAAAAATAACTATTCTATTTTAAAAGTCTAGGTTTTAGTCTACGTGACGATGTTGGTTCTACTAGGTTGAAGGCAACTGCTCCCTTAGCAGATGGTAGCTGGGTACGAAACTTTTTGAACCGCTTTATGACAAATTCTTGTATGTGTTCTATATTCAGTCCTCGATGAAGTTGATCATTTCTAGCAAACCATGGGGCATCAACTGCGATTCTTAGCATCTTATTTTTGAATGTTTGCAGTTTTTTCCTCTTCGGACATAATGCAGCACTCCATACTTCGCAACCGTACATCAAAAGTTTGGTTTTGTACAAAAGTATCGTGACTTTCGGTTTCAGTTTAGATTCCCTGTTAATAGGGTGCACCATGGCTTGCCTGGATAAGCTTGCTATTGATGTGGTGATTCCATGTGACCTGTAGGTCCAGTAGAACACCTCGATATTTCACTCCTTCTACAGGAGGATTCCATGGAACCTTATTACCGTTAATATTTAATTCAGGAGGGTCCATTGGTCGTCTTAGAGTGAAAATCTTAGCCACGCACTTTTGAGCATTGATATTAATTTTCAATTTCCTGAAATATTGTTCTAAAGCAGAAATGCTTTTCTGTAGTTCATTCCGGGCTATGATGATATCTTGGTGTTGAGAAAAAATTCGTAAAACATGGCGTCGGCAAACATGGCTATGGAAGTAGAGGAAAAAACTGAACCTTGTGGAGTACCGGCAAGAATCTGTCTGATGGATGAATAGATGTTATTTATCTTAACTGTAAATGTCCGTTCTTGTAAAAATAGATATAGTAAAACTAGATAAATCCCATTAGTTTTCTGAGAAGAGAAACTTTGATTTGCCAAGCCAGGATTTGAACTGCGTCCAAATATTTTTCATACCGAAAACAATTTTTTTTTATTAGGCAGAGTATTTGTAATACGTAATTTATAGTTTTATATTGTGGTGTATTATTAAAACGTTTTAAACAAATATTATGTATATGGGTTATATAAATCAGTCTTATTTTGGTCCGTGTAACACGAGTTATTTCATGGTAATATGAACGTAGAAAGAGACTTGATATTACTTCCCAGTTTTATTGTCGAAGTTTCGGGTTATAATTTTATGTATTACATCTAATCTTAGCATAAACTTTCTAACTTTGTAAGCACGCTATGTGTTTAGCTTAGTAATGCTACTTACCCGGTTTTGCAGCAGTGTATTGCAAATGAGCAGAGGGTTGAAAAGCATAGCTTTGGAAATTCAGTTTCTAACACCAAGGAGTATTCCTAAAGTTTTTATCTTTTCCTTTTGGCACTTCATTTATTTTGGTTTATTATTTTCAGTAACTAACTTTTGTAATCGACCAAGAAAAAACAAAATTTAACCACCCTACAAAATTAGAGGTTATTCGCTTTAAGATACGAAAAATCCAAAAATTGGATAAAAATAAATTAAATTAAAAGTAAAAGTCCGCCTTTTAAATTTCTTTTACGAAATTCGAACTTTATATTTTAGGATATGTCTGTACACACGTGGAACTCCTCTTAAACGGTCATCACTGGGGAATGGTAACTCTCGGTTTATGAGAAAACAAGTTTTTTAAATACGAGCCTGAATAACTTCTTAAGCACAATAAAAAATAAAGAAATAAAAAGGGTGTTAAACTTGGAAAATACGGAAAGGAACGTAAACAGATTTTGTAGAGACTTTCACTACACTAGCGTCATTTTTTTTTTAATTAACTGATAATAACCAATTCGTTCGTGATCCAGCATTCGTTCGCTGGTGATCCTGGCTTTTTTTTTTTAGAATGCCAGTAAATATTAAAAAGGTTCACATTAACTCCCTTGAAATTTTTTGGATTTTCCGCTTTGCCAGTAATAAAGGGTCTTTCAAAATCTCTCTCCAGGTGTGTAGACAGACAAATCGTGATTCTTCAGAATTTTTTCCTCTTTTGCAAGTTTCGTCTTTCAGTGCCATTGTATTATTTGACAGTACTGTAAAAAATAAAACGTCTCGTCTCAGTTTAAATTGTCTTTTGCCAAACAGCCAAACTAAATATTCAACTTTGTCAAGCCGCGTCAACTTTGGCGCTCCTTCTCAACTAAAAGTTCAGTATCTGATTTCGTATCGAGCTAAGTTACTACACGCTTTTTTTGGTGGCATCTCAATTAATTGTTAACGTTTTTTTTTTTTAAGCACAATACCAATCGAACTTCATTAGCCCATGCTATGTGAATAATCACGCTATTAATTAATTTTTTTAATGTAATTATTTTGTTTTTAATATTATAAAACTATGATAATTTATGGATTTCTTTTTAGATTGAATATGAGGAACGGAAGAAAGCAGAGGGTAAAAAGGCTAGAGATGACAAGGAAGTTGTTTTGGAGATGATTTTTGCTGCCTTTGAGAAGCATCAATATTACAACATTTAAGATCTCGTAACCAAAACTCGGCAACCTGTGGTATGGTTTCTGTTGATTAATTTTATTTATTATCATTTCAGCTTTAACAAATAATTTTAAATAATTGTTGTTTATTTCAGGTTTATTTGAAAGAAATATTGAAAGAAGTTTGTAATTACAATTTGAAAAATCCTCATAAGAACATGTGGGAATTGAAGCCTGAATATAGGCATTATAAAGATTCAGAAGCATCAACTTCCAATCCTGAACAGCAGTCTTAATGTTAATTAATTCATTTCGTTAAAATATTTTGTAAATAACTAAATGATAAAACATACTTTATATTTGCTATTATAATATACTTTATTTAAATATATTCTCCAAAATACAGGAATGTACTTAATCTTTAAAAGTACCTTATTCGTAAAAATAAAAATTAGTTTATTAAATCTTTCTTATTCACTATGGATTAGATATATCACTGAGAAGAGTGCGGCCATAGGAAAATTTTTGTTTTTGCTTGGAGAATTTCTGATCACGTATATTGCTTTCAGGAAAAAATGTCAGATTTTTAGTTTCAATATTTAACGTAGTAACAATTTATTTTATTTTTTTATGAAAAGCTGTCACAATTTAATTCATGTAATCACGCTATGTGCATAGTTATAAGATCGTATGTTTACTGAATTAAAATTGTTAAAACAAAAACATGTGGAAGACTGAAGGAGAATAGAGAAAGGCTTTTTTTGGAACAGCAATGATTTGTTTACATACAAACAGTGAAACCCCCTCTACCGTTCAAAAAAAAAAAAATATATTCAAAGCAATTAATTTTAACAAGGTGTATTAGCTCAACCGTTCCAAGAAATTATGTCTTATATTATGGCTGTCCGCTTAAGAGAGATTTTTTCGAAACAAAAAAAATTAAATCTGTGTCCGTGTCCGTTTATCAGAAGGTCCGGTAAGTAGAAGTTGAAAGTAATGTTAACCTTTTTTTTTTTCTAAGGGAAAAAACTATCCGTTTGTTAGAAGTATTCCGTAAGCGAAATTCAACTGTATTTGAATAGCTACCCAGAATAGCTCAGACTCCAAAACTGCAATATCACTATGTAACATATAAAATAAAAGGGAATTAATCCGAGAAATTTTGAGAATACATTTTTTTTTTCCATTAAGGCCTACTAGGGACCACGTAAAAATTTAAATTTTTCGTTCCTTGTTTCTTTTTCTTTCGCTCCTTCCAATATTTTCTCATTTCCCCATGCCTCATTTTCCTTTCCTCAGTCCACTTTGGACCAGGTCTCCGTTTTGTTCCTTCTTCCTCAATTTTTAAAACCTTATTTTTGAAAACCTCTCCCTCCGTAATTTCGACTCATCTTATTTTTTGTTATTTATTTTAAGAGTTATAATAATTTTAAAATATCCTTAAATATTATCATATACAAATACACGATTTTAGTATCGAGAATGTATGAGGAGAGGACCGTATTATTTTTAAGAGAATCTCCCTCTCTGGAAGCACAAGACCCTTGTTATTGAGAGACAGATAAAATCCTCTGTATTTCCTTAAGAAAATCTACCAAAGAGGAAGTATTTCAAAGGACTTAAACAAAGAGAGATATTTATTTGCCTCTGGAACTGGAGGAAAAAATCAAGTTAAAAGATTGACAAGAATTGTATCATTAATGCAATTATTTTTTTAGAATAATACAGGGAAATGTATTCTGTAATTTTTTATTGTTTGATAATTTTTTTTTTTGTGGCTGTGTATAGATTCAGATTTTGTAAATCCAAATAAAAATATTCTTAAATGCATATTAATACGTTCAAATTGATATTGAAGTAATTGTAATATTGTAAAATTTCTTGAGAAGATGGGGAAATTCTGACTAGCAGAATAGATAAAGTCGCACGGAATGTCGAAAGAAAATCCAAGGAGATACGCTTGCGATTTGAATTCCGGGAATTAAAGAGAGGAAAAACACGACATGCTTTTCTTGTTTGAATATTTAAATTATTCTTTTCTTTTCGAATATTTTATTCTTGAACAAATACATTTTTTTTTTTATTCAAATAATTTTTTTTTTCATTCGAATAAATGGATTATTCGTTATTCAAGAATAAAATATATGTTTTATTCATTTTTTATTACTTTTTCCTGAATAAAATTTGCTCAACACTGGTTAGGACCAATGCTCCTCTGTAATTTATAAAATTTAAAATTTCTTGGCAAGACTTGTAGGGATAGATAATTTCCCCCTCCCCCAAATACTACACAAATTAAATGTTTTGTCTCTCTTTTTAAATCTCATTTATTAATAAATTCGATTAATTAAAATGAGAAAGTATTACTAAATATATTAATTATCAAATGAAAGTAACACTATAAGCAAGCCTTTATTTTTTATATTTAAAAATGGCCTATATATGGCTGAAATGTCATCTTAAGTAAAAAAACAAACAATATACATTCAAAAAAATACATATACATACAAATAATATACAAAACAAAAAACATACATGGGCACAGATTTAGGCCTTTTTGCTTCGAATAAATCTCCCTTAAGAGCACAGCTGGGCAAAAAAAGACAATTTCTTCGAAAAGCAGATGGATATAGCTAATACAGCCTGCTAAAGTATTTTTTTAGAATTTTATTTCACAGAACGGAAGAGTGGCTGGCCCATTTTTTTAATGTAAACAAAAAAAATCATTACTGTTCTTACGAACATTTTTCTATCTTCCTGCAGTCTGTTTTAACAATTTTTATTCAGTTTTCACACGACTTTATAACTAGGTTCATTCCGTGTGCTAGTGTCAATATACACTAGAAGAAGAAATATAGAAACAATATACACTGTATTGTGATAACATAGTGTTATTAATAACAATATAGTGTCATGCTTAAGAAAAAATCGGACCAAAAAAAAATGGTTTTAACTTTAAAAGAAAAAGTTGAATGAATAAAAATTAGTGAAAAAGATAACGGGCTCACGCTTCTGGCTTTATGGTCGGAAAAAAACCTACCTTAAAGAGGCCGATTCATTAAAAAACAAAAAAAAAAATTTACAGCGAGCAAAGCAGGGGAATATTGATTCAAAATTAACGTTTTTGAAAACAGAAGGCCTTGAAATTAAAAAGGTGGTATATGGGTGGTTTTGTCGAGCAGGGATGGCTAACATAACGATTAACGGACCTTTAATAAGAGAAAAGACGTTGGAAGTCGCCCAAGCATTAGGACAAGCCGAATTTAAAAGTTCCATCGCACAGTGGGGCAGATGTACTACATTTGTGGCATAAATTAATGTATGGAATTTTTGCAACAAATTATAACGTAAATGATGTCTGAACAACAATATAAAATCTCTATTATGTCAGTTAAAGGCACAAAAGTCCTACAAATAAGGAGCCATGTCAAAGAATGAAATAAACAAAAAATCTACTAATATTAAAATAATACAGGTTTATTTTAAAAATTTTAAAATGAAAATTTCTAGTTAGATTTTCTTATACATATATATATATATATATATATATATATATATATATATATATATATATATATATATATATATATATATATATATATGAATAATATAGGGACATTGAGCAAATACATACAAATTACTCTTCTGACGAATATATGGTGTCTTCATCGCTATTGCTGCCTTCGGTTAGAGCAATTCCTTCTTTGTGGGCCTCATATTTTGATAGAAATTTCAAGAGTTTCTAAAAACTGGAGGATATCATTGGAGAAAGTTTTTAGTTTCCTTTTTGGTAATGGCCGCAAGTATGAAATTATCAGATCAGAATATATTAGAAGAGAATGAAAAATATCTGTATTGGTGTCAACTCTTGAGGTCTTTCGTAAAAAGTGTCTGCGTGCTTGTTTAAAATCTTTATTACGAGCTTCTTGTGTCCCTTCGCTTAACTGTCAGATAGGTAATAAATCATGATATGATATTATATCGGGACCAGGAATTAAAATTTTGTGAACGGTTGGAGGCATTGGATGCCATCCATAAAAGTGCACAAACATTTCTGCAGTTTCCTGGGTAAAATGCCTAAATTTGTCTATGTTTACATTATATCCACTTGAAATAGTTTTCAATACTACTCCAAAACAACTTATAAGGTATTCGTTGAGGCCTGTTATTTTAAATGATATTTTATAGTTGTCAACAGAAGATTTTGTAAGCGATATCTGAAACCTAGCCTACATTTTTTTGGTCTGATAGGAGTAGTAGTAGGTACTGGTAATTTCATTGATAATGACAGATGTGTCTGTCTGCCCAGAAAGACACATACTCATCTGAGTTGCATATGCTAACTCCTCAACAGATCTACTAACACGTAACTCTTGAGCCTTCTTCCGTTTTGTTCTCTCGGCACATTCTGAAAACGCTTGAGCTGGCCGTCTCACCTTTTTAACAACTGGCAAATTTACATAATAGTTCAGTTTTTCAGAGCCCTCTAGCCATATAGAATTGTTTTTAAGGAATCTATGTTCTGACAGGTTAACTTCCAACCATCTATTCTTAAATTTTGAAAAAAAAAACAACTGATAATGTATGAAAACGGTCTGGCAACTTATTTTCGGTGTACTTTGTAAGTTCAGAAATGACTTTTTTTAAGATATTTAAACTTCTCCTCCATAGTATTCTTATTCGATGACATAATTATGCCATATAATTCCCTTATTGATATATAAATAAAACTGGTGTCAGCAGGAACAGCTAAAAAAAGAAGTCGGGTATTAATTGCGCTTTTATGAAAAATTGTACAAAAAATTAAAAATATCGCGGGAAAGAAACTTCGAGCAAGATTTCGATCCTGATCCTTAAAGATAGATAAATACTTAACAAAAAAAGGTAAAAAAAGTTTGTGGAGCAGTGTGGAGAACATTTTAAAAGTTAATTTAGATGCATCAATTTCAATGAATTTCTCTAAACTCTCCAAACAATATTTATGAAAGATAAAAATTGATATAATATGAAATTTAGTGAACATGAGTAACTATCCGTATTAGTTTGGTTTAAAAATCACAAATTCTCAGGGTTCGGGAAGCACTAAAAGAGAACTGTTGATAGGAACTATCTGAAAGTTAGTATGAGACTACGGACTTTGGAGCTAGCTGGTGCATTACATAGCATGTCGATGTCTGCATGAGATCCGCCAACTCCTGCTGTGTTCGGACCTCATTAAAAAAAATTCAAAAGGGAAAATCAAATTTTTGGGTTTATGCCAGGTTTTAGGGCGTTCTGCCCCACTGTGCGTCGGTTGGTTGGTTAGGCAAATTTAAAGCTAGACACGAAATAACTTACCTAACTTCGATTGGAGGAGCATCAGTAGACGCCGACGTAGATAGTGACTGACCGGTAAAAATTAAATTTATTTGATGGATATTTGGCAAAAGATATTTATATACTATCAAATAAAACAATGATGTATATACATGTATAATTTTACGCATACGTACACATACATATTTATCGCAGAAACATGTACGATTTATTTATTTAATTTATAATAATATAAATCACTACAAACTCTTTTTATGTAGTTTGCAGAATTTCCCAAGTTCAACTTCATTTTTACATCTTTATTTTTTAGATTTTAGTCAGGTTCGTATTTTAAAAACTCTTTTCTCATAATCGGACAATTCTAGTAACCGGACAAATTATCATTCCTCAGTGATGTCCGCTTAAGAGAAGTTTCACTGTATTTGATTCTAGTGCTTGAATGAGTGCCGATATCGAGACTGTGACGGTACCGTATTTTCCGGAATTATGGAAGAAGGCGGCAGAACCGCTAACAGGATTTTTGCGAGGAAGAAGCTTAATTTTGCGGCGTCTTCTTTCATCCCCCATCCACTGGAAGTCAGCAGTTTTATAACGGTATTTTAGGTAATTTAAAAAAAAAATAAATATCACCTTACAGTATTCACATATCTGTTGACTGAATTAAGGTCAAAAAGCAGAAACAAATATGTATTATATACTTAATCTAATAATAACCTTTTACTGAATAATAATAATAACAATAACCTTTGACTGAATTAAGGTCGAAAAGCAGAAACAAATATTATTTACTTAATCTAATAATAACCTTTTACTCATTCCCCTTCCTCTAAATTCTGCCGTTGGGGGCAAGTGTCCCATTTTTCCCCCTAGTTCCGACTTTGGGTGCGGCAATCTTGAAGATTGCCCCGGGTTCCATTTGGTCTAGCTATGCCACTGGTATAAATGAAAGAGTAGGAGGGCCCTAAACGTCTTTAAGTTGTCATGCCAAAGATTAAGGACAAGTAGGTATCACAACAAACGAGCGCAAGCTTTTTATGGTTGCCATTTTCAAGCTGTTTCTGCATTTAAATAAATAAAATAAAATAAAAAATTTACCACATTCATTATAATAAAGTATATCTTTATATTATCATTTTTTACTAATATAACAATAACAATATTCCAATTTAGTACAATAGGCAATAATGTGAACTAAGCATAAATTCCATACATAAAAAAACTTAATTTCAAATAAACATAAATTTTATGCTAAATTGTATTTACGACTATTATTATTAGTAATTTATGATAAAAAAGTAGAATGCGTACGATTTATTAGTTCTAAAATTAAAAAAAAAAAAAAAAAATTAAACCTCATCATTTAGCTGCAGTGTCAATGAGAATATAAAATCAAGGTATTTATAGTAATAAATTACATATACTCTTTATAAAATCTAGGTTTTGTTGGTTTAATTAATCACCAATTGAAGTCAAATGGGTATTATCAATTTCATAAGACATATGATATAAAATAATAAGGGTAATTTTATATCATAATAGTGAATATATTTAAAGGGTTTATAGCTTACATTGTGAATAGCAGAAATAGTTTGAAATTAGTAGATCATCGATATGTACCAAATTGTTAGTGAAAATTATTTCAACAAAAATTTGATACATGATTAAGAAGTGCAAATATCCAATTTTGAAACATTACAAATGATTTTTTTTCTTTTAATTACCTAACTTGGGTCTACCTGGAATTAGGGATGAGATATCGATACCGATATTATCGAAATATCGATATTTTTCCTTCGATATTCGATATTATAATATCGATATTTGGTTTCTGATAATATCGTAATATCGATATTTTATTCACGATATTATTGATAATACATGATAAAAAAAAATTAAAATAATTATAATTAGAAAAGTCAAATATTCTCTCCCCCCCCCTCATTTATGTTCTCTTCACGCTCCTTTTGGTTTATTATTTTCAAAACGCAAAAAATTGATATCGATATTATCGAAATGGCGAAATTTTTTGGTATATTTTTTGATAGGGCAGGACACATTTTTCTGTACGACGCACAATAGAGCAAATCGTAAATTTAGGAGTGCAAAAAAAATAAAAATGCAAGTAACATCAGGAGTAAAAAACAAAGATTAAATTTAGCTCTCGGCACTGATACCTATTTGTGCACAAATGTTTTCTTCATTCAAATCCAACGATGGTTAAGTCCAGACCTCAATATTTATAAACAAACCCAGGGTTTATATAGGGCATTAGATGATGAGGTATAAATTCTTAAAGTCAGTTAACAATACATTGTTCACGAGTATGGGTTAACAAATTATTTTTATTACGTTCAACGAACGTAGTTAAGGTAAGAGAAACCTATAATCACCTTCATAAAAATTTATAAATTATTAGAAAACTGTATAAAACGAATTTATTTTAAAGAAAATTTTAAGATTTATATTAATTGTAAGTTGTTAGATCCGCTTTAATTTTTGCACATATATTAAATTTGAGATGCTAAGTTTCCATTTTTTTTTTTAAATTGTTTGCAGCCAGTAGCAGCCGCGTTAACAGCTATGTTTTTCAGAAATTATCTGCTTTCCGAGAAGGGCTCTGTTAAATATTTAAAGAACCAAGGAAACCCTTGAAGAAAAAAAATTCATCAGTGTACGATTATGTGAATATTTAATATTACAGAGCACATTTCCGACAATGAAGATATAATTGATGAGATGGCTCAAAAAAAAAACTATACATTTTTTTTAAAGTAACCTATACGAAAAATGGATTAAGCATTGCTGAACATAAAGAAGACTGCTTAAACAGGAACAATCTTGCTTGGACACCGAACTGAAAATAATTCTACCCAACGTAAATCGTGTGCCTGGTAGGACAAGTATTGGTAAAATAAAATAAAATTTTAACATTATAAAGAATATGAATATTTTGCTTTCGATGTCCCATCCCTACTTGGAATCAGTAAGGGTTAGCTTCAACTTACAGAAAAATGGTTTTAAATTACACCTAGGTTTCTCATGTAAATGTAGGCATAATTCACAATCTCCTACAGAGATAGCAACAATAACAGTACCAGAGGAACTTTACCACGTTCCAACTACAGCGAGCGCTGGAAAGTGATAGAGAGATTCACACTCCCTTCGTCACTTTTCCTACGCTACCTCGCCGCTTACGGCCGAACCGAAAAAAAACCCTATGATCAAACTTGTTTTTCAAATCTTTTTTCCGGAAACACTCGTTTTTACATTTTCTCAATTCCTGTGGAAAGTTCTTTTTTATTTTTGTTTTTGCATTCAATTTTAATTGTAGGTAAGCCCTAATAATTGCCACAATTCAAGCTCCAAACAAATTTCTGCGACAATTAAAAATCCTGTAATAAAATGTCCATATTTCGCGGTTTTTAATTTTGTTTGCGAAAGGTTGTTGACCGAATTCAATTGTTCAAAACTCATTTTGTCCGTCTTTTTAAGCGCTATTACAAAATATTTTTAGTAAAAAGAAGTTTTTCACATCTTAAAAGTGAAAATAACACTTTCCGGCACGTTTATGATTGATTTTTTTTTCACCATGTTGCTACATACCGATTGTATCTAAAACATATACATATTGTTTCTACTACTTTTCTCCTAATTATCATGTTGAGAGAGTCCATTGGAAAATTATTTCTAAAAATGAATATATTTTCTCTATCGCACCTGGATTAGGAAGCATGCAAGTGTTAAAATGACTCACCGGATCTTATCCTAGCATTCGACATACCTGTAAAAAAAAAAAAAAAGTTAATATACATAGTATATACAGAATTTTTGATATGATAAATAATTAATTATATAATTATACTTATATTATATTATATTGTGAATTAGTTAAACGTGAGAATTACTTTATTTTAAATGTACCTTAATACCACTACAACTCTCTTGATAAAGATATTAAAAAAATATTTTTAATGCTGTAATCATATTATTCTTATGCTGGTTAGGTAACCAAAAGGTATCAATTCCGTTTCTGAATGAATATGTACAAATTGAAAACATGATTATCTATATAAAAATATTATTTTGCATTTTAATGCATTCAATAAAATATTTTTGAGTTAATTTTTATTTCCAGATTCAATTTATTGTTTAATAAAAAGTTTTTTTTTCTTCCAAAAATGTGTTGATTAGCCATAAACTGTAAAGGAACTTGCAGTTTTTTCTATGAAAACAGCCAAATATGATTCATGATTAAATAATCAAAAAATTAAGATTAACTTAAAAAAAAAAAATTGAAAAAGAAAGTGTCCAAGTTAATGTTTTATCTGCGCCTAGAGGGACAACGATAAACCTAGATAGGCTAACTTCAAATGCTTCTATAAAATTCCACTTTATCGTATTATGGCACTCTTCGTCCAAATGAACGATATAGTAATTATAAATTTCAATAAACATTACTACTAAAGTTATTAGGGCAACTAATTACAGATATTTGAATATAATAACATATCAAAATCGTGAAATAAAAAAAAATCAATGCTCAGTTAATCAAAGCGACATAATGCGTGCTTAGCTAAGCAACACTTTTAAACAACACAACACCAACCAAAGATCGACTCTTGGGATAGTTTCCGAAGATCTTCCGGGTGCACGCGTTCTCGAGACGATGACCGACAAGGGGAGTGAGTGCACGGTGTGTCCGTCGCCGATTTTGATCAACATTTTTTTGGGTGATTCGACATTGAAAAAAAATTGACCCATATCCTTCCGTTTCATCCAATGGGCCTTAGGAGCTGAGAAAAAAAATAATAAAGCATGCTGAAAATGCTTTATTTTACATCTCGTGTTTGGAGAATGATAATTACATGATTTTTATCTTATAGTCGATATCGGGTAAACTGAAGACGATATCGAGAGCTTCAAACCCAAACGTAATTTTGTGGCTTTAAAAATTTTGAGCACACTCGGGACTGAAAAAAAAAAATGTTTTTTTGTTTTCGATGATTTTATCAACATAAGGATTTATTGATGTGCTGAATCCAAATCTTCAATCATTTTTAGTGCGAACAAATCTATGAGGCTAGTTTACTAATTAATTTAAACACATTTTAAAATTAAAATTGACCAAAAATCAATTATTTTGTAATGTTTATATTTTTCCTTTAATATACTCTAAAAAAAAAATAAAAATTCAGCTGAAAAAATCATGTCGATATCATTCTCCAAACACGAGATATAAAATAAAGCATTTTCAGCATGTTTCATTTTTTTTTTTTTTTTTTCTCAGCTCCTAAGGCCCATTGGATGAAACGGAAGGATATGGGTTAACTTTTTTTCACTGCAGAATCAGCAAAAGAAATTTTGATCAAAATCGGCGACGGACACACCGTGCACTTCCCTTGTTAGTAGCTACTTAAATAAAAAAAAATAACATCCTGGACTAGAAAATAGAAATTGCAAGGAAACAGGTTTGGTTTCCTATTATATATTATATCATGGGTCAAATACTATGACTTGTATCAACTAAACCAGAAATACAATTTAATTAAGTATATAAAATAGGTGACACCGGCCTGCACCGCAAGGGAGGCGGACTCACCTAAGAGACCACCTGGGTCGGGAGCTGTCACCAGAATAATTGACGAGTTGACAAAAGTCAAATTGGTCCTGCCGGGAAATATAAAAAAAAAAGACCAGAGGGAAACTTCAGTGACAACTGATATAAGTCTATTTAAGAGTCATAACAAATCTTTTATAGAAAGCTCCGGAGAAACCTTTAGAAATATATCTAAAGAGAATAGAAGGATAATTCGATTTAAGAATCGTAAGGGAGTTAGCCATTTTTTAAAAATAACAACCGCCTGGGAGGAAGACTAGCTTCTCTAAGAAGAAATAATCGATTTTAACATTCGGACCACGCGGCTGCAAACATAAAAACGAGTGAAGGATCCTCCGAGAAGAGTTAAATTATGTTAATGGAGATATTTTGACTCTCGGCTACATAGAGCAGCTGCAACCGCAGAATGGAGAATGCACCAGAACTTGCATCAGAATGCCACACATCAATATCGAACAGCCAGGAAAGAATCCCCGCTCTCAACAATTTCATAGCCGATCATAGAAATCATCTATCCCCTACCGGTGGAAAAGGTGGGAATGAGCAAAAAAAGGGATCAATGCCGAGGGAGGAGAGAGGAGAGACTCTTTTACACAGTGATGGCGAGACGGAGACGAGATTCAGAAGAATTGACGCCGAGGGAGACTGGTCGTGAGGGACATTCCTGACGACTTGGACAGAGGTACAACTGAGAAGAGCTAACCACATCATACCTAGAATCTCTAGATGTCCTTCGATCATTTAATGATAAAATTAAAGTAATCAATCAGAATCACAATAAATTAAAAGGTGTCAATATATAAAATAAAATATAGTATTGTAAAGTTGTTCCTCATCCTACCCAAAGCCACTTTAAACTAATAATATCATTATTCCTCCACATTGACTAATTAGTAAGTAATGGTAAACGCAAAACAGGCTTTTGGAGTAGTGTTCAATTTTGAGGACTTAAATAGTATTTTTTGTTATATTCAACAACACTAATAAATTTGGGATAATTATCTTCAATGATTACACAACGGCCCCCTTAACGAATATGCATTAAAACAGAGCATCTCTTATAAGTGCTGGAAGCAAAGGTGAATCATAGCAAATCCATCATGTAGGCTACAGCTAATTTTTTTTTAAATAATTATTTGTGTTAGAAATGATCATTTTAACAAGTTAACTAAATAAACTACTTTTTCCGAGGAATTTTTTGTCTGTATTTTCCTTTAAAAAAAAAATCGCTTATTTTCTGTTATAAGAAGTGAAAGATTATACAATATATAAATATATAATTTTTAAAATATCCCTTCTCCTCGCCATTGCCCCGGTGTATCTACATTAACATTGTATTTCTTTTCTTTTTTTTTGTGGGTATTATAATTTTCGTTTTAATAATCCCTTCACCACTTTTCTTATTTAAAATGATAACGGTGTTAGGCTGCGAAATGTTTGGTTTTTACACGGATCTAAAACAGAGCATTATGAATTAAAGAAGTTTCCCTCAAACAAATAAATAATAATAATAATAACAATATAAAAACTCTCAGCGAGGTAAAGGAAAACATTTAAGGTGTTAGAAAGCACCTTAAAGCCTTCCTCCCGAAGGAAGCCATTTCGTCAAAGGGAAATTGTGGTATAACAAACTTGCCTTAGGAGGAAGGCAAGATTGGGTTGGACGGTCCCTCTAACAGCAGCATAGCATCAATAAGGTCTTCTAGTCTTGGTTAGCAGAGGCGGATTAAGCCAGACTTGCAGCAAATGTTACTAGTAGGTCCTAGATTTTGTATAATAAGATAAAACACAACTTTTTCAAAAAAACTTTCCTAAATTTAATGTGAGCAAATTTAGAGATAACACTAGACGAATCAATTCCTCTTAAGTAAATTATGTTTTAATATTTATTAACTCACTTTTTACACAATGAAAAATAAATTTATCTGCTGCAGTTAGTAATTGAAGTTGCTGGGCCATTCACCAATGCGATTGAAGCGCATTTTACTTCCGTTTTGTCTTAGATTTAGAAGATGTTGCTTACATGGTAATGATTCTTCAACAGCACACAGTGAGACGCGACTTTTCTATTTTCTACTTCGATTTATATGGATTCAACACCATCACGCTCGAAATAAGAATATTTAGAAGGCTTTTGAGTTCTTGGCATGACATCTTAGTTCATTTTTTCCGTTTCATCTCTTCCAGAAGCGTAATGTTGAATCGTACATCGACTATCTCGGCCTGGGTAGAAAAAATTAATTTAAAAATAAAATGTGATCCTGCTACATTTTATTCTTACTAATATTACATATAAATGCGGAAGTTTGAAAAAGAAAAGTGATATGATTGTGATACGAAAATTTACTCATGATGATACATTATATACACTTATTTATTTATTTTAATACCTAAATGAACGCGATAATAGAAATAAATGAAAATATATGAAATTTAGTTGTAATATTTAAATTCAAGAAATATAAAATGACTCCAGTTAAAAAAATAATTAAAAAAGAATTTAAAAAAGAAAAAAAAAAGAGAGAACGTTATGCAGAAAAACTACAAACTCATTTAGCATTGCATAGTTCTACTTCTCTTAAACAAACTAAACTAATTAAAAACCTACTTATAATAATTTAAAAGTACAAATAGAAAAACGCGGCAAATTATTACACAATGGCTAATTATTTCCAAACAGTTATATATCAAAAATATCAGATATGTCCATTCACACGGATTTCCTCATTCCACTTTTTGTAGATAAATTATATGATAAGGTTGTTAGCAGGAGCTTGGTTGTAAGCACAATATAATACTATTAAGCAACTTAACAAACGATGTATCTATTTAGAGCTTGTCTTCAACACTGAACTGAAAAATAATTAATAATGGAATACCGGAAACATGGGTCTCTACGCATGGGTACGGATAGATACTGTGCAGTTCATGATTCTAGGCCCAGCAGTATGCTGACATCGAGTGTGAATTTATGGATTGAGAGATTTCATTTGGGCATAAATACCTTGGGACATCTTGGCCTTTTTTAGTTTTAACAGAATCCGGCCCTGTCGGTTAGCAAACCCAAAACAGTAAGACACAGCAAGAGAACTTCGATATAAAAAGTAAGGTACATAGAGTAATACGACGATGAATTAATCAGCGTAATAAATTTTTAATATAAAAAAAAAAAAAAATATCTGATGTGGACAACAACACATGACATCCTTGTACGCCTATTAAACAACGAATCGGTGGCTCAAAAACTGATCCTGAATTTGATTACTAGTTTCCGAAGATAGCAGTATCTCAAAAACGAAACTCGGCGTCGCGACGTCCGTCTATTGGCACACACATACACACATAAGTTGTTGTTCACGAAGGTCTTATTCCGTTACTATATGTCGTTTTCTGTCTATGTCACTAGACAAAGCATTGGAAATCGACGGTTTCAACATTTTAAGCGGAAGAATCCGCTACAGACTTGTTCGGCTCACAAATGGTGAGATAAACTAGTATTTTATAGTTAATTTTAAAGCATAAACTAAGTAATAAAATTGTTTAATTAGAGTGGAAAAAAAATTGCGTTTATAACCTTTATCAACGAATCATATGATCCCTGTAATAAATGTCGATATACCATTTGATGTAAGTTTCTTATGACCTTCAAGTAAAGTACTCCTTTGGGATCTTCAATTTGATCCAAAATCTATTATATTGCTTATGTTGATATAAAAGTCTAATTTACCAAATTTGAGATGTTTTACATTATATTTTAATATAATTTTTTATGAAAATCAGTAATGACCTACAAGTAAAGTACCACTTCCGGTAATCATGCAGTAACCAAAAAGGGATGTTCAAAACTAGATTATATAATAATCCTAAATAAAAAAATTTAACTTTCTAAGGCTAACCGTTTTTGAGTTATGCGAGATACGTACGAACGAACGTACGTACAGACGTCACGACGAAACTAATCAAAATGGATTCAGGGATGGTCAAAATGGATATTTCCGTTGAAATCTGAAAACCGAAAATTTTCGCGATTACAATACTTCCTTTACTGCGTAGAAGGAAGTAAAAATAGCTGCCATATTTTCGTTATTATTGGTTCCTACAATTTCATTTTAAGGCCGGTCATCAACACGCCTTTTATTTTTCTAATGATAATTATGTTGTTGTTTTTTTAAAGTGAAGCTGCAACTTGTGTATACGAGGTTTTTCTTTATAAGATCATTGGCTACGTAGATGCCACGTTACTTCAATATTGAGCAAAACTTCAAAAAATAACAGATATGACGTTTTAGTCTTTAATTTTTATAAAATCATTTCTATAAGGCCCAGGTCTTATATGATTTTTTTTTAAATACTAAGTTTTAAAATTATTTGATTATAAAACAAAAATTATAAAATTAAGGAAAAAAAAATATTTTACGTAACAAAAATTATAAAATTAAGGAAAAAAAAATATTTTATGTAATCAGGTTGAAAATATCTGCCAGTTTTGAGGAAAATATGGAAATGCTAAGTGATTTATATTTATAACATATGTACAATATGAACGAAATAAACAAAGATAAATCAAAATAATAAGAAACTAAATAAATAAAATTTCTTAGTCAGCCATATTTATTGTAGCACAAATAGAATGCTGTACCTGATGTCCCGTAAGTCACGGTAAATATTTAAAGGGTTGATCGTTTATCTCAAGAGCTACAAAAAAGTACTTATGGGCCATGGTCCAATTCCACACAGAAAAGAAGGAAAATCAACTTCACGTTTTACGTTAAATGGGAAGCGATCGCTCAAAAACTATTTAAAGTAATTGAATTCCAATTGCACCATCGTAAAGAATATATTATTTCCTTTAAAACCGTTGGCTATACTAAACCCATTGCAAGGGGGCTATCAGATAGACTGATAGCGAAAAGTTTTATTTAATTTTTTTGAATCACACTTTGCATATCAATGTTTTTCTCACCCAGCCCTCCGCTTGGCTACAGATACACCAATCCTAGTAGCCCGGGAGCTTAGGCCAAAAAACGTATCAGATTACAATAAATTTTTTGATCGTTTAGGACGAAATTACTCTAATAATATACTAGAAATATGAACGTCAGCCACTCAAGATCGGTTGCAATGAATTTTTATAGGTCAACGAATTCGTCATTTTAGTCACTTTTTTCAGATTTTCCCCCGTAACTCCCACTGCGTTTTATGTAAAACTTTGACATTGCCAATTTTAAAGAACGTTAAATTTCCTGTACGTTATATATCAAGTATTTTTTTTTTTTTTTTTTTTTAATTCGAACAGCTACTGAGATACGGGGCCGTACAAAATGTCAAAAAACGCAAAAAAAAAAAGGTTAGATATTTATTGGCTTCGCCTGAGCGTTGATTTTTGAGTGCAATTTAGTGCAAAATTCACCATACACAATCCTTTAGAGGTTTAAATTTCCTACAAGATTCATAAAAAGTATTTATATCAGCTCTCTAGAGACGCCAAGAAATATTAAAATAATAAGAAAGAGGACTTTTTTTCAGATTTACCTCAGTGACTCGGAGTGCACTTTAGGCAAATCTTTGCATTACAAATTTTTAAAGAATGTTAAATTACCTGCGGGGAGCGGGGTAGATCAGTGGGTAAGGCACTGCGCTACTAATCTCAAGGTTCCGGATTCGAGACCGGCAAAGGCAGATAATTATTTATTCTGTATTGAGCCGTGGATCGACCCTGTGGGATCGGGAGACCCTCCCGGGGCTCACCCAGCCTCTATAAAATTTGTACCCTTTGGGGAAAAAACCTGGCGGTTGAGCGTGATCTTGGCCGAATCACCTCCTTGCACAACCGTTGGCCTAGAAACAGTAGGGTCCTTACCAAGTACTGAACCCAAGACCCTTATCGGGTTGGAGTGGTACACGTTTTTTTTTTTTTAAATTACCTGCAAGATATATATGTAATATTTTTATAAAATACGGAACAGCTGCAAAACCTTAAAAATCTGCAAAATGTCAAGAAAACGCAAAAAGTTGGATGTTCAGTGTTTTCGCCTTAAGAACTACTTTTTAGTGCAAAATTCATAATAACCAATCTTGTAGAAGATTAAATTTCCAATAATATCCATACAAAATATTTGTAATTACTCTCAACAGACGTCAAGTAATATTGAAATAACAATTTTATTGAAAGGAAATATTACTTTGGAATGGCAAGAAAATTATTGGAATAAAAAAAAAAAAATAATCAAGATTTACCTACGCTATTTTCAATTTCCCTGATAATATCGAAATATTATTCTGTCAACAATTCTGTTGAGAGAAAAATGGCTTAGAATAATGTTGCTACAAGTTGTTTTTTTTTTTTAAGAGAGTAAAATAATTTAATACGACTGAGTTTTTTTTTGTGAGAGCGATAATGTAATCATGGTTTGAGGATAAACGCTAGTCAGTCACTGGTACAGAGACGTTGTACCAATCTTGAGTCCTTAACATAATTTTCTAGCTTTGCTGCCATCTATTATATCATTATGAAACTATTTGCAAAATTGAAACTGGCGTATTTGGCTGTGGTGTACCAATGTTTTATAAGGGGTTGTACGTGTACCAAGGTTCTATAAAGGGTTCTATATAAAGGGTTAAAACAGAGTCTGTCACCACTTTATTCTCTGATATCTTTATTTTAAGAATGTTTTGTAATTTTTTTTACACTGCTGTGGTTTAGTCATTTATTCTTTCAAATATTTAAGAATTAATCATTTTAATTTGACAGCGCTTATTTCATTTTTATTTTCAGGGACGGTTTTATTTCATTAATTCAGAATTGTTTTGGTTAATTTACAGATATATATTTTTTATTTTATTTTTTTTTCTGTGAAGTTTTTTTTTCCTTCACAAAGGTTTTTATTCTGTATTTCTGTGTTATTTTTTTGACTGAAAACAAAGTGAATTTCATTATCAAAACATTTCATTGCCGCGGAAACATAATTCCACACCAAACTTTTTGGCAAATCGGGAACCAAACCTGGACCAATCTCAAAGAAACCTCGACTTCATTTAAATGAAAGCTTTATAAAAGAGGGAGTTTTCCTAGAAGTGGGGTATCTCTCTAGTCCAACATGGGACTGAGAAAAGAGTAACTTAAAAAAAAAAATCTCTTGGCTATCGGTCCCCTCGAAAGCCCCCTTTCAATGGATTCAATGAAGCCAAACTCGATTTATCTAAGGAAATCTTGTCTACTTTGCGATGGTGCAATGGGTACTTACCTAATTACCTTGAATAGTTTTTGAGTTTTTATTGAAAAATACAAAACTTAAATTTCCTGTTTTTTTGTTTCACAACCGAACCATGGTTAATATGAACTGGCAGCTGAATATAGAAATCTGCAGCAGTAAGACAACGATTAAAGCTATCTGTCTTTTAATCTGGATATCATGACGATTGTTCTAAATTTTAAGAAGATTATCTACAACTAGAGATACTTATTTATCTATTAAATGTTTATAAATATAAATACACAAAGAACATTTTATTTATTTAACATCATCCCAATCTATATTGGAATATACCTTTTTAGCATCTACCAATTGACTCGATACTATTGAATAGATATAAGGTTACACTGACTGGACCAGATAACCCAACCATTCGATTTGTAGAAGGGAAACCTGAAGCGAAACGTTAGGTTCCAGTTTCAGGTTCGGGCATTATGCCCTTAGGTCAGATCCTATTGGTATCCTTCAACATGAGAGGATGATAGTTACGGACACCAATTGGTAAAACGAGCCTTCGACAGTAAAATAAATAAAATTTATGGCAATAGCAATGAGAAAATAATAAAAGTTGAGCCGACCATGTGGTTAATTCTATCTGTCGGTCTGTGTCAAGAAATTACCCATATTTAAATTATATACATACATTTATGCAAGCGTATTGCCACGGATAAGTTATTGTCGTACAATGGATTGGATTATGAATGAAGTCATGATATATATTATGATATATATTTATATATTCCGCCCGATATATTTTCTTTCCAGAAACGCTTTGTACTTCTCAAGTACAAAAAAATAAAATTTCAAGGATTGGTTAAGAGAGAGGAATTGGATGGTTTAATGGAACGCTTAGCACAACTCCATATGTCTAAATATGTCTCATTACAGCCATGCATCGTCCCCACTACGTTTAAATAACGAATATGAAAAAAACATTTTTCGAATTCCTCAGTTTTTTTTTTTAAATTTACCAGAAGCATGTTTGCAAAATAAAATCTAATCAACAAATATCTACGGTTCAGAGAAGTAAGAAGGCAAAAGATAAAAAAATTATTCATTACGATGAATAATTTTATTTTTATTATTTATTATTTATTGAAATTTACAACTGTATTACAATCATGGTGCAGTCAGTGAAGAACATATAAATAAGAATACATTAGTAATAATAGTAAGTAATGTAATTATATAACTTTATCTTTAAGCTTACATAACTTTATATAATCTTACTTCTTTATTCAATTTTGTTTTTTTACCTTACATTTTTTTCATGTATTTTATTTCATCTTACATATAATTCATCGACTAAAGACCGGATTTATATGCAGCAAAAAATGCCATATAACTTTTAGAAAAAAACCCTCAAATATACAGTAAAACCTGCAATAATATGCAGTAAAACCTGAAGTAATATGCAGTAAAACCTGAAGTAATATGCATGATAAATAACAGAATCGAAAAAAATAATCAACAAAAGGCTATAATAATTGCTGTCGAAATTGCTATATTAAAGGAATGTAATTATAATTTATAATATAAAGAAGAAAAAACATAGATAAATTAAAGAACAAATTTTAAGACAAAATTGTTTTATAACTAAATAATTGTAAAATACAATTAAATTATTCAATTTGTTTCTTTTTCGCAATTATAATTAACAATTAAATATTTTTCAAAATTTTCTTCAGTGAAATTGTGTCTCCTATCATTTAAATGAAATTTGTATGCAGAAAATTATTTTTCTGCACTGAAGTGATGGGTGCATATTTAAATTTTGATAATAAGATTGGATCTCTAATTTCACAAGTGATATCTGTTCCAGCATTAAGAATTATATTAGCACTTCTTAATGTTGCTAGACCTACTTTTTTTGTGAGAATATCTCTCAGTTTTTCCTTGTAAGGCCATTAAATTTTCCAGGAACACCATTGGCATTCGCCTGTAATTCGTCTATAATTTCGTACCCCTCATTTAAAGACAAAAGTTCTTTTTTCTAGCCTCTTAAAAATATTTATTAAAAACTTAAATTTGCTGTTATATAAGCTTAATCATTAATTACGTTAATTAATTTCTCAATAATGGTTGAAACCTTTTGAATACTTTGAGCTCCGTCATTTATTTTAATTTCTTTAAAAACTTTAATGAATTCTGTGTAATTGTCAGCGTAGAATATTGCCGATACCAGCCAGGTCCCCTCCCCCCATCTCGTTATTACAGGCAGTGGCGGAAGTGGTTTTCCCTGAAGTATCTCTTTGTACTTATCTAACCTAGCTGGTGGTTTAAGAAACATGTTTTCCCCGTTGTTAACTAATTTATTTATGTCGATTCTCCATCTTTTTCAGCCAGTCGGTTGCAGGCATGAGCTGCACACGTAACGTGAATCAGATCGGGGTGAAATACTTTTAAAAACTGCCCTGCCTTAACCATGCATGGGGCTGTGTCAGTAAATATAAGAACTTTATCATTAAATTCTATATCGTAGGATATAATTTTTAAATTATCGTTAATGAAACGGCTAACAGTTTTACGAATTGTTTTTGGAAGTCGTTTACACGATATTTAAAATGGATTTTGATCATTTTCACTTAAAACACCGATTAATATGTTATATATATATATATATATATATATATATATATATATATATATATATATATATATATATATATATATATATATAAACCACGGTGATGAGTGGCTTCATCAACAATTAAACATAGTTTTCACTTGTTTTTTTCTTTAATTTGCATAATCGTGGTACTATAGCAGGATGTCAAATATTTTTTTCGTAATGTACTTTCATCAGGAATGTGTTTAATGGTATATTTTGGCAAGTTTTTGAAAGGAGATTTTGTGAGATTGAATAATAGAATTCCTGTCGCAACTAATGCAAAACAAAGCTCTTCATTGAATGTATCTTTTGATTGAAAAATGTTCGACAAAATCAGCTGAGAATGGTCGCCAACTATAGGAAAATTCCCGGAAGCCTTCACATGCAATGCTACAATAAACTATTGTTACATTCCTAGCTCAAATTGGAGTATGAAATTCTAATAGTAAAAACAAGTACCTATGAGTCTTTACGTGATGGTCTATCTGAAATTTTCTTTCACAAGGGACATTTATATTAAACAAATTGCAAAGGACGGTTTTTCCGTCCGTAGAAAAACTCCTCGTTGAATTTAAAAGGCTAATCCAATTGTTTAACTTGGAATTAAATGATGTTCCTGCTTTGGGTATTTTGATTTATGCAAGAGGATTTGATTTATACACAACAGAAACACTTACTGACAAAATTGGGTATAGAATTTCGAATCTGAAGAGGAAGAGGATGTTTTTAATTTTGTTAAGGAAGTACTCGGAAGTTAGGACTCTAGACAATTCAATACAATTACTATGCTAAACATGCTCGGAATACCTAACTATACATATTTTTTTTTTATCATTTAATTTTTGTTCGTTATTAAATGCAATGATATGCAATACGCAACTGCGCGTTTTATTTTTGCTACTTATTTCTTATTATTTTTATTCATCATAGATCGTGTTTATGCATTTACAATTGATACATTCAATAATAATTAAAAAACAAAAAAATTATCCCGAATTGAACCTGTAAAAGAAAATAGTTTACTTTTCCATATTCTGTATTAATTGAGAGAAAAATTATGTTAACAATAATTTTGGCCGAAAATGCAAATATATACAATATCCCTTTAAATTTGCAAAAATATGAAACATAAACTTTAGTATATCTACGCCAAATGTATTGATTCGTATAGATATTCAATCATTTTGGTTTAAAAACTTACCAAAAAAAAATATGCATTTATAACCTTTCATTCTTTCTTTTCACATTTTTTTAAAAAATTGTATTATTTAAATTGTCAACATTATTGATTAACATCATTTTTCATTATTTATATTATTTGTTTAATCATAATAATATTGATATACTTTTCATACTCCTGCATTTTCGTACCAGTAGTTATTATAGTTCGTAGTTTGCATGTATTTTATTATATCTTACAAATAATTTTCATTATTTAGGATGTCAAGATTATTTATTAACATCATTTTTGATAATTTACATTATTTGTTTTATAATAATTATCTTGAAATATTTTTCATACTCCTATAACTTCATACTTCTGCAATTAGTTCTACGGTCAACTATAGTTCCACCATTAGCTATATTCACTTCGTTAGTTAAACCTGCTGACGAGGATATATGATTTTTTTGTAATAAATTGGAAGTTAAGAGCGGTTCTTCAGTATATGTTGAAGAAGTCTTGTATAAGAATTCCATGTTAATATCATTTTCAGCAGTAATGATCGTCGGAGTTAATAGGATTCGTTGGTCCTTTTTATTAGTATTATTTATTATCATTTATCAAAGACAAGTTATAAAGAGAAAGAGGGAGGAACCTCCTTGAAATCGAATTCTATCAATTGTCCCAGAGATAAGTTTTTCAGAGATGAGGTAGCGATAATCAGAAACTGTTGAGGACAATGGTCTACTGGGAATTTACCCGACGTCTCTCACAGACCAGGATACCCTCCCTGTCTAACTTTCTAAAGGTCGGTCTCGTTTCCTGACACTTCTCCAGATCTCATCGGAGGACCCCTCGATTAAAACTTGTCGGACGGAGGTTACATGGGAGAGTTGTATGGGACAGTCGGTCCGATCCATTTCCATTCCAAGAGCGCTATTTTACCGGATCTCTTACTTTAGCAAAAATTTTGGACAAATAAATACTTAATCCATATCAGAACCCCTTTGAAAATCATTATGGACAAAAGAAACTTGACAAGATTTTTTCTTTTTAAGTAAGTAAGAATTAGATGAACCTGCCGCGATATTACAAGTAGTTCAGTGAACAGAAGAAATATCGCGAACCAATTAACATTTTTTTTTTTTTGTTTAATCTCCTATTCCATTCACAACGCAAACCTGCTAAATATGAATGTGACTATGCATAAACATCCGTCGCCTCAGATCATATTGCAGTCTTGTAATATCAAAATCAGTAATACAATTGCAATTCTCAATGTCGAAAAATCGCGAGGATTCTACATAATTCAAGCTAGAGATATCCAAGACGATTAACAAATAATCACTGAGTCCCATAATAGAATTGATTAATTTTCTTCATTCAAAAAATAATTTAATCTCCTCACAATTATTGTAATTGTAAAAAATAAATACAATAAAATGCCTTTAAAGAATATTAAAGTCAAATTTGAATAATATCGAACAACGCATTTGTTCGTAACTGCGAAACAAATCAATTTTTGATGATACGGATAAAATAAACCGACCGCCATCTTGGATCGGAATTAAAAAATAAAAATCCCTACACACACGTCGTTTTTCCTGACTCGAAGGAACATTTCTGTCAGATTTGAAGAAAACCGAACGAGGCGTTTGATCGTAATCGCGTTACAGTCAAACGAAATGCCAAAAGGTCGAGTTAAAATAGGACCTCGCTTAAGCGCGGTCAACCAGTCATCGTTTCGTCAATTCAGGCATCACTGGAACAGAAAAGAGATAATTTCAACCAAATGCAGAACAGAGACAGCACATCGGACATCAAAGAATAACAGTTATTTTTTTTTATACTGCTGATGTAAGATGTGCTGTTTCTGGTCAACATTAGTGGGATGATAGAGCCTTAAGGCTTTGTTTTCAAATCCTTCCAATAATATTTTATCTAAAGTAATAGTCACAATTAAAGAATATTTACATCAACGGGATTTGCAACATAGAGCAATATAAATCATTTGTAGAACCCCGTTTATCCAGAATAAAGTTGGCAGGTCTGCTACCGATATAGCGAAATTCCCATTAAAGTGGATACCCGGGCACTGTGCACTGAATGGTAAGTATGTGGCCGAACCACTGGCTAAAGGAGCAGCGCCCCTCCCCCACCTCCCTCCCAAGACAAATCCTCGTAAACCCTCCAGGAGGCAATCTCACTGAAGAGGGCAGCCATACGCCAAAGATGGAATGATGATCGCCCACACCATGACCCGGATGATCCCAGGGGATCAAACCACAGAGACATGTCCTGAGCTGGAGGACATCAGGAGGCAGATTTGGCCAAGCCCCACCGACTTGGTGAAGAAGCTCTACGGTGGCAAGGGGGATCTCAAGAAGACTGTTGAGTTCACAACTTTAATCCCGGGACTATATAAGGGATGTTCGAAGAAAAGGAATAATAAGAAGATGGTATGATCAGTAAATTAAAAAATCTTGGCATTAATGATATTTATTAAAGTAATGTGAAAACAAATATAAATATTTGCATAAGTAGGAAAGCGAATGTAAACATATGACAACATGTAAACATATGAAAAATTGTCATTGAATAAACGATGCTTTAGTTGCCCGACCATATATACCGATAATAATTAAACATAAAACAATAAAAAATACACTATTATTTATATCAATATTAACAAGTATTAACAATGGGCAGTAGATTAAGTATCGATTGTATACCCTCCGAAAACAATAGACAAGTAAACTTTCTAGAACATGCAAGCAAAGCAACAATAAAAAAAATCAAGAACTTCAAGATGCAGTATAAGCATAAAGATTTCCTACCCGGGAGGATGTAAGAACTGATGGCGTAAAAGCTAGACATAAAGAAGTTGAAGGCTTTACCCAGGGTAGGATTTGGAGGAAGGGGGAGTTTTTTTTCCACTGGGAACAAGTCGTGGTGTTTTGCTTCCGTCAGCTGGATTTGTACATCCGTAGCTTTCTCATAAACAATGAACCAAGAAGTATTCGTTCACTTAATAAAAATGTATTACCGATTTAAACGTGCCTAAAATATCACATACACAACTCCTAGGAACTATTTTCGTTCTAGGTATTTAAAAAATTCTAATAACCCAATATATTTGGACGGAAACGCTTAATAAACGTTTCTTTCTTTTATCTTTCCTTCAACAATTTTTCGATGATTTGTCAAAAGGTTGTTTTGAAAACAAGATATCCTTATCTTATATTTAAGCTATAGAACTGTAACAAACATATTTTTAGTTTAAACCTAACTATGGGCAGGAATTTGTCAAATATTACAAAAAAATGTCCCATGTCCGCCTTGATCTACTGGAAAATTTTCCTGCGTTACACTCCTTTAACCATTGGCTTTATTTCCTCCTGAATTTCTTTTGTTTCGGAGATTGTAGATCGCAGATCAGGACCGGAACTGGATGGGGGAGGGGGGGGGGATATAGGCGGCATTTTATTTTTAGGCTAGGCAAAAAAAAAAATATTTTTGTTTCTGCTTTTTGACTGTAAAGACCTTAATTCATTCTATAAAATGAGTTCATATTGCGAGGTCATGATATTTACTTCGAAATATGTTACCTAAAGTACTATTATAAGACAGTTGACTTTAATTGAGGGGAGGGGAGGGGGGGGGGGTTAAAGAAGGCGCGCCAAAATTAAGTTTGACCCCGCCCTGTCAAAAATCTCTGATAATTCCTCTACGCATTCAAACGCGTTCTTATCACCGCAATCCTCAACGTTTCTACTGCCAAACATACGTTGTTTTTTTTATCCGTATTTATTTCGATACAAAATCCTATACAGACTTTCAACCTTTTGAGACAGCCCTTTAGCTCTCTCATGCAACATGAAAATTTGTCTGTGCTGATTCAATAGAAATTGGTTCTAGCTATCAGGAATGACACTTGAAAAATGTAAAAAAACTTTTCCTCCCTCCTCCAAAAACCTGGGTGGAACATAGTATATGGTCAGTGCCCACTTAGGCACATCAAATTTCATTTAAGTTTTTTCATATTTTTTCTTTAATTGGATACAATGAAATCGTCACCTACAAACACATAACTATATACATCCTTTCTTTTATTTATTTACTATTTAATGAAAACAATAATATAATAAAAAAAACTTTGATGATCAGAATAAGATATATTATAAAAGCTCAATACACATATAAATGAATATATAGACTAAAAATTTCAATATATATCAATAGCAATAAAAAATAAAAGCTTCGTCAAGCTGGGACAATTTTACCAGTTTAGATGCATGATAAATAAAAATAGCGTTATATCTATAAAAATATATATATTTTTTCATTCAATTCAAATAATTATAAGTATTATATTAAAATATATCAGTTTAAATAGCAGAAGCTGGGACAATTTTACCAGTTTAGATGCATGATAAATAAAAATAGCGTTATATCTATAAAAATATATATATTATTTCATTTAATTCAAATAATTGTAAGTATTATATTAAAATATATCAGTTTAAATAGCAGAATAAAAGGAATAATTAGGAAAATTCCTTTCATTGTTCACATAATTACTAATCCTAAACAAATGGAAAATACAATTGAAAAATTCCAAAACACAAAGCCTTAAGTCGGCACAAAAATACCGGCAACCAACTAACCAGTCAACGTTTCGCCAATTAAGGTTTCATCAGGACATACACCAAAAATCACATCTATGAAGATCAAATACAGCACATCTCACATCAACCGTCCAGAAGTATGGAGTATGTGATTGGATGTCTTGGAGTGATGTGCTGTCACTGTTTGAGGCGTCTTTCTGGACGGTTGATGTGAGATGTGCTGTATTTGATCTTCATAGATGTGATTTTTGGTGTATGTCCTGACGATGCCTGAATTGGCGAAACGTTGACTGGTTAGTTGGCTGACGGTATTTTAGAGACTTTATAGTAAGTAATTTATGTCTCTTCTTGAGTTTTCGCTCTTTTATATCTATAATTACTCATATTATCTTAGGGGTAATGTAAAATGAAATAAAAATTGCAATAATAATATTAAAAATAGCTTCCCGTTCTACCGTGGATATATCTGCCAATAAAAGGAAAAACTGTAAACAAGTTTCAACTACATTGAATGTTTGTTATCTTACCTAGGTCCATCAAATGGGCTATGTCCAAGATTGTCCCACCAATAACGAAATCAGGCTTCAGCGCGCTGACAACCAATTCTAAGCTTTTAAACGTTTTTTTCTGTAGCTTCTGCCACGTAAAATTCCCACTTGTTGAAAGGTCGGACAAATATGGTCACTACCCGTTAAACACCTAAAAACTTTTTTTTTCTTCATATATAAAGTATAATACCAAAAGTGTCAAAATTCATTTTTCCTCTTAATACAAAAGTATTTTTAAAAGCGTACCTTGTTTTGCTTTATTCGATTGTGCACTGGTATAAGCAAGAATTTTCAAAAACAAATTACGTCCCTCCAAGTTGATATGGAAACTGATCCGAAGAGAAATAGGCCGTTTCACAGTTTCATGTCGTATTATCTTCCATCGCGCCTCCTTTAAATAAAGTACGACACATCTCTGGAGCAAGGCGGTGTCAACTTGATGGGGCAACATATTCTCCAGCCAGAAGAGTTTGTCATACATCTGGAGAAGGCTTGAGGGAAAAAGAGATCTGACGTGGAGGAAATGAGCGTGGAGCATTATCATGTCCCCTGCCTCTATTCCTATTTTCCTCGGGAATATACTTTTGTACTTTATTCAACTCGACCTTCTTCGCCCGTGTGTTATTCGAAAAAAAAAAACTTTTTATCCGCGATTCTTTGAAATTCGACCTTTATTAATCTTTTTTTCTCCATTGATTATCAATTATTTAGGCAGGTGTAAAATATTTCATAAAAATATGTTAACACCTCTTAATTTGTTTAGTGTTTCGAACAATGTCTTGGTCATTATCGTATTTTTCCAGCACTAAGAAATTTAATTTTTTTTTTATTTAGATTTAATATCCTCAAAGGGACGATATGTCCCAATCAATGATGTAAATATAATTTTATAAAAAGCAATAATGTAATTCTATTTTTTTTTTTGTTTACTTGTTAACAGGTTCATTATAAGGAATTAGTCCAAGATGAGTTGGATATCCAATGTACAATTTTAAGCAGTCAGCATCTGAAATTCCAGAGCAGAATAGGAGCTAAAAGAAGAAGGGTACCTATGTGTTACTGTCATTCGTAGCCTTATTTTAAGCCCACGTGGAAGGCCTTGATTTACATGCATAGGGTATATCCACAAATCGGGAGAGGCGAGTTGTAAGAGATCTGCACAAATATGACAGCTGGTACGGGATCGGCAGGACTGGCTCGGAAGGAAAAAAAGACTATTTCTATAAGGGTTATACAAGGTGGTCAGGATCACTCTCAACCACCAGGTTTTCCCATAAACAGTGTTGCCAGGTCAGCCCTGTATTGTCTCCCTAAAACTCAATTTTCCCCTAAAATCATCAACTTTAACTCTTATTTTACTATAAGTGTAACGAAAATTAACCTCCCCCCCCCTCCCCCAGTATAAGATAAGAATAAATGATTAGAAAAGTAAAAAATACTCCTGAGGGTGAATAAAACCCTAAATCTAGGGAGGAAAAAAACAATCTGGTAACACTACCCATAAACCAAATGAAGGATCCAGAACCCACTTTACAAAGGTGTACTTCAGGAGGAGTCAACCGACCCTAGAGTCGACTCACTTGACCACCCAGCAACACCAATATAATTAATGTTTATGTAGATTTTCTAATTCGTTTCAATTAAATTTTTCAATTGTTTCGTTTCAATTGTCATAAACATGAGAAATGCTATATAAATTCTGAATTATCACTAAGAATTTACTTCTTTTTTTTTTTAAATTCAAGTCATGACTTCAAGTTTCTCATATATATTTTTCCTTTATAGGCCATCTTTTTATGAAAGTGGTATAAAATATGAAAAGAATTTTATTGCCGGCCGGTTTATAGCAGAAGAGGAACAGACGAAAAACTAATAAACTTTTTATGAACGTTACCCCTATCGCATGACCAGGATATTGGAACCTAAAATAAATGCGAATGTAAAAGACTTTTTTAATGCAGGTAAATCTGAGTTTCTGTAAACAAAAAAAAATGTACATAGGCTGAGTACACATTCATGCCTATGTACATTTGTTTTTAGATATGACTTATTTTAGCTGAACTTTAATTTTCTTTATCTTGATAATTTGCTTATGTTGTATTAAATTTAATTATTTTTTATGTTTTTTATTTTATCTATTTTAATTATCATTGGTTTATTATTTTCAATAATAAAACATTGTTATCGGCCAAAGAAAAAAAATGTTAACTCCCTTCTCAATTTGAGATTTTACGTTTCAAGATACGTAAAAACAAGTACTCCTTCGGCCTTTTCTCCGAGACTAAATGGCCGATTTTTTTTTTAATTTGGCACCAGTCACAGGTCTCCCCACGATGATCCTTGGAATTCGACCATTACCATCCAAATCCAAAAAAAAAATATAGTTATGATCCAGATACACTTTTTTATTATTTGTTAAGATTTGCAGTTTTTTTTTTCTATTATTGTTATTTATTTATTTAATTTTACATTTTTTTAATTTCGGTATTTCAGGAAAACCATAATAGATTCAAAAATTTGTAAGCCAAGAATTAAGTTTCATAATTTTCTTAACATCCGATTTCGACGTTCTTGGATTCGTTAGAAAGATTAGCTGTTTATATAGATGAAAAGCACCAAGTCCCCTCTTTCTAACGAGCCCCAAGACCGTCGAAATCGGATAAACTGAAGACGAGATCTCTGTATCTCATTACGAAACGTAATTCTTAGCTTACTAATTTATAACCCACTCGAAGCTGAAAAAAAAAAATTGATTTCCAATATAAAACCTTATTGGTGCTCTGGATCAAAACCTTCCATAATTTTTTGTGATAAAAAACTATAAGGCCAGATTAATTCAAATTTATTTGGGCAAAAAGAAATAATTTTTATCGGTTGTATTTTTCCATTAATATAATCTGAAAAATAAATGTTTTTCAGCAAGACATGTTTAATGCAGTTAAAGTTTTATTTATTTCTCAACCCCGAGGAGCTCATTGAACGAAACTTTGTTTGTTTTTTTCAGTGTAGTCACCCCCAAAAAAAATTTGACCGAAATTGGCGACTGACACACCGTGCACTCCCCTTGTTAGAGAAATATTTAAAATTGTTAAATCAATATTATACATTTAAAAGGAGACAGAATGTAGCACCGGCACAGAGTACGATACCTGTAATGGAGGATTATGCTGAAGCTTTCCAGGAAGGATTAATGGAGCGGTGACGGAAGGATGGCTCTAGAGAGAGTACGGCCTAATGGGGAGGCACATCAATGGCCTGATTGATGGTTGAAGATGGATAAACCATCGCTTCGTCAGATCTCTAAAGTCTGGCTTCCAATGAATCGATGGGAAGGCATATCCCCGACATCGATGGCTCGCGGAAGGTTGTTCACCTTCGGGAAGAAGATTCCGAGCTGGGAGTAAGAGGAAGGGCAGCTCCAAGCAATCTGATCAGCGAGAAGAGGCCTCAGAAGACCTCGTAGGCGCAAGGTAAACTCATCACGTCGGAAAACGGCAATAGTTTACAGATCAATGCAAACTAGATCGTAAACTAAGTTATTGTATATTAAACTAGTAAAAGAAAAGTCTGCCAATTTGGAGAGTATAGCTCCCTCACTATTTCTATAGATTAGATAAGGAAAACCTAATTTAATGTTTTAATAATGTATCTCGACATACCTCGAAAAATTTCACATAGCGATCAAACATCCGATTCAAAAAAAAAGGAATCAAAACCCTCAATTACACTAAAATACGATCCCTATATCGGAGAAAACTTTAACAATTACAGTTAATCGAAATATTCAAGCGCCATCAAAAATAAGATTCAAAAATGGAACCCGAACCCTCGATTACCTAATAAACGATCCCTATAACTAAGAAAACTTCAAAATTAACAGAAAAATCGAAATGCGCACGCGCGATCGAAAAAATGATTTAAAATATCTATTATGTCCACTCACACGACTTTTCTTACGGCTTTAAATGACAGAAAAAAAAATTTAATATATTATATCTCCGCTCATATTAATCCGATTAAGTTTATTTAACTTTGCAGAAACTCAAATTACCTTTCAAATGAGCATCTGAAATATCCAGATGTATAGCTTTCGAATTATCAAAAATTTAAAATAAGGTGAACTGGTTTTCATAGAAACTTGAGCACAAGTATAGCTTTCGAATTATCAAAAATTTAAAATAAGGTGAACTGGTTTTCATAGAAACTTGAGCACAATACTTTATACAGGCTCTCTCAGACAGACGCGATACTGAATTCGGGACGATTCGGTAAGATTCGGGACTCTACGTAATTTAAATAACAAATAAACTATTCAACTCATCATACTCCGATCCTCTTTTACCGCTGTGCAGTGTAAGGATGCTCTCTGTAGAGCTTGTACTAAGTGTCCCTCTCCTGTACCAGCTCTCTCCTCCTGTTCCAATCCAGCCATCGCTTGTGAATGTCCACCCCCCTCCCCTTCCCCCGCAAACCTTCCTCCCAGCTGATCTGTGGTCTTCCTCTTGGTCTTCTCTCCACTTGTGTCTCATATGTCATCCTCGTGGTCTTCCTGAATTCATCCCAAGGAAGTGTGCAAACCATCGTAATTTATTCTCCTGCAGGTTAGTTTCCTCAGGCTGCACCTCGAGGTTTGACTTAATAGTGGTGTTGCGGATCTTGTCTCTCCTGGTCTTCGCTTAGACTTTTCTCAGGCACCGTATCTCCATTGCCCGGATCTGGCTCCTGTGTTTTGAGATGGGGCACATGACCTGTAGATGGGCATCTTCGTCTTCTTGTTGACTTCTCTTCAGTTGAGGAAACCTCTCCCGATCGAGTGTGACATTCGTCCAGCTGCTTCTAACCTCTGTGTCACCTCCCCGTCGATATAAATTTAAAAATAAAATGAAAATTAAAATAAATCAATATCACCAACCCCCCAACAAATTACCCCTAGAATTTATAACACGATTGCAACTGAAGGAACCTGTGCTTAAGTTTCTATTTGCGATAACAAAACTTCGAACTTTATTATCGTTAAATTAATTAAATCCATAAACGAAGTTGTACATCTATAAATAAAATTTCAATAGCGCCCCTCGCAAGGATGACAGTCATAGTTGGTATTTCTTCGGGCGTGAAATAATTGCCGGGAACTCTTCAGGTTTGGAAGTTAGTTGCGCTGGGGGAAAACGATCCTCGCTACTAATAAACCGCTTACTTAACTTCCACAACTCCTCCGAGTTATAAAAGTTGAGCGTTATCCAGTTTAGTTATGAAATTGTATCGGGTGCTATTTTGAAATTGTATCAGAGCAACATAATTATAAAATATAGTTATTTAAACAACACGTGCGCTGCAGTTACCTTAAATTAAGTTTTTGTTTTAATATAAATCTTAATTTGACTTTTCAAAAGCATGGTTAACAAATAAATAAAAATAATAGAAAATAAAAAAAAAAGCTGCAATAAAAAAGTGTTTCAGGGCCATAATTAGATTTTTTTCGGATTAGAATGCTAATTATCGAATTCCAAGGATCATCGCGGGGTGACCTGTGACTGGTGCCAAATCTAAAAAAATCGGCGACTTAATCTCCAAGAAAATCTGTGAAAGATGGACGGCGTACTTGTTTTTACGTATGTTGAAGATTAAAATCTCAAATATAGAAGGGAGTTAACATTTTTTTTCTTGGCCGAAAGTTTTATTATTGAAAATAATAAACCAATGATTATGAAAATAGATAAAATAAAAAACATAAAAAATAATTAAATAATATAAGTAAATTATCAAAATAATGAAAATTGAAGTTCAAATAAAATAACGAAAACAGAAGTCAACTAACTACATAGCCAACGGTTAGGTAAACTTATTTTAATCAGTCGAGTTGAACATATAAGAAATATATAACAGAATAAGAATGATGCTTAGTCATTGAAAACCATAATTTTTTGTTTAATATCCAGAGAAAATAAGAATAATAGAATACTCTAAGCTGTTTCGGGAATCGAATAAGTGCCT
Source organism: Rhaphigaster nebulosa (assembly GCA_948150685.1). Classification (NCBI taxonomy): domain Eukaryota; kingdom Metazoa; phylum Arthropoda; class Insecta; order Hemiptera; family Pentatomidae; genus Rhaphigaster; species Rhaphigaster nebulosa. The sequence goes on along the minus strand of OX411307.1, from coordinate 53,966,454 downwards.
ACATTGTTCATTTTAATATTTCATAATAAAACAGCCTTAACAAGGTATTATTAAATAATGGTCCTCCTCTCTCAATTTAATAGACATGTCAAACTGGGCTAAGAGCTTTCTGACCAAATCTCGAAAGAGACAATGGCTTTTGTCCTCGAGAGCAAGTTTTAGTCAACTCGGAGAAGTTATTAGGGCAAACAGACATCGGTCCAATCTCGGGGCAAAAGACAGAAAGGGGGAGTTTTTGAGGAGGGGGAAAGGATAAACAGCATTAACCAGTTTCGGACTCCAACTCAAAACATATGAATAACTTCAAGATGGGAAAAGTTGCAGCCAATGGTTCTGTAACTCCTGAGCTAAATTATCTTATGTAGTTTTTTCTTTATCCCGTGTTTTCGTCTTAATCGGCATTGAAAATTTATTATCTTCGCATAGAAACCAGTTTTAATAAATAACAATTATTTAAATAGAGTAAAAGAAATCAAAGAAAAGTTGTTAAGACTTTATCGGAGGATTTCAAAAACAAAGCTGTAAGTCTCTCAAATACCAATAAATAACTAAACAGTTAACGTTTCGCCAATTCAGGCGTAATCAAGTAAGAAAAAGACGAGATCATATAAATGCAGACCAAAGACAATATGTACTGTTACATTGTTTACTTGCCATATTACGAGATTACTTCGTATGTGCATTAATATATAAAAGAAAAAGAAAAATTAAAATATGTCACAATCTGCGCGTGGAGGAATGTGAGCCGGGGTTGCAATGTGTAACATTCCAAGTTCCTCCTGACTCGGTCCGATGGACCCGCTGAAAACAGTTAACTGAGTAGGCCTGAACTTCCATTAGACTTATATGTATGTTATGCGAAATTCAACATATATAAACGAACATGCATAGATGTTTCGGAAGTAAAACTCTCATTATCCGAAACTTAACTAGTTCCTCTTTCGAGTCTTCATGAGGAGACACAACTTTAGTTAAAAATCAGATTGCGGCAACCAAAATGTGCGAGTAAAGTTATGGGATCGAATTACCATAAAAATAATTAAAGTTAAGTCTTAAGGCCTAGATGGATTAACATCACAACTTTAAAAACGAGGCAGTTCCCTTATCTTAATGCGACCACTGATGATCACTCCAAATGGAATAATGGAATCCTGGAATATCTTTACTTCCCTTCCTCCTCCCGAAAAAAATAAAAATAGTGGCAATTTTTAGCATATTAGAAATTATAAATCCACTAAAAATTTTCGTTTCTTTATAATTATTATAATATATTAATTATTATATTTTTAAATATAATTAATAGGAGAGAACGTGCATTCTCGTTGAAAACATGAAGGTGAAGGAGTTGAGGATCGATTGAATTCCAGCCGCTCCGTATCACTCCAAAAAATCCACACATTTCACTCTCCACGTCCTGTCTGGAGAGGAGCGATCGGAACGGAGTGATTGTCAGTGAGCCCCTTTGAACTTACTGAATTCTTGAATTCAATGAAAATCTTAACTACAATAATCTGCGTTAGATCATGTTTATTGGAAGAAAGTGCATCCTCAGAATTACCACACAGTTGGCAGTTTTATATTTTTGAGTTTCACTGATTTTAAAATCTCGGAACAAGCATTAAAGGGTAGTGGTCATGTTTGTCCCACATCACAAAAAGCGAGAATTTTGCGATTAAAATAGTTTGGTTACATCCCATTATTATACATGGCAGAAGCTACAGAAAAATAAGGCTTGAAGGCTTAGAATTTTTTATCAGCGCTCTAGCCAAACTTCGTTTTTGGTGGGAGAAATATGGCCAGTGGCCATTTGAGATACCACGGCAGAACGGGAAGTTCTCTTCAATATTATAATTTGAGATAATATCAGTAATTATGTGAACAATGAAAGTAAATTATTGAAAAGAAACGATTTGTTTTTATTTATTTTTGCTATATAAATTTACTGTATATTTTAATATAATATTTATAATTACTTGAATTGAATTGAACAAAAAAATGTATTTTTTCGGATATAACCGTCTTTTTATTTAGGAAAAATCTAAACTGTTAAAATTGTCCCAGCTATAACAAGCTTTTATTTTTTATTGCAATTCGTATATATTGATGTTTTTAGTCTATATAATTATTTTTAAGGGCATTGAGCTTTTATGATATGTCTGTTACAAGTTTTTTTTTTTTTTTCTAAATAGAAATGGAGTAAAAGAAAGTAATATATATTTATTGTGTTTGTAGGTGGCAATATATACATACATTGTACCTAATTAAATAAAAATATGAAAAAACTTAAATTAAATTTGATATGCATGTATGTCTCACCCAATGTTTTGGAGGGGAGTAATTTTTTTTACATGTTTAAAGTGTCATACCTGATCGAATCAACACACAAAAATTTCCATCCTGCATAAGAGGGTTTATGATGGTTAATGGGCTAATGAGTCTTGGGACGTAAAAGCCAGAATTAAAACTGTCAATAATCGATTTTTTAAGTTTCAAGTTGAATTCGCATGGTAAGATGAATCACTGAGGCCCATGAACCAACTATGTTTACCTAGGCAGGAACCAATAGGTACATTTTATATAAGCTAAATAAATCATGATATTAAGACCTTCCCTTTAGTACTAGAGACCGTACCATTGATCAATAAAGATGAAATTATAACGCATTATAAATGATAAGGAAACATTTTTACGAAGAGCAAATTTATCATTAACGGATATTTGACAGGGCCAATCAAACGCAACTTCGATAAATCATATTGATAGATCATAATATTAATCTTATAAAGTTCATTAAAGCAAATTTTCATAATAAAGAAAATTTATGGTTGAATTTCACCGTCCCAGGGCGCTTTTGCTTACAGGACACGCCATTTGTTTAGTTCTTGGGAAGTGTGAATGGAACTTCTTCGACCTCTTTAAGTTCTTCTCGAGGGAATAAATTATTCGTAAACTCTGCCCATTGGGGGGTGGGATATTTTCTCGTTGGCTTCCTCGGAAGAACCTCATTTAATTAGGGAGACCACGTAGATTTTCGTTCTTAGGGAAGCTAAGAGGAAAATTATTTGTAAAAAATTGATATGAAAAAAACAAAACATAAAGACACATTAAAAAACAACTCCACAAACAAATGATATAAAAAATTGTTTTAGACGAGAAAAATCGGCTAAAAGTTTAAAATAAAAAAATTAATATTGAGAAACAAAAATTAGATTGTATCATAAATAAATAACAAATATCTAGTTAAATTTAATAAAATATTTAATATGACACCTTCCATAAAAAATACAAGCCAATAAAGAATTTGTTAACACAAAAATTTTATTATGTGTTACAAATACAACTTTTATTGTCATGAAAATATGATTCGACGATTTCCCTTCATATTTACTATATTTATACCTTTCCTAAATTGAAGAATAATTTACAGGCAAACTTTTTAATGAAATTTCTTATTCATATGAATGACTTGCCTAACAGAATAACTTACTTAGCATCTATATATTGCCAATTTTAAAGAAAAATTAGCTGAGATGTCACTGTATATTTCTAAATAATACTTAATACAAAAATGTTTTCATGGCAATAATAAAAATGTTTATTATTTAAGTATTGATAAATCAAGGAGATGTTCCGGGTGGCAGTAAAGAATACCATATAAAATAGTGGAAACCATTTATTAAATGCCGACGTTTCAACACACATTGTAGATCTTCACCAGGGCTAAAAAGAAAGATACAAAAAAAAAAGTGTATTGCAGTAGTATAAAATATGACATAAATATGAACACAAAGAAATTTAGAAATAATAAGAAAGTTAAACATGTCTTTTTTATACTCCTACAATATCCACATCTGTATTTAACTATTGAACCCTGATGAAGACCTGCAATGTGGGTCGAAATTAAATTTAATACCTAGTTCCAGCTACTTTCCAGTCAGTAATTTGTATTAATAATTTTAATGCCTTAAAATTACTCAGCATAAAAAAATTTGTGAAGATAAATATTTAAAATAAAGAATCAAATCTACATCGATATAAATATTTTTTTAACAGAAAATGAATATTTAAAAGATTCAGAAAAATTAAATTTTAGCCGAGTTTTTTTAGGTTTAAAACAAGAAGAAACACTTTCTCCTATTTTCTAGTCCAGAGGAAAAAATATTCATTTTTCGAAATAAATCTCCAATGGACATTCTGAACGTGATGATTAGGAGAAATGTGGTAAAAATAAATTGTACATGTTTCAGATAAAATCGGTGTATAGCAACTGCTGAAAAAAATTCATAAACGTGCCGAAAAGTTGCTATTTCACGTTTAAAATGTGAAACATATTTATTTGAGAAAAATAAAAATAGCACGTAACACGGTTTAAAAAGACAGAAAAATTAATTTTAAATAATTAAAGTTGGCCAACAACCGTTCGTTAAAAAAAAAAACAACTAAAAACCGGGATTTTAGGAAATTTAATTACAGTCCTCGCATTGTCACAGGTACCACACATTTAGTTCCACATGTTTGTGGAATTAAATCGTGGCTTTCGATGACGCCTATGCGCAATAAAAATTCCAGGCAAAGATAATAATAACTTGCAAAAACAGGTGCTCTCGAAAAACAGCTTGAACATTGCGCAAAATGGTTCCAGAGCGGTTTTTCAAAGCGCAATCTGTTCGCAAAGAGTTGCTTAACAACCCCATTTTCATGAGATATATTTGAGGTTGATTTATTACCACCAAAACACGTTTTAAAATAGTTGTTTTCTTGCTTTGGCCGGTCTGGCGTGCGGGCGAAATGGAATTGTAACGTACCACGAAAAGTTATTATTATTTTTACAGGCAATTTTTACCGCAGACAAAAAGCATTAAAAATCACAATTTAAGTACCGAAAAACATGTTCCGATTACAAACCCTGTAATAAAATGTTAAAAAATGGCCATATTTTGTAGTGGGGGGAGGTTGTGCGAAAAGTTAACCAACTTCAATTGTTTAAAGCTCATTTTCCGCCATTTTAAACGCTACTACATACTATATTTTATTTTCCTCAAATAACAATCTAAATCTTGAAAAAAACAAAACAACTTTTCGGCACATTTATGAATTGTTTCACCAGGTTGCTACACACCGATTTAATCTAAAACCTATACAATGTGTTTCTACTATATTTCATCTAATTATGACGTTGAAAAAGTCCACTGGAAATTTATTTTAAAAAAATAAACTATCGCACCTGGGCTATTATTCGATTTAATCCCGGAATATGTCGAAAGGTACTTCAAACCGGAAAAGGTTCAACCCTGGGGGGTCAATTACCGTTATTATATTGAATAATAAATTTTTAACTCGGGCCTTACCCACCGAACTCCCATATGCTCATTAGCAAACAGTAATATTTCGATTGGTGATGAATTTATACAAAAAGTTCACTTGATTCACTTGAACAAGGAATAACTCGAAGCCATTCGCGGAACATTAATCACAGAAGTAATTCGCCTTTCATTTTTTTCCTTCATCCTACGCCTCTTCAACCCTCCTTCCCCCCTCCCCCCTTCTTCCAGTTCTTAAAGATACCGCTTGAAGAAATACTTAAGAGCGGGAGTTGCTGCCGAAGCATTAAGTTTCGTTTAAGATCCAAATCCTTTTCTTTTCATGTTCCACTCTAATGCGACAATCTTCTTCACAAAACAGTAGACAATTGAAAGAGACTCTCGAGAAGATAAATCTCCGAGTAAATTCCGCCAAGGAGAAGATTAAAGCATTATTTTGGCTGACTGGGGAAGGACGGGTCGGCGGGACGGCTTAGTGCATGCAGGCGTATTGTTTTCCGACTCCGGAGGAAAAATAATAGAGGCAAAAAATTACATTTTTTAAAATAGACCGAGAGCTCGATGGAAGTGAGTATGCAAAATTAGAGGAGCCGATTTTTTCAACTAAGATCTCAGAAGAGGTTACAGATTACTAAAAATATTTTTCAATACTCCACTTGAGTACCAAGTCAACCGATGATGCGCATAGTATAGAATCGTTTCAAAGATTATTTTAGTCACAAAAAAAAAAAAGTAGTTATTACTTCTACTAATAAACATATGAAAGGTTGTTAAATGAAATAAAAACAATAAACAGGAAATAATTAATTTATTGGTTATAAAATCGAAAATAAGTGCAAATTCGAAGATCCAATCAAATAAGGTAATCATTGAATTTTTACTTCAACAATCGTTCCGTAATTTTATATTTAAAATTTTTTAGACATTGATCTTTCCTCGACAGGTCTCTTGGAACGCCAGCAAAGCCGATCGTGGAAGGACGGTAAATCCCAAAAACAAACGACCAAAATTGGGCGGTTCTAAGAATTTTGAGTCTTCTTCAACTACGGACCGAATGTACAAAAAAAGTGGAGTTCTGCTATTTCCCAGAAGGATTTCCGGCACAGGCCTTCAGAGTTATTCAATTAAGTTCTTAGGGCCTTAGATGGTGGTAGGGGTTTTTAATGTTACTTCTAGACACCCTCAGTTGTTTGTGTGCTGCTAAACTAGCGTGGCGATACAACAAGATTGAAGATCTGGATAACATGGGTGACGATGAAAACCTACCTACCATTCCCTATAAGCTCGAATATTTAAGACATCGGTTGACGCCAGAACTGAGGTGAGTCTAATTCTACAATTAACATAATATTTTTCCTTGAGATTAACAGATTCCCTTTTTTAAATCTATGATTAATAAATTATTATGAATTTTATTTGTTTGATAAGAACATAATTGTACTTACTACATTTGTCTTTAAGTCTTTGATTTCTAATTAAATTACGGGGACAATTTTAAAGATTAAAATTAAAAATTTAACAATCATGGAGCATATTCCTAGTTATCCGTTGTAGTATAAATGTATAGACAATACGAAAAAACTTTATCTTTAATACTTAATCATTGGAATGGACAAGACGACAGCCACTCAAATGGTAAGAGTGAATTTTACCATGGAGAAAATTCTTTTGTACCTTATGAGCTTATTTCGTGAAATTGTTTGTCCTCTAAAAACAAACCTAAAATCTTTGTAAAGCAAATTAAAACAACTTCAATTTATCTTTCTCACAGGCCATGGAAGTTGCCTAAGTACACTATATAGTTCCCTTTGTGCCAACTAACAGCTTTGCATTCAATTGTAACATTCGTATTCATTAGAATTATTAAAATTATTAGTGCTTTAATTAGATATTTAAAATTATTAGTGCTTTCGACTTCCGGTGGTCTTGGGAGGTTGTCCCTAAAGCAATAATAATAGAAATTACGGCAAGGCTCCGACCTCAAATGGAAAATCCGTCGGGGTTTTATTTATCTCTTGAGCGAACTTAAGTGAGCGGCAGTCGACAACACTAATAATTTTAAATAATATCTAATATAAATCAGAAATAATTTTAATAATTCTAATGAATAGGAATGGTAACAATTGAATACAATGGCGCTAGAGAGCGGTAGTGCGGCGACCCGGGCACTATTCCATAATAAAGTACAAGTGGAAAGGTTCGTGTTCAGAGGTTACAAGTTGCTTTTCGTTATTAGGTAACAAATTCTCAATCGATACGTTAAAAATATTGAAATGATTATTAACTCTCCAAGCGTTAAATATATATATAAAATCTAACAGCTTGATATAAATTTGTACTCCAGATAATGAATTTTCGAAGCGTTTGAAATATAGAAATAAATTTTCCAACTCCGTTCTGCGAATTTTAGGTTGTTAAATTAACTTTGCCGAACTCAATTTGGCTTGCCATAATAAGTCGTTTAATCAAATCGGTAAGAGGTGTCGATTGTTAATTGAATCGAACCACCCAAACGTAATACTAAAATCTGGTAATTGACATTTGATGATTTTGCTCAATACAAATTTTCGTATATATTTAAAGAAATGATGTATTTCTTAAAGTAAAATTAATTAATTAAAAATAATAACCACAATGAATTTTTTTAAAAAATAATTATTTTTTATAATTATACTGCTGAAATATTATTTAAAAAATAGACAATACAAATATATGCCTTAATGAGATAATAATAAAAGTAGAAACTTTAAAAAAAAAAAAATTAATAAAATCCAAAGTGCTGATCAGTCATTTCATAAAATACTTGGGCTTAATAGCAACAAATTACTTCATTAAATAGAAAACGTTGTTTTAATTATTTATTATTTTTGTAGATGTATTTATATACAAAATTAATTGTTGTATATTGAAAAAAAAACAAAAAAAAAACTACAATCACCTGATTATTAAATTTAAAAAACAAGTCAATTATTTTAGATTTCTCTAACAGGAATGCCAGCGTTTAAAGCCTACACGCATGAGAACGAACAACGGTTTGCACGAACAAAGTGTGAGGAAGTCGACGAACAACCGTTCGTAAGTTTTTGACGAACAACGGTCATCCATCGAAATGACATTTGTCGAACATTTGTTCGGTTCCCCGAATGAGCTGAGGGTGCCATTTTGGCTCGATGAGACCCTCTATTATTAGAATAGTTTTTCGTTTCTATTTTATTTTAAATCGTAATTATTGCAATAAACTATTAACTTATATAAAGCCTAGGGATTAAAATTAAATCTTATTTATCTCTTCTTGTTAATAGAAGTAATGAAATGATTTATTTTTATATTCGGCATAAAAAAAAATTTAAAAAAAGAAGCCATATCGTGGCTTATATTTATGACCTTGAAAAATAAAAAGTCATGATTTGATTTTGATATTTTAAATCAAATAATAAAATTTAATGTTTAATTTTTATTATTTGGAAATCAATTCAAATGAAATGAAACTATATATATATATATATATATATATATATATATATATATATATATATATATATATATATATATATATATAGATGATATAGGTATATCATATTAAGTACTCTCAAAGGTTTTTCTTAAATAATCAATTATTTCGAGTGTTTTAATTTAAAATAACCGTTTTTCCCCCTGTTTTTTCCAAAACCAATTATTTGCATCGGTTAAAACTGTTCTCTTTTAATTGTAGGTAAAACAATCTGGTGCGGTGCGCGCATCACACAACTTTCCTTACCAACCTATAACAATAATCTTTAAAATTATTTTAAAGAGTTCATATGTGAACGCATATGTGATTTGATTTTGATATTTTAAATCAAATAATAAAATTTGTTTAATTTTTATTATTTGGAAATCAATTCAAATGAAATGAAACTTCGACATCGAAAACATAATAGTGGACCTAAATATCGAATAAATCAGAAAAGTTTAATAAAATCGATATATAAGCGTGGGATCTTAAAATCGATTGCATTTTCATATACTGCGACACCGAAAACTTACCAGTGGTCCCCAATATCCAAGAAATCAGAAACTTATCAAATAAATCGATATGTGAGCGTGGGATCTTAAAATCAATTGCATTTTAAAAAATCTGGTGCGGTACGCGCATCACACAACTTTCCCTTACCAATCTATAGTAATAATCCTTAAGATTATTTTTAAGAGTTCACATAAACACTACTCGAAATAAATTTAGCAGAATGCACTGCTTTAAGTCTTTTCTCACAAAAGTATAATTTTTTAGAATAACTATAGCATTACAATTCTATACACTAAATATTTTTGGTTTGTCATGCTGAAAATATATTTTGAAAGTTTCGGTTTAGTTTCCATGGAATCATTTTGTTACCATTAAATAATATAATAGTAGAAATTATTTAGTTAATTTCTGCTTTTATGTTATTACAATACATTGTTACAGAGCGTTTTGTTAACAAGTTTGTAGGTTGGCGGCTTGGTGGGAGGAGGTTCGGTCGCATTCGTCTTCTTCCGGATGTGCTCGGCTTTCCATCTAGGGTCTAGTAGGTCTGAGATACGCTGTATCTATAATATACTAGTACTGGTTCGATTTTGATGATTCTTTTTTTTTTTTTTTTTGGTTTTTTTAAATAATTAAATTACCTTTCTCACAATTCTCTACATAAATTACCATAAAATGCATACTTTTAAAGTTGTGCGTAAATAAAATATTCTTTTCGTCATAACTTTTTTCCCTGCATTTTCTCGTTGATGTACTACATATATGAAAAGTTAAGGGCATTAAGGAGAAGACTATCAGCAAGTTATATCAAAATCGTTAGCGCCGTTTTGGAGAAAATTGTAAAATCGATGACATAAAGTGGCACTTCCTGTCAGTCGCTTTTGACGAAAAAGTTGCCGTACCAACCTATGAATATACCTACTTTGAATACGTAGTTTCAGTTTCTTACGACTTTTCGTTTTTCAGCTAGGCTGTTCACAAACACACGGACACACAGGCCATTCTGCGAGACTTGGTCATGTGGACTCAGGAGACCTTAAAACGTGTATTTCCGTTGAAAACTCGAATTCGAAAATTTTCACGATCGCAATATTTCCCCTTACTATATATTTCATATATAGGTAAGGGAAAGTAAAAACTGCGACCCCCAAAAACTTAATAGTGGACCCCAATATCGAATAAATCGGAAAAGTTTAAATAAATCGATATGTAAGCGTGGGATCTTAAAACCAATAGTATTTTTAAAAACTCCGCCTCCAATAACCCAATAATAATGGACTTCGAATTAATATAAATGAATTAATCAATATAAATTTGAAATAAGAAAATGTTTCTTTAAATAACGATGGAGTAATTGAAAAATGGAAAAGAATCCAAATCAAAGCAACAGCTGAGTATTTTTTGTATAATCAGGTATAAATTTGAAGCACTTTCGAACTTCACTAAGCTTCATAAGTGTATTCTCTCGAAAACTACTCAGATCATAAAAGTAATTCGAGTATTGCCTGTCTCTACATTACATCCATTATCAATAAACGAAAAAAAGTCGGAAGAATATGCCGAAATTATTTCAGAAGTTATCGTTGAAATTAAAACAATTATTTTAAAATGATAAAAGAAATAAAATATAATATTTATGAATTAATTCAAGTCCTGTTGGCTAGCAATTGAAATGGAAAAAGTTACAATTGAAATGGAAAAGTTTAAATTGAATTGGAAAGGGTTACAATTGATTTGGAAACGCTATATTTAAATAATAGTAATATATGTACATATTCTGTTTTAGAAGAACGTGATTGTTTTTTTTTTCTCCATTTTCCTGAAAATATTCTAGTTTCCAGGATTAAATCTTGGGAAATTCATATTTTAATCACCTCCAGAAACATTTCTGAATTAAAATAATATTTTTCCTACTAAGTACAAATAATTTTGACCTAAAAAAAATTATTGTTTTTTTAGTTATTGTTTGTTTTATTTTATAGAAGTTTATTCTCATGATATCTGAAATTCAACTGAAGGGGCAGAAAGATACCATTCCTGCTAGCTTTGGAGAGGGGTGATGGTGGTGCTCCAATGTGGACAGACAGGGGGCTAGGGGCGAGGGTACTAGGGTCGGTGCGAGGGATTATCACTGGTACTGGGACGAAGGGCGGTACTCCATTGTGGAAGAGGCCTTAGATGGTAAAAAGAAACAACCAGAAATGCGGATGGTCGGTTTGTTATAAGCGTTTAAAGAATACGCTACACTGAAAAAGGAAGGAAGGGGAGGGGTTCAAAATATTATTATATATATATATATATATATATATATATATATATATATATATATATATATGTGTGTGTGTGTGTGTGTATAATAAATAAATAAAAAAAATTTGCTCTAAAAAAAAACTTCCCTTTCATGGTTTGATCGAAGTTTTTTCATCCCGCCAGACAGTTTTTTTTTTTTCCTTTGTCCTCTCCATAGTGAAAGTACTGACGCAAATCACGGAATAAAGACACCGAATAAGAAATCATTGAATAAAGTACAATATTTTTCATCTCAAGAGATATTAGTAACAGAAAACAGAAAATTAGTAAAGGATTCACTTTACAAAAAATAAAAATTATTCTTTCTATTACGACTATCATCAGTTTTTTGCACCCTCCCTCCCTTTCTTCAGAAGATTTGTTGTGGGAAAAAAAACCATTATCTATATATCTAGAGATATATAGTAAGGGGACTTCCCCTTACTAAATACTTTTGCGATCGTGAAAAGTTTCGAATTGGAGTTTTCAACGGAAATACATGTTTTAAGTGATGTTTCGGCAACTTTTTCGTCAAAACCGACTAACCGGAAGTGCCACTTTATTACATCGATTTTACACTTTTTTACAATTTTCTCGAAAACGGCTCTTCGACGCTCCGGTAAACCGAGCGCTTCCGGAAGGAGACGAATGCCACCGATCCTACTCCCACCAAGCCGCCAACCTGTTGTTAGCAAAACGCTCTGTAACAATGTACTGTAATAACATAAGAGTAGAAATTAACTTAATTATTTCTACTTTTATATTATTTAATGGAAATAAAATGATTCCATGGGAACTAAATGGAATTTTCATGGAAACTAAACTGAAACTTTTAAAATATATTTTCAGCTTGGCAAACCAAAAATATTTAGTGTACAGAATTGTAGTACTAAAGTTATTTAAAAACTTATTTATTATACATTGTGAGAAAAGACCTGAAGAAGTCTATTCTGCTGAGTTTATTTTAAGTAGGTTTTATGTGAACTCTTTAAAATAATTTTAAAGATTATAATTATAGGTTGGTAAGGGAAAGTTGTGTGATGCGCGCACCGCACCAGATTTTTAAAAATGCAATTGATTTTAATATCCCACGTTTACATATCGATTTATTTGATAAACTTTTCTGATTTCTTCGATATTTAGGTCCACTATTATGTTTTCGGTTTCATTTCATTTGAATTGATTTCCAAATAATAAAAATTAAACATACACTTTTATTATTTGATTTAAAATATCAAAATCAAATCACATATGCGTTCACATATGAACTCTTTAAAATAATTTTAAAAATTATTGTTATAGGTTGGTAAGGGAAAGCTGTGTGATGCGCGCACCGCACCAGATTTTTTACCTACAATTAAAAGAGAACAGTTTTAACCGATGCAAATAATTGGTTTTGGAAAAAAACAGGAAAAAACAACGGTTATTTTAAATTAAAACCCTCGAAATAACTGATTATTTAAGAAAAATCTTTGAGAGTACTTAATATGCCGTACCAAAATCACTTAGATATATATATATATTTATTTCTCAAAGAGAATTTTCTCTACTTAACGATATTTATTTTATTTATTAATTTGCGCAACAGTACCTGACGGACCTAGGCCTCAAAAACAAACTTCCGCCAGGCTCCCTATCGACACCCATTCTTCTCCATATTTTTATACCCAAACTGCTAAGGTCGTCTTTGATATCGTCGATCCACCGCAGCCGGGTTCTTCCCGAAGAAGGCGCGCGCGCCCCTCCTTGGCGGCCGCAGCCGTAGTCTCTTTGCAAACCTCCTCTTCCTCCATCCTCGCTACATGCCCAAACCATTTGAGGCGGTACCTTTTAACAGAGATCACGATGTTGCCATTATCCTAGAGCTCATATAGCTCTACGTTTTCCTTAATTCTCTTGGGACCGTATATTTTTCTCAGGGCCTTCCATTCCTAGATTGTCAGTAACTTCTCGCTTTCCTGAGTCAAAACTCATGTTTCAGACCCGTGGTGGGTAACAACTGACCTTATAATAGTTTCATAAACTGTTACCATGGCGTCCCATGACAGTTCTTTTGATTTTAGTGTGAACGCAAGCGAATGAATAAAATGTGCAATAACATGGAAATCTGGTCGCTAGTTATAAACAAAGATATAACAGTACTTAATATACTTCTATTTCCACGGTCCCCCATCAAAATTCCATAAGGTCTGTTTGAACGGAATCCTCCCACAAATTTCTTGGTTTACCCCTTTGAGATTTATCCGTTGGTTCAGGTCTCTGTGTTAACTACACTTCCAAAGAAAAGGTGGAGTCTGCTTAAGATGTAAAATCATTTACAGCATTATCTCCAAGTTAAAACTTATATAATACTGTAATTTAAGAGAGAATATACGACCAGATACATCTTTAAAGACGACCCACTCTCGACATGATTGGTGCGATCGAAGGGTGAATATCTCTATAGCTCATGTTACCTAATGACGGGCAATAAAATCGTAATTGGAAGAGAGGAGGCCATAAAAGTAGACGAAAGGTTAATAATTCAGAACCACTAGACTGGTACTAAGTGAAGCTGACTTCCGAGTGATACGTTACCCACTTTCATCCGAAGCGGTAGCACGTTCGGGGCAAACAGCTCCCCGAGACCCTTTCATGATCGAGCAGTCGTCAGCTTCGGCCCACCACCATCTCCATATCAATCCGGAGTTCCTCCATCGTCCTGGGACTGATTAGGAATTTAGAACGGAGGATTCACGGCTCTTTGAAGTTGCTCAGAGGAAATCGAATCTAATTTCCACTTAAAAGAAATAAAAAGGGAGCCCCAAAAAGTTTATGAGGAACTAATGCAGACAGTCTAGGTAAAATTAAAGCCATTGACTTTTTAAATTTTTTTTTTCCTGGCGTCTCGAATCCGAATTTATGGTTTTGGTGTAAGTACCAAATTTGAAATATAAAAAGATTTGTTGTATAAATGACATCCTATGTTCCTTATAGAAAAATAAAGACAAAAATTGGAATACGTCCAGAGAAATGTTATTTATGCTAGAAGAGACCTAATTCTGGGTGGTATTGTTACTTTAGTTGAGCATGCGGAACCAGTTAAACTAAATATAAAACTGACAGTTCGAAAGCTAGAAAACAACGAGGTCTGAAACAACATTAGATAAAATAAAATTAAATATATAATAATCGGCGAAGATTCAAACGCATTTTAACAATTATGGCTATATACAGGGTGTTCATTTTAAGACGACTCAAACGCATTTTTTCGGAAAAAAACGGTTAGTCTGAGATAGAAACAGTAGAGGAAAAAAATGTAGAGCGTAAGGCTTTATTCCAAAATAGGACCATTATTTGATACTTTTGAGCCGCGCACGCGTCCGACCTGATGCGGGTTACAAGAAAATGAAAAATGATTCAGGCGTATTTTTTTAACGCCCTTTCTAACAAAAATATGACCTGGCCGGTAGTAAAAATTAATTAATTAAAAATAATTAAATCAAAATGCTGTTAGCAACATTATTTTAACTTGTATAAACCTTTAAAATAATGTGCATAAACATAGGGATCATCTGCGGATCTCGCAGTCTGGGCGGGGTATCAAGGTGTCAAATAATGGGAATATTCTGAGAGGAAACGTGATGCTCTACAATTTTTTTCCCCTATTATTTTTCTCTCATACCTACAGTTTTTCTGTAAAATGCGTTTGAGCCGTCTTAAAATGAGCACTCTTTATGTACGACTACGTATACGTATATACTGTGGGTAAAAAAAAAAATGTAACACTTAGTTGTTCGTAAAAGAAATATGATTAGCAATTTATTGAACTTGAATTTATAATTATGATAACAAACAGCATTCCCCATTAATTTTTGCGAGTGTAGACAATTTTTTTCTTTACTGTTTATTTATTGAGCAATATTACTTTCTGTCTCAGCAGGGACAATGATAATAGTGATAAAATAAATCATTCATACCATATTTACACAAATGAAATAATAACAAAATAAAAAAAAAACTTAATACAAGAAATAATAAATAAACTCATATAAAATTAAATAAACTTATATAAAATAAAATAAATGTAACATCTTAAACGCAGACACACTTATATACACTATTTACAATCAGCCAGGGACTCCCCGAGCCAAGCTAGGCCCCCACTTGCGGATGGAAAAGCATGACTCCCAGCGCTTTTAACTCAGTCGCGTTACTGGCATTGAAAGCCAGTGGAGACTGAGCGAGAGCGCTATAGCTGAAGAAAAAAGGAAGAACCCATACAACCTGATTAACAACAAAAGGAAAAATATATTCCAAGTTGTCTACTCATCCGATGCTCCAAACCATATCAATAGTCATATTGAAATTTTTGGGATCAAACGCTTAACCGAAACTGTTAAATTTCATTTTAAAAAAAACAACACATTTCTCCGAGAATGAAAGTGGTTCGTTAAAATGCTTTCGGGCGAACTGCAATAGGTTTTTTCTTTGTAGCCGATTTCTCGAAGTTTTGATTGTGATATTTTTACCTTATTGCGATTCAATGAGTTCTGTAATTTCAACAGATTTATTTTGGTATTTTTTGCTGCTTTGATTTTTCGCACGACTTCACGTGGTTCACGCACTGTGACAGGACGTTTTCTGCCAGTGTGTTTCTTATTGCCGATTGATCCGGTTTAAAAGTTTTTAATTAATATATTGCACGACCGAGTTAAGCAATCCCAACCAAAGAGTACAGAATAACTCAAGAGAGGCCCTCAGAGGGATGGAATAAGGGCTCACTACTCCCAGATAACAGACAAGCAGCGCTAACATCAGGTGAGATTTGTGTTGTTTTTTCGTCTATATCCTATTTTTATTGTCTGTTTTACTGTACTTTTTCCCGGCGATTTTACTATCATTTGATTTTAAAAATGGGTTAAAAATGAAAAAATATATCCTGATATCGCCGAGGACATGACAATCCCAGCACTTTCCGATTTTGCCCCACTTTAAGGAAAATAATACAACTACAGACTAAATCAACTTTTTAGGACTTCCATTCGGGGATAAAATAAGTTATGAGGAAAAAATAAACATTCCGCATCAAAAGCTTGCTTGCATTGATTGATTAATTTTGATGCATGCAACGCGGATTTTGTTTTAGGTAGGTACATATGGGCATTTATTTTTACTCCAGGAACAGTTTTGAATTTTCCTTCTCGCAGTTTTTTTTCTTGTTTTTATTTTTTTCAGAAGCCATCTTTGAAAACGTCACTAAAAATATTCATAGAGCCATTATTAATTGTTAATTGCAACAAAAATGTCGATTCATTTTTGTTGCAATTAACAGCGCGTCTACAGAATATAAGATTATACTGTAGAAAACAATAATAAGTAGTGGCAATAATGACAATAATAAGTGAATTGAAAGTGCAAGGTAAAATTTATTTTTCTATAATAAAAAAAAAAATGTCAGAAATTTGAACGAAAATATTTTTAAAAAAATTGCGTCGCAAATTAACTAAATCATCCATTTCAAAGGACAATAAATGTTTATAGCTAGTGAGTGTCATTAGTTCATATTTTTATTACCTAACCTTCGATCAAAAATTGATTATTGTGGTATCATTTGGTAATACGTAAAAAATAGAGAACGAGGGCTGGGTGTGGGCGATGAGAGTGGGGGTTAGAACACATCCCCTCCTCTCATTTTATACTGGGAAGGCCTCTCTGTTATTCTGCACTCTATGATCCCAACATGCTTCCGATGTAGGGATAAGGGTTGAAGAAGTAGACCAATTTTATTCTAGCAAGTAGAACTTTCTTTGGATTTGCGACCCATATTGGTAGAATTATCTTTCAATTGTGAAGAGTTGGTTCACAAATCCTCGGGAACAATCAGATATTGTAAAGTATGAATATATTTTCTAAGATATTTATCTTTACTTTTTTTATTTAATTTATGAATATATACATATATTTTTAAATATGAATGTGAATATTTATGCTCATATACATAGTTTAATCATTTCCATTAAATGAGGTTGACCGTAATACTCAATATTTTAGGACATTTATCGCAATTTTGAAATTAAATTAACCACTCGAAACAGACATGAAGTTTATTAGACCGGATAATTTAGAATATTCCATTTAGTCCAGCGAGTACTAGAGATTTAATTAAAGAGAATAATGTAACCTGGTTGGTCGAGAGTAACAAGCATTTACGCACCATTGAGTCTTAGACCGTCTTTGTTTCTAGGAAATTCAAAACATTATAAATTAATTGGACTTTACAAAGGCAGAGAAACTCCATTCTAACCATAGAGTACAGAATAACACAGAGAGGGCCTTCCCAGTATAAAATGAGCGGAGGGGATGGGCTACAACACCCCACTCTCATCAACCACACCCAGCCCTCATTAGAGATGGGTAAAGTCGTTCTTTTTAAGGAATAGTTCATTTTTAATTTTAAGCTATCCGTTTAGAGTTAGTGTGCCTATAGCAGCATGGAACCTGTAAGTTTTATAAATAAAACTAAAAAAAAATATAGGAAAAAAAATTATTCGATCGTTGACTAAAAATTAATTCTTGAGATAGGAAAAAATAAGATAATGTAGTAGATGTAAACAAAAATTTATTTACAAATATTTATAAGTTTAGTCAATAACATAAATGGCCCAACTGAAGCTTATGAAAGATGAAATTAATATTTCTGTTATATTTTTATTGTCTGAATTTATTTGTATGGCCTCTCAGAACATTTGTCCTGTAACTTTTTGACACAAGTTAGGAGAATGGTGATGAAAAAAAAAAAATTCGCTTTAAGATATTGAAATAAATGTACTTAAAATCACTGCTGGAGTGTGCGCACACCCCACTTCGTCCTTAGTGTGGACGGATATTAAACTTATGATGTTAGCAAACTTTTAACTTATTTAGATGAATATCTATTTTTTGTGAGATTGACTAATTAGTTTTCAGCTGATATAAGTGAAAAACAAATTGAATTAGATATCCTCAAAACCCAGACAAGAACACTTCTGTTTAAGGTTCCAAGAGAATACTAATTCAATTATGATGTTATAGTCTCAGTTCTCATATAATTTTTCTTACAATCAATAACTACATATTTCCAGTATTACGGTTCCCTTTGACTTGATTTGATTTCTCTTTCCTCCCCTCGCAACACAATTCAGTGAATTTTTGCCTTCAAAAAGCCGTCCGATATTTTCAAAGTGAAGTTACCCTTAATGTGTGAGTTTACTTTCAAGTGAGCACCATGCTGATGATGTTTCAAAAGGTGACACAGCTAACATATTATCATGGACTACAATGCCACTAAAGGAGCAGCCTGAACACTCGATAAAGAGATAAGTGAATATACTTGCAAAAGACAGACCAAAAGATGGCCGATGGCACTATTTAGCAACTGTCTGGATATCTCAAATGTAAATGCATTCGTTTTATAGGCCAAATAGCATCCAGAATGGAAAAAATCGAATCTTGATAGAAGGCTCCATTTTATTCTTTAGCTAGGAAGAGAACTTGCTGAACCTTTGATCAAACAGAGAGTCAACAATAAAGAACTGACAAAGAAATTACGGAAGACCGCAGTTCTAATGACGAAAGCATGCTTGTGAGATGATTCAGACAATGAGGCAACAGAACAACCTACCACTTCCACGGCAACAACGGAGAATCAACCTCCTACCAAGGTCCAGAAGAAGCAAGGAAGATGTTGCTTTTGCCCCCCCCCCAAAAAAAAATTTGAAAATTTAGCCTGGGGTGCGAGCCCACCCCACACGGTTTTGGGCGTTTTGAGATTCACGCAGGCCTAGGAAGGTCTAGGAATGTCTATTGTTTGACAAGATTTATTTCTGGTTAGATCTGCTCTTTCAAAATATTTACCAAGTAAAACCATTGGCTATCCTAACAAAGATATTTAAAAAGATTGTTCTTTTTTAGACTCTAAAGAAATTTAATGAAATTGTAAAGCTTGAGAGTTTTCCTACAGATATCCTTTTTAGCTAAGGTTTGTAAAATTGAAAGTTTTCGAATAAATAGGTGGAAAATTATTATGTTGATGTAATCATTAGACGTAAAATTATAGTTGAAAAACCAAAAATAGTCCTAAAAAGTTGAGTTTTTTTGTTCGCCATTTGGTATTCCAGTGGCAGACGTCCATTTTTCATGTCAAGCCTGTGGACAGGTTCATTTTATATGCCCAAAGCTACGTATGAAATGAGTCAGCTTTGTATGACAAGGTTGCATCTTAATTTTCGACCAACCAGAGACCACGAAAAAAAAAACGGGAATGACGTCGACTAGCCTACTCAATTCAAATCTATTATTTTAGTATTTTTATTTTCAAACGTTCTTAAAATTTTTAATCGTACATAAAAAAAAAAATAAACTTTTTTTTAAAAGTTCTTGAGAAAATTTTTAATCATATTGAGAGACATACTCTCATTTTAAATTAATTTTTTTAATAAATAAACATATATTTCTTACCAAGAAGAAACAATTTTTTACTGCAAAAGTATGCTAAAAAAATTTTTCTTTCAATTTTTAAGGTAATGTAAGTTTAATTTCTTTACATAAGAAGGCAACAACTGAGAACAGTTTATATATATATACACACGCACATACATATATATATCATTTGTTTAAGGCTCATAACTTGTTTTTAAAGAAAATTTATTTTGTTATATAAATTTTCCGACATTGTCTTTTGTTTTATATAATAGAATAGGACCTTCATATGTCGCATGTAGTAGGGGAAAATGGTTTATATAAAAAGGCACTTGGAATCCATTTGGGTTCCAGGTACTGTGGTAGTTAAGTGTAATATGATACAAAAATTTATCTCAGAAAGAGCTTTAACACTCAAACGGTAAGGCTAGGGCCAGATTGAGCCGACCCAAATATATAAATGAACTACACATGACTCCTTCAGGATTTCCGCCAACAAACTTCCGAGACCCTTATTTCAAGGTATCAGCCTAGGTATCGACAAAGCGGTATTATTCAGGAAACCGGCAATGTCCGTAATAAATCACTACATTTTGAAACTCTGGGTCAATTTGACCCACCCTTGCCGTTTTTGTGAAAAAACGTTTGCTGTTTCAGCAACTGAATGCTTAATTGTTTTTATATATTTTAAATTTACAATGTACCGACAGCACATATTTTCCACTCATGAAGAGTGTTTTTCGAGAAATGCACCGCTAAGAGGAAGAGGAATCAGAAGATGAACGGCATACCTGTATTGAAGATTTGGAGTTCAGAGAAAGAAGAGAGGTCAATAGCAAATTATGACAATGTGAGTTAATTAGTTGGTGCAGAAGAAGGAATAATAGAAGTTATAAATCGGCATGAAGTTAGATATGGGAAATTATTGTAAAACTATTTGGGTAGATCAACATTTACAATCGAAATATTCACAGACCCCGGCTTCCAATTCATTCTAAGAGAGCTTCGGACCACCATAATGAAGCTGAGGTACACAACAATGAAAGGTATAATAATACTTGCTACCGAAACGGCCCAAGGAAAAGAAACGAAGCAGGTATATCCGGTATGTCTATTTTTGCGTTAATGCAATTTATATTTTCCAACTTGGTATTTTTTTTTTTTTTATAAGAACTACAATTATTTCAGTAATATAAGTTCTATAATATATTTTTTAGTATCTTTCTCCCAAGTCTACTAAATAGCAAAAAAATGAAAATCGATTATTGTCGAGTCAGACTGACCCAGCCTTAGCGTTTGTGTTTCACCCTCAAGCCCATACCATTACAGACTTAATTTTCGAAATTTAAAAAGTTGTATAATTGTTTTTAAATTTGATAAAGGTTTTGATGAAAGAATATAAGTAAACAAAATATAAAAATTAACATCAGTTGGCCTCCGCATGATGGTATAGAAGGATCAATCCCTAATTAAAAAAAAATATTTATTGCATATAAAATAAATGCGTAAGTAGTTAACTTACAGAGGAAATTTTCCTTATGGCCTTCTAGTAAGTCTTCGAACCACAGTATATTTAGGAAATTAGCTACCATTAACGATAAGTAAAATAAACTCTTAAGAACAAGATATTTTTAGGAGCTACATATTCAAAATAAAAATAAGCCGACTGACACATAGACCGAACGGAGCAAGACTAAGTGATGTTTGGGGCAGGATTGTTGTGGGCAGTGAAGACGAGATAATTAAGTTAGAGCGAATGCAGAAAGCTGATTGGCTGAGGCTTCGCGCCTTCCTTCCCCCACCACTAGTTCCTCTACAGGCTATACTTCTGGAATATTCACAGATCATATCAAATCTAACAGAATTTTTACAGCATAACATGTATCAACTGCTTAACCCTCTAGTTCTGAGACAAAGGTGAGGCGCTGGAGAAAAAGTCAACCGAAAGGACTTCTCGTATAACAATTCAATTCTTCTTTTTTTTTTTTTTTTCCGAGAAAAATTTATTATGCTTCAAGAATGATTTCTATGTGAAGTGTAAAGAAGTAAAAAGTAATAATGAAATTAATTAGACATAGTTTTTGTTTTTGAGATTTAGAATCAATATTGAAAAAAAATATGCATTATTTACAAAAGAGAACAAATTGTGTAAGCAAATCCTTATTAGGTGAGGATATTCTTCTTAAGAAATAAAGTAAAATTTCAATAATTAACGTATCTAATTAAGTTTAACACTAATTATGGTTCAGTTGATGTGCCAATTTCATCATGATGCATCTATGGAACCTTCAACGATGGCAGAAGACTTGATCTTTTGTATGGTCCAACTGGCGGATTCCCATAGTAAATTTCTAAGTTGTACTTATAAAACACGTTATATGAGCATCTACTAAAGAAAATACTTTAATTCTATATTTGGGTAGGCTTCGACGGGATATACATTTGATACCCCCCGCACATTCCACGGATGCTATAAGCATTTCATCAAGAGTCGTATTTTCTCCTATAGAATAATTTTTCTCATAATTATTGTCGGTATTTTTAAAGAACTCTCTAATTAATTAATTAATTAGAGCAATAAATATCTCATATAGAAAAGAAATAAAAACGGGTTTTGAAATAGTTACATGGATTAACGGGTATGGTCTCAGGAGACCAATAAACCTTATAATGGAAAGAAAAATATATTTAGACGTTTGAAACTCCACAAGTGAACTGAAGCTGTGATGGCAAGAGGGTACTGACTCGGAAAAGAGATCGTAAATTCGGAGGATTAGTGGCGCGACATATGATTGATAGCTGGGATCCCAGGGACCACTGGATATGATATATATATATATATATATATATATATATATATATATATATATATATATATATATACACACACACACACACACACACACACACACACACACACATATACATTTATCTTTTATATTAATTTTAAACGTAATTTCAAAAAACAATATTACGGAGATTGTCATCAGACGTACTTCTTTTGCTAGTGTTATTCTGAAAATCTAGATCTAACACTTTCGTTACAGTATAAATCGGTAATTTATATTTTCACTAACAGCGATAAAAATATGACTTCTATAGGTTCAAAAAAATACCAAGGACATGAATAGATTTAATATGTATCATCCGTTCAGTGTTGCCAGGTAGGGGTTTTTTCTCCTAGATTTAGGGTTTTATTCACCCTCTGGGGTATTTTTTACTTTTCTAATCATTTATTTTTATCTTACACTAGGGGGTATTTTTGGTTATACTAATTAAAAATTAGAATTAAACATCTAGGGTTAAAGTTGGTGGGTTTAGAGGGAAATACAAGGCTGACCTGGCGACATTGCATTCGTTCTTCATCATGAAACCTACATATATATATATATATATATATATATATATATATATGTATATGTGTGTGTGTGTGTGTGAAGATATGCTTCCGCGAGGCCCCCCCATCAACATAGAGCATTAGTTCTCAATCTCGGTGCTGCAAGTAAGCCACTAGAGTTCCACGAAATTAAATAAAATAAATAATTATAAAAATTAATATATATTTTGTTTTAAATTACAATTCTATGTTTAATATGTTTCTATTTTATTCACTTATATGTTTTATTATTTCTTTAATAAAAAATAAATAATAAGCTAAGGACGAAGTTCTGCGAATGGAGATGGGCAAGGAATTCCAAAATGAGGTGGAACGAAAGTGAAAGGAATTTTTGAAGGAAGCAGTTCTATGAGAGGATACATACAATTCGGGGAGCACATGTTTCTCCTTTGCCACCTAAACATATTTATAATAATAATAAAATAAAAATAAAATAAAATAATAGATGATTAAAAAATGAATTAATTAATAAAGAGAGAAAAATGGAGAACATTCTATAATGCTATAATTTAGACAAGAGGCGATACGCTTTCAAAAACTTAAATACCAATGTTATCGAGGTTTCGTTGTCATTAAGAGAGCTAGATAAATTTGGGGTAAGTCCTATTTTATTTATTGTTGGGACATAGTGAATGCATTCCTAAAAAATATGCCTAACCGTAAGAACGGAGTTATAATATTGGCATGATGGAGATGCCAGTTTTCTGATTAGGTGTGAGTGCGTGAGCCCAGTGTGACCTATTCTTAAGCGGGCCAGGCCGACTTCCTCTCTGCGGCTGCTGCGGTAGGATGTAACCATGGTTTTACCACTTTTTTAATCACTTTTAAATTACTAGGGGGGATTGCGTCCCATATGGCTTGCCATCTCTCTGATATTTCCATTTTCAAAGGTCTACTGAGTTCCGATGGATCGGAACGCTTCCTAGTCGGGACGCTTCCTCTCCTTCCCCTTCCCCCCACACCTCTTCCAGCGCCTCTCTCCTCCCTTCCCTTTTCCCGTGCACCGGGCCCTCACCCACGACCCCCTCCACCTCCGTATTCTCATCCAACTCCTCACTCCACCTCCTGACTCCTATTCAATTCTTCATCCGCATCTACCTCCCAACCTCCATTCACCTCCTCATACCCATCTAACTCTTCACCACCCCTCTCCAATTCTCCACTTTCCAATCCCCTCTCTCCTCCTATCCAGTCCACTACCCCAATATCTCTTCCCACTCTACCTGAGCAGGTTGTAGAGGCGGACGAATCTTCTACTCCCTACTGTTCAATGTTAATCAACGAGGACACCGGGCCAAACAGGTGGTTATCAACTGAATATTGTTAAAAAAAGGCCCGAGAGAAAAAATACAAAAAAAACAAATTCTTCAATCTTTAACTTAACTTTATGTTTATGTTATTTATTATAAAATCTAAATGTCTTGTCATTTCATTATCTATTTTCGGTTCCTTTCGAAAATAGATACAGTCGAATCTTGATAATTTATATCCCGATAAGTCGTATATTCCGATAATTTGTGTTGACTTTCTAGTGTCAATTTATTTTCTATAAAAACACTGCAATCCGGTCCCCTCGATAATGCGTATTTATTTTGGTTATGGTTGCCTTTGCAATTAATGCAACTGGAAATCCTTTAACAGATCGAGTTTTCTGAGTTCCGGGCCTGACCACAGTTTGCACAAACTGCGACTTATTTAGACTGTTTTGTTGGGTGAGAAAATCCCAAACAATTATAGCATCTACAGGGCTTTGGTGTAAAGGGTTCAACATTGACAGTTAGAAATCTCACTTTGAGTGTTTCTGGAGGCTTGGGGGTTGCTGCCAAATATAATATATAGGTGTGAGGTAATTTTTCTACACCATTTTTTTTTTTTAATTTTAATTCTAAAGACATCAGTGACGATATCTTTTAGTTCCTCTTTTATTTCTTCAATCGTGGCATACTGCAGGTCAAAACACCTGATCAGGCCTTTAGAATAATTGAGAGAGAGATGCGGACTTGCCTCCACTTCGAATTGACCTCCAAAATTCTTGGTGGCCAGCAATATTTCCGTTTGTTTAGCGTTACTTGTTTCAACTAACAATTTGCCATCTCTTCCTAGTTTCCTAATATTTTTAACACTACCGATAGTGTTGGAAATGAATTTATTAATAAAAAACGGTGATATATTTTTGAAATTACTCTCATCTTTTCTACTTATAACTACGAAACTTGGGATTTTTTTACTTATAGGGGTAACAGATAGGTTAATATTATCGAGTGTAGATTTTTTTCCGACATTTTGAATGCAAACTGGGTGGATCAGCTCGATTCATTTCAAGATTATACAGAATCTTATCAAAAAATGAAATTGTTAAAGAGAGAAAAAAATAGAGTAAACATGAAAAAAAAAAGTGATTAGTTAAGCTAATTGTTAATATTTATATAAAACAAATAAAAATAAGGAAACGAATAGAGTAAATATTAATAATAAAACAGTAGTGTGCGGTTATCTTACTGGAGTCCAATCGTCAGCAGCTCGTTTTTCAAAGGGACTGCAAACACAAGTGAGCTATTGTTGACAAAAACTTCAAACAACTATACCGCGAAGTTGTCTCGTCCGAAACTGAACTAAGACTGGTAGCGAAAAATGGGCCGCCCATATATCGCAGTTAATTTAAGAAAAAAAAAATAATAAAAGGGGGGGGGGGGAGTGCGTGATTAAAACAAAAACCAAATTTAGAACTGGTTAATTATTTTTAATATTTGTAATACACATTGTTTTTTAAACGGATATAAAATTTTCAATTTTGTGCAAGTATTTATTAAAAGTTAGATATTTTTAGGGCACAAATGGAAAAATACAAAAAAGAAGCAAGCCAAGAGTCTCAAAAATAACAGGAAAAAAAAAAATCTGCCAATATTTCGCTAATTCAGGCATCATCAGGAGAGTAGGAGAGAAAAAATAAAATATAAAGAAAGAACCTGATAAAGAATAAATTGCAGCACATCTCACATCCAGAGTCAAAAAAGTCACTAATCAGAGACAGCACCACAAACCAAGACACCCAGGCACATACCGAGGGAAAAGCTGGGAAAAGTTAAATTACAAACAGCTGATCATAAAACAAAAAAAAAAAGGAAATGCTCATACTAAAAACACCAAAAATGTATAAAAGATCATAAAAATAAATTAAATAAGAAAAGTTCAACCAAATACAAGAGGAAAGAGAAAGTGATGTATACATGCACAGAAGAGGAAGGTCTCCTTATAAAGAAACGAATGGAAATGGATTAATTTATTAAATTTATATTTTAACAATTACTCAGGACAACGATGAAAAAACTTTTTTACTGAAAATACCTTATTCCTATAGTTTTTAGGGTGCTGAATCCAAATATGATATTAAAAAGGCTGTATCACCTACAATTTCTTCACATTTTATAGTTAAATTTATTAAATTAAGCGATTTTTAAAGAATTAAACAGCTTTCAGTCTTCCTGAAAAAGGAAGACCTACATACAAAGTTAGACCTCATGAAACAATTTGTAAAGGCTTTGCCTAAAGATGGACCATGGTTTCAAGTATATCTGCCAAAAGCTTCCACGCCTTTCAGAAGCTAAACTAAAAGAAGGCGTCTTTGTCGGACCTCGCATTAGAAAAATGATGTTTGATGTTAACTTTGAATCCACAATGACCTTAAATGAGAAAGAAGCATGGGTATCATTCAAGCACGTCGTTACAAAGTTCTTGGGAAATGAAAAAGACACAGAGTATGTTTCTATTGTAGCTAACATGTTATAGAAGTTTAAAAAGTTAAGATGTTTGATGAGCCTGAAACCTACGGAAAACTATGGGTGATACAAAAAAAAAAACTAAGGCCAGAATTAGATTCAGCACATAAAAATCAATAAAGATCAACTATTAAAGTTAAAAAAGTTTTCAAAAATTTTTTTGTGTTGCAATGTGTTATTTATGTCTCATTGTGAGATTTTGCTATGCATGTTAGATATTTTATTGTAGCATTTAGTTGAATGTATTTACGTTAAATTATTTAAAATAAATTCTCATGATTATAAGCCATTCTTACTGGGCCTTGACAAGAAGATTTTTCGTAGAAAAGAATTATTCTCTTGGTTCTTGGAAAACTGCGTGGAACTCTCTCTATTTCATCCAGTGTCATTCTATACATCGAATATGACGATCGTCTCAAATATAAATAAACTTTTATATATGCTTGTTGATTTAAGATGAATGTAATAATATATAAATAAATGCAGGCTAATACTATTTCACGACAATTTCATTTATTTAGATGCAAATATTCGGCCTTTAAGTCATCCTCAGGCATCTTTCAAAAAATGTATTAAAAAAGGAGTTTCACCTGTACAGGCCTCGATGACAGAGGTGGCTCCCTAAATTTTTAATTTTTTAAAATTTTGACATTGCATGTCTTTTTAATAGAATTTTTGGAAGATGCCTGAGGATGGTTTAAAGGCCGAAAATTTGCATCTAAATAAATGAAATTGTGGTGAAATAGTATCAGCCTGCATTAATTCAAACTTTTAAGTTCTGACAGTAAATTTACGTGTTTCGTGGTCATGACCTCTTCTATCAAATTTTCTTCGATATCCAATTCTGTGTGAGAAAAAAAAAACTTAAGAGAACTTTAAACATTTTAATCAGCTAGTAAATAGTTTAAACTTAAATTAACAACATTTATGAACTACTCCACGGCAATAGGTGTAGTTCTCTGTAAATCCTAACCTCTCTAAGACTTGACTGTATATCATGCACCGCGCATGCCCACAACAAATATTCAAACTAACGGATCCGTTGGAATGCTGTAGGGTTAGATCAGATTTCCCGCCTTTTACCGAATAGATCTCTTGTCCCCAACACCTTCTTTCCTACACCAGATATAATAATATATATAATGTTGAACCGGCTTATTCATAATGTTTTCGTCGTATTTCGCGCCTTTCGGCTCTTCGAAATGTTCACTTCTTCTTAAGAAATAATTATAGTAAATAGATATTAAATTTTAGTATTAAAATGATTTTATAGTTATATTATATTATATATAAATATTTATATAATTTGTATTATTCCTTAGTCACTTATTCCTTAGTCATATTGCGGAATTTCGAGAAATGGCCACTTCTCCAGAATTTATTACAAACTCCGACTTTATTATTTCTAATACAAATACAAATATTCAAACCAACCTTACTTACACAGAATGTTCATGTAGGGTTAGGCCAAATTTCCCGCCTTTTTACGGAGGCGTATTGCTACCCCCAACACCTTTTCCATTTCTCCTACTTTTTGAATTTCCCGCGATTCATTTAAAATTCCCGCCGGAGATATGTTAGGTAGATGTTGACCCTTCAGCAAACGTTTTGAATTACCCGCCTCTTCCCAGCTAATATATCTGAAATACAGGTAACTTACATAATTTCGCCTTAATTCAAGACAATGTTTGAGTATTGGCTGCGAATTTGAGTGTGTTGCGGATTTTTAGAGCAGAATACCA
Organism: Rhaphigaster nebulosa; assembly: GCA_948150685.1. NCBI lineage: Eukaryota > Metazoa > Arthropoda > Insecta > Hemiptera > Pentatomidae > Rhaphigaster > Rhaphigaster nebulosa. The sequence continues at coordinate 53,937,484 of OX411307.1, read as the reverse complement.
CTAATTATAATATCACCGATTTCAAGAAATTTTTTTTTTAAGTCGGACATGGATATGTGTTTTGTAGATTTCTGGAGCATAATTCAATTCTTTATAATTTTAATCGTTTTAAGAAAACTTTGGAGCAGAATTCGGCTGGTTATAATGACGCTTATCCAAGAAAATAGATGAAAAATGGACGAAGATTTACGTGTTCTAAAGAACATTAGAGCAGAATATTTAGCTTTAATGCCTGAAGAAAATATGAAGCGAATTCGGCTATTTTGGTGCTGCCTGGAGCAGAATTCAGCTAGTTTTAATTTCTAGCTGTCATGCTACGTTTTTCATTATCGTATTTCAGCACATGTTTGCCAATGATGTAGAAGTTCGTGTGAGAGCTGTTTGGTTCCCTGAATACACCGTTTCTGCCGGGCCTAAATTTTTACTAATTTTTATGTTTGTTAAAATCGTTGATTTCTTAATAACGTCATTGGTCTGTTTTAGTTGAAGCTAAGGCATGATCCTAAAACTCTACTAGTATCGATAAATTGAAAGCCATTAGAATGAACAATTTTAAAAATTAAGTTCAAGTTTTGAAGTAAAAACATCAATTTATATTGATCAAAGAGGACGAAATTGTCTCACAGCCACTTATATCATGTAAGAACATGATATGCTTTTAATATGTTTGTGGTGCATTGGAGAGCATGATGAAGATTATCGCTTTCTAGTCGAAATTTTTTTTTAATAGAGTGAGAGGTAAAGAAGATAAATTTGTCGGGCTTCTCAGATAAACCAAATGTTAATGTGCATTTTATGTATTTTTATGCGTATTCTTGTTTGAATAAAACAAACTTTTCCAAGATATAGAAGGAAAACCAAAATTTTAGGCAAAATATCTGATAGAAAACCTCAGGTTCAAGTTCAGACACCCAAAAAACTTGAATGTACCAAATGTTTCGTCTACAACAAATATTTTCCCTTTTCTGTCCCAGTTTATCTGGACCACCACTTATATAATTTTAGTGTACTTTTTTTTTCTATTTCTTCTTCAAACGACCGCCCTCTCCCCTGGAAAAATCCCCCCCTCTAAGAATTTTTACGACGCAGCTTGCATCATAACCTCCCCCTGTATCTTTTTGAGTAACACATAGTTTAATTTAAGGAAAATTTAATTTAATGATTTTTATTGATTTTTTTGACAAGATCCCTCAGCTCATTGATGTATATAGTTGCTCTGCCGTCTGATAATAAGTAAAAATTATAGAAAATCATTGAAGTAGAATAAATAATTACTATTAATAATTGGAAAATTACAAAACACAAATCCTCAAGTCTCTAAAATACTAAAGGCATGTTATTTATGCAGTTCCTAAATCCTGTAAATATATTTTGTTATTGTGTATATATATATATATATATATATATATATATATATATATATATATATATATATATATATATTTTGTTAGAAATAATAAAGTCGGAGTTTGTAATAAAGTCTGAAGAAGTGACCATTTCTCCTCCATGGTTCTCGAAATTCTGCACTAGGATATGAAAGGCTAAAAGTGACTAAGGAATAATTATAACATAATATATCTATAAAATCATTTTAATACTAAAATTTAATATGTATTTACTATAATTTTTGTGAAACGAAAAATGAACAAATTTATGACTTTTTTTGCTTCAAATCCAGCTTTTATGTCTAATGAATTTCCATATTACCTCTTTTATTCAATACACATTAATCCTTATTAGCTCTTTCAATAAATGTTAATGGACCTCTTCTAATACATATTAATCCTTATTACCCCTTTTAGTGCATACTAATTTGGAAAACTTAACATATCATATAAATACAGATAACATTATTTTATCAATAAATGTAGTCAAATATAAAAATATGATTTATTTTATCTTATTTTTTTCTATATTATCAAGAATATCCCTAGAACATCTCATAATATACCTGTTGATCTATTGTCAACGTAGGAAGTATTATAATGTAATTGAGGTGAGGGTGATAGGAGGTAAGTTTTGAAAATTTGCTCATTTATGTTTTTTACAGTGCTGATTACAAATTTAAATTTCGACTCCTCAAATTATCCTTTTAGCTTTAATAAGTTTAGCACTTTATGAAGCTCTTTTAATACACATCTCTTCAATGCTCTCAATATCACCTCTTTCAATACACGTTAATGGAGCTTTTTCAGTACATGTTAATGAAGCTCTTTTAATACATATTAAATTGGAAAACTTAACAAAACATATAAATGCAGATAACATCATTTTACCAACAAATGCAATCAAATATAGAAATGTGAATTATTTTATCTTATTTTTATTCAAATAACAAATCTTTATGTTATATATTATCATATTTTTTATATTAGATAGAAATTTATATTATACATTACCTTATCTTACTCGAATTATTTTATGGAGAAAATAGGTGCATATGTTAATGTTCAGTTGAGACTATAGCTGCAATAAGCGCTTATAACCTCATGGATCCTTTTTGCGGAAAATGCTTTATTCACTTCAATATGATATCAAGAACACCCCTACATCTTACTCCAATGAAAAAATAGATGAAGTTAGTAGGACTGTTTTTGTGTCTTTATATACCTATTGAAGTATTAATCCTCTGACCCAGTATCCAGTATATAGGAGTTCAGGGGATGAGCTGATTAGTTACAGAGGGAAGATCGTATTTGTATATATATATATATATATATATATATATATATATATATATATATATATATATATATATATATATATATATATATATATATAAAATGTTTAACATGTAAATGTGTATGTGTTAACAGTTGTGCCAAATAAATCTGGCCACTTGCAATATTTCCTCGACTACTTTTCAGCTACTTAAAAAAATTATATAATGACATCAGAAGCATTCACTTTAATTTAAACTTATTGCTGTTCTTAAAGTGCCTAGTTTTATTTATTTATTATTATTCTCTTGCAAATATATTTTATTCAGCTCAAACTTATATCAATATTTTGAACCTTAACATATTATTAGACATAAGTAATAGTTTATTAATAATATATTTTTCTTTATTTTAAATATCAACTGTTAGCTATGTTTTAATAGAGGAATAAATGTTAATTCCAAGTGAAAAGTATAATCATAGTATTATAGCTTGTTCTATGCAAGAAGGCCCTTGGAAATAGTGTTCTCCATAAAAAGGGCATAGGGGAAGATATGCACCCAAGGAAAACTTTTTCGATGAGGATATTTTAAAAATCAGAGTTAGCTCTCTATGATCATTTGAAAAATTCGAATTAATCTTAAAGTATCTGGCTACTAGCTCCATACCATAGTAAATCTTTAGCTAAATTTAGGATTGGGTAAAAAAAAAAAAATAATAAATAATTGTCCCTGGGTACAACATGGTGACGTACCAAAGGACAAGTGGTGTTGGGCTTGTGGACATCACTGAAAAGTACCTTCTTTTAAGTCTTTTGAAAGAAAAACTGTTATTGACTACAATTTTTATTTAATTAAAATGACAGAAACAAAAAACAAACAGATAATTTTTTTCTGGGAACAATAATTTTTAAATTTGATGGTTGTTCATTTCATCTGTGGTTTCTCCAAGGCAGGGTTTACTGGTGCTATAAAATGTTCCGAATAACACAGAAACATCCTCATTCGACCAACCACTTATAGTTGCCTTCCCTATATAGCCAGGCAGAGTACCTTTCAACATGCGGTCTTTGAATAATGATGGACTCTAGTTTCCTGTAACACTAATGCATGCTATCATAGTGACATTGCTGCCACGTTCTGCCGAGGTAATCTGGTCAACTTGCTTAGCTCCTCTCTCAGCCGGTTAAACTCTTTTTACCCTTGTCTTGCTTCGAGGCATATTTTAACTAGTTTTTGTTAATAAGGAACAAATAGTTTACTCATAAGTAATTTAACTTGTGGGACTATATTGTACCAAGGAAAGTCATTGTTCCCTGGTACATTGATGTACACTTTCCTAAATTGGTCAAAGCGTCCTCACATCTGAGTCTTGGTCTGTCTCTACCTCTGTTGCAGTCCAGCATCCCCTCCAATAACTTCTTGGGAATCTGGACATCCCTCATTCTGGTGACATGGCTGGCCCACCTCAATTTTCCTAACTTGATGGTCCGTAATACTTTTGCTTCACCATAGAACTCATATACTTCATTATTGTGCCGTCTTCTCCACTGGTTCTCTAACGGGCCCAAAAATCCTCCGTAATATCTTTCTTTCGAAAATATGGATTTCTTTTTCTTCTTTGGCTGTTAGAGTCCATGTTTCGGATCCATAAGTAAAGACCGGCCTGATGTGCGTTTTGTAAATTAGGCACTTGGTTCCTCTTTTGAATCCCGTCTGATACTCTCCTATTTCTTTTTCAGCAAAAGGAAGTAACTTTGAGCACAATAAATTCGATATGACTTTATATGCACATTGGAGAAGGGTAATGCCCCGATAGTTTGAACATTCTTAGATATTCCCTTTCTTGTGAAGGGGAAGCTAAATAAAACCACTTTAAGAAAAAACTACTGTTCTTTGTATTAAACAGGTATTTTCAAGATGAAAATTTCATAAGTTGATACAATATTTTTACTCATCAGAATCAAAAAATACTTAACTGGCTCCTGATGGCTCAAGGAATCCAGGTTCAGACTGTAGTCTTGTCTGGTTAAAAGCAAATTTTCCAAGTGGGAGAAAAAAAAAAACCTTTCCCAACAACATGGAAAAACCCTCCCTATCCCCTGATACAACACCTTCCCCTACAAGAAATTATGATATTTCTTTAACCAAATAAGAATAACATGGCCCTCTTTGCTATAAATTTTCAGTACTGGTTTTAGGAATAACTGGTTGACATAATCAAATGCAAGGAGTTGTTGGGCAGCATAGAAATTTTCTTTTTCACTTGCATTAAATATTTTTATCTAATTAGAAGCCCTCTTTCCTAAACCTAAACGTTTAGAGTTCTTTTCAATAGCTATTAACATGCAACTAACTATTAAGTTTCTGAATTGTTTTTCATTGCCTGAATCATCTTATGATTCCGGCTCAAATAAACAACTATCTAGCTTAGGATATGTTGATGACACTGAAGGTTGGGAAATGCTTGATGCTGATGACATTATCAACTGTATGGCTCTTTATAGCAGAAATAACACACTTCATAGGTGATGTTGATGCATTTTTTAATTAAATAAGACATGAAGGCAATACAATGTCTTTCTTTTTAGCATCTAAATTTACATTTACATGAACTGAACTTTTATTTTAACTTGAATAGCATTGCCGAAGAATAATTTTTCATCGCGATGTGAATTTGATGAAGGAATGTACTTGGGACCACTTTGCAAACATTAGTCAGGAACAATAGTCCGTTTTTTTTTAATCTGAAACTTCTTTTATTTGGTATTTTCACTACCACCCCTATTTCTTCAGTCCCTCACACGCTACGATGGTTTGTTTCGTTGCCGTCTGTTTTATTATATTTTCTGGAACGATGAATAAATAGAAAAATGAAAAAAAACAATGTACGCAACAAAGCAGTATAACCTAGTATAGAACCTCAGCCAATAGAAACGAAGATCGTCACTGCCTCTATGTGTGGCCAGTCTAAACACTATTTTCCGGCAATGTATTTAAATTTATACTATATGCAATGCCGCAAATATTTAACTTTATGCCTCGTTCACTACGGTGGCAGTTTAATATTGTGGTAGTACTTTAACGACAATGAGACATATCTGCTCGATGACAGTTAACCTGGTGACAGTCAGTTGGAAAAATGGCTGATATAGAATTCGTTGTTGCAGTACGTGCTACTGTTAAAGCAATTATAAAAATTAAACGGTTTACCAAAAAATAGAAAGTAAAAGAGTAGTTTTGAACCTCCCTCCCTTCTCCCCACCCGCTCCCCGCAGAAAAACAAAAACACACCCCACCCTGCATAATTTTTTTTTTTTATCAAACAATAATATTTTAAACCGTGTTTAATTGAAAACGATCTTACATTTTCAAATAATATATTTACAAATAAATGATTTTTATTATTTGCAGAAGATTAATAAAAAAAAAAAATTAAAAAAAAAAAAAAATTGAACAATAATGCAGAGGAAAATTATTTTATAAGCTATTGAAATTAAACTAATTAAATAAAAAGATTTTAAATAAAAATATTTCAAATAAAAATATTTGAAATAAAAATCATTCGCACAAACAAATATAGCTTCAAATCGGATGTTTATGATCAGTCTAGCTCCAGCTTTTGAAGTGTCAACATCGCTTGCTTCGTGTTATCCTCAAAACCAACGGGTGGTGTGTGTATACGAGTTTTTCTGTTTTCAACTAACTGTTTTATAATCAATCCTCTATAAAAATGTAAGTAATTGTTTATTTGGTTTTAGGTTCTATGATACTTCATACAAGTTTTATCAAACTATATTAAATACTGATATGATTAGTCTTTTTTATATTCGATATTTTGGGAATTAATATTATTATTGCTTATTCAAAATTATTTAAATAACTCCTGAGAGAATAAGCTTAGATTTATTTTCCAAAGTTATTGTGTTTATCGAGATTACTAGACAATTATTAACTTAGCGAGCATTCCTATTAAATTTGGTACAAAGTTGAATTTATTAAAATTGTCATTAGTATTTGATAATAAACCTAAAATATATGAACATATTTATTTTCCCTTTTAATGTTTCAGCTGTATAATTTTACAAGATATAGTGATTTACGGTGTAACGTTATCCGTATCTAAAGATATATCTTAGTCATAAATTATTATTAATATTAATATTATTGGGTTTTTGGATTAACTACACTACCCAAACAAATTCATACATAAGTTTTCTCCAGAGCTTTTAGAAAATAACAGAATTACTGCAGCCATCGTCTGCCATGACTTCCACACTATGAAACAATGCCCAGCATTGTCAACAAGTGTCTCGTGTCGCCCATTTCAAACGGGAGACATGAATTTGTCTTTATACAATCACTCGATTGATTATAAACATTGTTTAGTTGCAGAAATCGCTCGATACAATGCAAATGTGTACAAAGCTTTAGGGAACTTGTTTAGCAGAAATTTATTACGGGGGCGTACGCAAAATTTTTTTTTTTCAGATGGGGATTTAATAAGAAGGCAAGTCATCACCTTAATGTCTATAATCGCCAAATTGGATAAAAAATTACCAATAATATTATTGAAAATACTAACTTTGTTTTTTTCATATGTTTGGGAGAGGGGATGCCAAGTGAGAAATAAAGGGTCGTCCCTCACACCAAAGCGGAAATAATCGCGATGCGAACTTCGCGACGAAACAAATCGCTTCCATCCATTATTCCCCATCACCGCGAAACATTCGCGCGGATTTTCGCAATGCCTCAACACTTCAATTGTTAGCATGACTTCGTCCGATGATAGCATGCTTCTGCCTATTACCTTTATTAGAAGAAAAAGAAAAAAAAAAGGAGGTAAATACTATTCTCCTAGTAAGATAAACGGAACCCCTTTCTATAATAGATCTTTCCATTCGTTATTATTGTTAAAATCACCGGTAGAAAATATTTTATGGTGTTGCAATACTTTCAGAAAAAAAAGATGGGTCCATTTGCTTAAGACAACAATAAATTTTTTTGCATTTTATTAATTATAGGTTTAAAAAAATAGTAAACTGAAAATTGAACTCCAAACTTTATCTTTCTTCTTGATGTTCTTATAATCATTGTAAGATAAATCGTATAAAATGGGAAATTTTTTTACTTCTTTAATCAACTCCTCAGTCGACATTATGGCCGAGAAACAAAAAAACAAAGGGATCGAATTAAAGACAATGTGAATTAAAACGCGGTCTGCAGCGAACTGAGGTTGTGGCGGAAAAAAACGCTGCACAAAACGGCGAATATTCGCATCAGTCCATCAGTCGCCACGTAAATAGAAGGGAAAGATTTTTTACGATGCGAATTTATTCGATGTTCTAAATTATTTCCTCTTTGGTGTGAGGTACGCTTAACTTAGTTACAACGAACTTACAAGTTCGCATCAGTTGATTGTTAAGAAAGGCTTTTCATTGTTAGCAAAGCGTATGTACTAATAGCCTGGGTCATTAGCTTATAATTGTTTGACAAGAATGATTCTTAACAATAAACACTCAGAATTTTTTTTTTCTTCCTGCCTTTATTTCCACGAATGTCATTAAGCTCCCCCCTCCCCTCCTTTCTTTATGTTTACTTATAAGAAATTCTCAGTTAAGTTTCGAGTAATACAAATCAAAGAAAGGTTTTGTGTCGAGTTTTCATTTTCTTATTTTGTCAGAGAGATGTCAATTAAACGAAACGTAAAATGCCTCGATATTAAATTACAAATCATACGCGATTTGTAATCGGGGATATTGATTAAAAAAAAAAATAGATCGCGGATTAGCATGGAATTCCAAAGTCGACATTATCGACAATTATAAAAAATAAGAAGCTACATATCCCTAGAAGAATGTCAAAACTCAAAAAGGTGTAGTTTCGAGAAAATGGCGCTTGAAGTTTTCATCATATTTCAAATGATTATAACAGATTATCTTAAGGTTGTATTAATGTTTCTGGAGTCCATTTGCAAGTAAATGCTTTTTAGGCCAGTTAATCTAGATATTTCGGGCACCGCGGTTGAAAAGCTGGAAATCGTTTTAATCTGTTTTTTAGACAGGAAAGCCCATGCGGGGGAGGGGGGCCGGGTTAAACCCCCAAATATTCTGACTTTTTTCAGTTTTTCGCCCTATAGAATGTAAACGGCGCACCGTAGAGAAACTTTTATTCTATTATAAATTAAAGAAAATTAAATTCTGAGTAAAATGAGTACCTCAAAACTTTGGATCTGGTTCGACAGAAGAATCAAAATTGAAAATAGAAAAACTTCGGAACCCCAGAAAAAGATCTCTGAGGAAAATTTTGGAGAAGTTCTGAAAATTCGTTCATTTATGTTTTGCAGGGTACTGATTACGAATTTTAACTTTGTTACCTCGAATTTTTTCCGCAATTATAAAAAAAAAAATCAAAAAAATATTTTGTTACTTCCTTGTTTTTTTTATAACTCATACCTGGAAATCATGCATTATTCAAACAAGTTCTAATATTAAAGTTTTTTTTTTTTCATAATAAATCAATCATTCCTTCTGAGAACGAGGGCATATTCTGGAGATCTTCTCTCACTTGGCTATTAAGTAAACAACCGAAGCCTTCTTGGACTTGATATCGTTTTCAGCCCTCATAGGGTTAGACCCACTTGAAGCAGGTAGAGAGAAGGGAGGGTTATTCACTCAGTCCCAATATACGTATATAGCATAACATATATATATATATATATATATATATATATATATATATATATATATATATATATATATATATATATATAGTAGAGCGCCGATTATCAACGGCGGACGCCAATTAACCGGATCGTCGATTATCCGGATTTTTTTATTTTTTTTACAAAATTGAGTTTGGTTTTGGGGCAAACATGTTCCCGAATTGAAAAATTCAAGTGGAATTTCCAAATATCAAGGCTTTATTTCACATTATGTAGATATAATTTTACACAATTAACACGTTGCTCTTTCTGGATTATTTTTTTTTTTTTTTTCTAATTATTTATTAGTAGGTACATATAAAACAAGTTATTATAAGCTATGCTGCAGTAAAATTTAATAATATTTTTAATTTCTATTCACTGTGTTTGTAGTATAGATTCTAAAGTTGATTTCTTTGAATTTAGAAGGTGTGGTCTATGCGTTCTATGGTGTCTATTGTTTCTCGCTTTCCTTTGATCTTCCTGGAATTTGTTCGATTCATTCAAATAACTTATTTATTTTCTCGGTCTGTCTTTGAACGTTCAAAGAGACACACAAGGGTTTTGTTTTAACACGAGTTATTAATAAAAGCAAAAACTGATTTCGTGTCTGTGCTGGGTGAACTCGTGTTTTGTGTACAATACTAAAATGAAAGCGCGCTGTTCTTTCCCTTGAGGATTAAGTCAAAATTATTCAAAGATCAAAAAAAGTAAAATCGATTCTATAATCCGTACTTCCGGCCCGATACACCGAATCTTTGCTAATACTGATCAGATTTCGATGATTCTTTTTTTTATAGATAATTTAATTATCTTTTATATGATCGTACACATAATTTACCATAAAATGCATACTTTTTGCGAGACTTGGTTAGTTAGACTCAATAACTTGTAACGTATATTTCCCTAACTCTAATTCGAAAATTTTCAAGATCGCAATACTTCTCCTTACTATATATTTCATATGCAGATAAGGGAAAGTAAAATAAGAAAGTATCAATATATGTATATATAAATATATATACACACAAAAATACATTTATGGAATTAGTGTTTATGTACATATGTGTATATGTTTTTCGCCATAAGAAATTTTAAAATAAATAACACGCTTCCAATGCATTTAAAGTGAAAATTTGCCTTAGTAATTTTAAATAACGATAAATTTCCTTCAAGTTTGTATACAATATTTTTGAATATTTTAAATAGCTACAGAGATACGGGGCCGCAAAAATGTTCAAAATAATCAAAAATTTGGATATGCCAGTGGCTTCGCATTAGATATGATTTATTTCAAGCTCACATGAAACTACAGACACCCCAGATGCTAAAAACTTCGTCTACCGAGATTTGGAGGGGACAGGATTCAAAATGGTGGCAAAAACAAAAAAAATCGAAATTTTAGGAAACTCAATGGACGCAGACTTTGTTGCTCTACAATTTTTATACAAACTACAACTACAAGTTTTTATCCTAGAGAACTCATTTCCAACTCCATTCATTCCATAGAACTCTGTCTCAATTTTTGACAATATCGTGGTTTTCGTACACATAAGTTAACTAAATTATTATGCTGTGGTTCTCATAAGACGCAGAATTTGATGTTTTTTTATTTAATATACAAATGTTTCCTCGATATGATGCACTATTTAGGAATTATTGGCGAATAAACAAAAAAAAGGCCTTAAATTTCGACTGACAAACTTCTTTTTTTTTTTTTCTTTTTTTTTAAATGCTATCAAAGTTTTCTTCAGATGAGTTTTTTTGAACGGGCTCTCTGTCTGTAAGTGTTGATATGTCTCTGAGCGATGTACTGTCAATATTTGAAAAGTTTTTTAGGCTTAAGTGATTTATACAATTTAACACATACTTTAGTGTTTTTGGCATGATCTTATCTTTTTCTGTCTTGACGATGCCTGAATTGTCGAAACGCTTACTGGTCAGTTATTCACTGGTATTTGAGAGACCTAAAACTTTTTTTTTTTTTTTTTTTTTTTTTTTTTTAAGCTTTTGCTCTCTCCTTAATTATGCTATGTAAGGTTTTGAAGTTTATATAAATTGGCTATTGAGAAAAATAGGTTTCTCAAATCAGATAACTCCCCACCGCGGGCTAAGGTGGAGGGAGGGGTTGCCGGTCAAACAAACGCTGGTGGTCCAGACTTGGTATTCTATAAGTTGCCTTATCGACAGATTTATTAAAGAGCCGCAACTCAGTAAACAATTTCAATATCAGCCCAACCGTCCGCTGGCTTCCATTATCGCTTTAGAATGTTTCAATGTGGCCTTACTTAATTAAACTGCGGTACGATTCGGCCACCGCGGCATCCTTTCTACAAACCAGTTTGTTTATAATTTATCGGGAAACGTTAACAAAAAAGAAAAATTAATAAATAAAACAAGAACGCTAACATGAGAGAAAAAACTAACCAAACAAAAGTTGTCAGCTATTTTGCGATAAAGGCATAAAAAAAGCTATTAGTCATCAACGCTTTTTATTTATATTTTTTTTTTTTTACATTATCGATTAGCATTGCTAGAGGAATAACGAAAAAATAAAATAATAATATCCAATAATAAATATGATGAAATAAATAATGGGGATGCAGTCAACATAATATATGTTTTATTGTACTAGCCGACGTTCCGGCTCAATCACGTGAGCCATCATCAGGGCTGGAATTAAATCAAAGATACAAGAGATATAAGATGTGTTCAGTAAAAGATACAAATAATAAAGGTGAAATACAGATAAATTTGTAATAAAGATATTAATAATTAGAGTCCGGATTCTCGTGGAAATGCACCTTTTTTTGTCGGTTGCTTGAAATCGATCGGCGACAAGTTATTTAGACGAAGTAAGACATCCGGATTAACGTATGTAAGTTTTATTTTGCGCGAAATAGCACATTTTAAACAATTTTGGGTAATTGCACGTTTTATGTATTTACTGCATTAAATTTCACATCCAGGATTAATTAAATTTTTTTTTTTTGTAAATTACTTGAAAATATAAACATTGTACCATAATTACATAGGACAGATCCACGAACTAATCACGTTACTGTTTATAACACATTAAATATAATTCAATTTTCTGAAAAATTCTGGAACTAAAACTGAAAATTGAAGTTTCTTTTGCTCTGTTTAGATTCGTGGAAAGCCATTTAATCCTTACCAATCCATTCACTTCCTTTTATGTTCTACGGTGTATAGTCAGTTTAAAATAATTATGCATACACACAGTTTTTCGGACAAAAATATGTTCAATATTAATATGGCAAAATTTTATTTTTCGTTGCAAATTTTTACACGTTTGGCATTTTTATTACAAGTTTTACAATTTTTTTTACTGCACGAAATCTGGGCTCTGTTCATAATACTACAATACAGGTAATAATAATGTAATACTAATATAAAATACAGAAATACTATGACAGAACTAAACTATTTTAGTTCCAAGCGGTAGCAGAAACGAATTAAGGAAGAGGGTGGGAGTGGGCGAAGGGTGGGGAGAAGTCTAACTGCCTAAATTTTTGTAACGGTGTTCCAGAGGAATATTAGAAAAACGAACTTAAATAGTTCTGCCATAGTATTTTATATTTGCATTACATTATTATACCGGTATTATATTTTTATTCATATCATTATCACTAAGTTATCTGTATTTCGCATTTATTATTTGTATTTTTTTACTGAACATATATTATATCTCGTGTATATTTGATTTAATTTCAGCCCTGATTATGGCTCACGTCGGCTGAGAATAAAAACATACACTGTATTCACTATTTCCCTATTATTTATTTAATCATAATAACATCAAAGTCGATCAAGCAACATCTATAATATAATAATAAATGGGCAAACCTTTGGAATTGCTACTGATGACCGTTAAGAGGTCTAGATTTTCAGACCAGACGATAGTTTCACCCACTGCGCATGCCCAATTAAATCCTCAAACCGACAGATCCTTCTTAGTTGGAACGCTGGTATAGGGTTAGGTTAGACTTCCCGCCTTTTTACGAAGGGGTATTGCTATCCCCTACTAAACTTAACTATCAAGCGAGCTCTAGAAAAACATTTTAATAATTATTATTTATATTAATAATATATATTTATTTATAATAATATACGGCTGATAGTGAGCAATTAATTTTGTTTTTTGTGGGAACAGGGGACCACGCAAATATCATCTATTTTTTACTCCCTTCTCCTCTTTCCTACTTTACCATGGGTCTTTCATTCTTTTAGAGTGAAGTGCCTTCCTTTCTTCAGTCCATTTCTTGCCGGTGTTGTTTTTCCTATCTCCCACAAGAACCTTCATTTTGTTAATTTGTTTTCTAAATTATTCCCTGTCTATACTGTCTCTGTTGGTAATATTAAGTTTTCGGAGCTCTTATTTTATTTGTTTAGAATAACCTCCCAGGCTTTTCATGTTGAATATTTTATCAAAAATTTGTTTTTTACTTTCGGAAGGATTAATTCTTTTCATATTTCCTGAGGATTTCAGCCTTCTTTTCCGTATTGCGGTTACCAGGTTTTCTATTTACACATAAAATTCCTGATTTGATCTTGAGCGGTATCCTTGTTCTGTAATTTTGGGCCCTTGGATTATTCTCCTTTCAATTTTTAGGAGCTTTTCTAAATTGTGGATGTTGGCTGCTCTATACAATGCTTGATTACTGGTTTGACAAGGGAGTTGTAATGCTTGATATCTTGACGTTGATGGACAGGTTTTTCGATTTCTTTATCATATATTGTTATTTTGTTTTATTCCAATTCTAGCAATTTATGCCTGTCTACAACATTGCTAACGAAATCAAACGGAAGGATATGCTCTGATAAATAATTAGTGTTTATCTTCATATCCTGCACTCTTAATGCAAGCACTCTGTCTGCAAAATGGATCTCGAAATTGCCCGGAAGGATTTTGCTTGAACTTTTAAAATAAGTATTTCTGGGCCCCAGAAATCGATTGGCGCAACCAGTAAAACATTAATATAGTTTTAAAAAAAAATCAACATAATTTTGCCATCCAAGCAATATGATAGGTTATTAAACGTATTTTCTGATAAATAAATAGTGTTTCTGATAAATAATTCGTATTTCCTGTGTCTGATTTATAATTCGTATAATTCATATTCGTATTTTCTGATAAATAAATAGTGTTTTATATATTCTTCGGACCCTTCATATTATAATTAATATGCTATAAATGTGTTGTAACATTGTTAACATATTTATTTTTTGATATTGTTTAATAAACTAGTGAGATTATTGTAAAGTACATGACTGCACAACACCAGAGCTAGGGTTTTCCCAGAAGGGGCTAACCTTAATTTTACCACTCCTTCTTTCACTCTTTCCCCTATCAATAAAATTTAACTGTTTTATAACAGCTTTTTAGGAAATACATTAAAAAATACATTAAGGCCAAAACCAACAAAAATACAAACAAGTAAAACATTATTACTTATTGTACGAATAAATACATTAAAATTTCAATTTCCGAGCCTTTTTAGCAACAAAAATGTTTATTTATCTCGGAATTTGCCGCCCCATAAACTCTGTCGCTCGGGGCAAGTGCCCGTTTGCACCCCTCCTTAATTCGGACCTGATACAACATATAACTATTGCATTTTTTTTTTTTTTCTATCAACGTTTGATTATTAAATAAAACTATTTCCGAGCTCGGCTCGATCCACAGGTACTTGATATAAAAGAAATTATAAACGTCTCGCTCATTTTAATGACTGATTTGTCAATAAAAAAATAATATACTTGTAATACAAAATTTAAATAAAAAATCCTATTTTTTTCAAATAGTTACGACTTAATCAAATCTTTCATCCTAAACATCTATTTAAAAGATTAAAATGACAAGAAACAGCTCGTAGATTACGATTACTCCAACATTTCTGTGGTGTTTGGGCAAATGACTTATACCTCTTTACCCAAACACCACAGATTTACTTGCCAAACGCTCTAAACTTTCAATTTAATTTTAAAAAAGCTCATATGCATCACCATTATCCAGGCCTATTTGGACATACGGGTTTGAGATTTGAAATCCGCGAAATTGTCTAATTCCTCTCGTAAATAACCCTATGAATAACCCTTGATACTCGTTATTAATTTATTATGCCACAAATAAAATTATCCATAAAAACCTCGGTATTACGCTTGTTACGGATTTGGTTCGGAAATAGATATACCTGCTTATTACATACCCACATATATCTAGTTCGTGACCTTTCATCCCAATCTAATCCCAATAATTCTCTTAGGCGTCTGAAAAGAAGACTGCAACGAGACTAGCCATAAGTAGATCTGCCATTATAGAACTACCAATGGCTGGTTTCTTCACAAGTTATTGTAATACCATTGTCTTTGTACACATTTGTTTGTAGCAGTTTTAAATGTAATTATATAATAAAAAATAATTGTTGGGAATTTTTTTTAATTGTCATGAAGTTTAAACAAAATTGAACAGAAAAGACATGACAATAAGAAAATGCTGATGATACAAACACTATTAGTGAAAGTTAAAAAAAAAAATAATAATAATAATGGGAAGATCCCGGGAAAACCGGCCTACACACATGGGAACTTAAGTTCGCTAACAACGGTTCGGTAAACCGAAGTTCGGTTAGTTGCTCTCTACACACTATATGATCAAATGAAAAACTTACGAACCGATGTTCCCATGTATGTAGGCCGCTTTAGACCGAGACAGATGGTACAAGTACTTGCAATTTGGAAAGGTGAGGAGATTATTATAGTTAAATTATCACCTGTAAAAGGTGTAATTTAAATTATAATTTGGCATTCTATACTCAATTCCATGGCTGATATTTCTTAATCTTTATTTTATATCTAAATATAAACAAAATAGTTTGTACACTATAATATTATTTTTAGCTCATTATTTAATTATAAAATACATATTATTTACATATACGTATATCTACACATAAATATATATATTTTTTTAATGTGTGTTCGAACCATAGGGTTTGGAAAAGCAAAGAAAAGAATAGAAGAAATATAAAAGTAAAAAAAGGAAATTACTCTTTTGAATAAAACCATTTTTTAATTTTTTTAAAATTATGGCAGCGTTTAAGATTTTTATTTAATTGTATTTTAGATTTAATTGTACTATGTTCTGAGTCTCATTATCTTCCAAAATTAATTGGAAAATAGAAGAATAGATAAGAAGAAAAAAATGAATATATTATATATATAGAACAAATAATATTAATTTTTTGAAGAAAATAATTTATTTTTTGTTAATTTTGGACAATGTTAGTGTCATTTCATCTTTTTATATCAAGTAAGGCGAAGAATAGAATAGAAAAAAAGAAGAAAAAAGAAAATTAATGTTTTGAAGACAATATATTTATAATTAGTTTCTGGCTATTATCATTTTATTATTAATAAAAACAAGTAACAGAAGGACAAGTGAAGAAAGAAACCCAGAAAAAGGAAAATTAATTTCATGAATATTTTTAATTTTGTAAATTATGTTAACAGTCTTATAATTTTTTAAAAATCGAGTACCTGTAGTTAATCTCAAAAGTGAAGAATATGGCAGTAGCAAGGGAAAAATAGAAAAAGGAAAATTAATTTTTTGGAGAAAATAAATAAAGTTTTTCATTATTTTTTTGTTTTCGACTAGGATTAGAGTCTGATTTTATTCAAAAGTAGGGTTAGTTGAAAAAGTGAAGAAAGAAAAAAAAAAGAAAGGAGAAGAAAAATTGTAGGCCTTCATCAGGGTGGAGAGTCCAGAAGTTCAGGAACAACTCAAACATTTTTTTGTAGAAAATAAATAAAGTTTCTAATATATATATTTTTTTTAATTTTAGATTATTTTTAGAGTATTTTTATTAGGCCGAAACGTCACATTAAAAGAAGTATTACACTTACTACGTGTTTTATTTCTTGAACGCACCACCCAATCAACCGCTCCTTGAAAACATCTAAGGTCATAACTCCACCATTACAATTTTTAGAATCTTATTAGGCGAATGACGGAACAAAGGAAAAACAAAATGTAAAAAGAAAAATTTTAGTTTTGAAAAAATAAAATAAAGGTTGTATTTTCTTTTTTTAATTTTTCACTATCTTTAGAGTTTTATTCGCTTTAAAAATCAAGTAGGGGTAAAAGTTCCGTAGAAATGCTGATGGGCGTGACCTCTTGACAGCTAATATTTTTGGCACGGCCTGTACAGCCGAGTCTGTTTCTAGGCTGCCTTTGATATTTTTTAATTTTTTTTTTTTTCAGTATACTCGCATTCGTCTTCTTCATTTCTCTTCTTTCATCCGTCCACTTCTTGCCAGTTTTCAACTTAGGTTAATCTTGGAATTCCTGGTATGTTCGAAGTTTCCTTTGCTGAGAAGCATATTCCTGGATGTCTTTCTGCGTAATCCCTATTTCTTGGACGTCTTTTCCAACTCCGGTGAATCAGGGCCCTTTGGTTTTCTTATTTATAAAATAGAATATGCATAGAAAAAGATTCGGTTGGTGAGTCTCTGCGAGTTCATACGCGCTATATGGCCATAGAAACTAATTCTTCTTTTTCGAAAGCTGTCTGTTATCCTTTCTACAAGCAGGTATAGTTCTTTGTTATCCCGTCTCCTGCACTCGCCATTTTCATTGATTGGTCCTAGGATCTTTCTCAGGATTTTTCTTTCCTTTATTTCTAACTTTTCAATCAGACCCTTCCTATTCAATACAAGGCATTCTGCTGCGTAGAGGGCCTCTGGACGAATGACTTTACAATAATGTCTAAGCTTCGCGTTGATGAACACCGATCTTTAGTTGTGAATATATCTAGTTAGCTGGTATGCTACTTCCATTTTGTTGATCCTTGACGTGAATGCTTCTTTCTCAAAGTTGTTAGACACTATCCACTCGCCCAAGTACTTGAACTTTTCCGCCCGCTTGATTTTCTCCTGTCCCACAGTTAACATGTTGGGAGCCGATTCGATATTAGTTATAAATTCTGTTTTTTCAAAGGAGATCTGGAGACCTGCCTTTGCCGCCTGGGTTTTAAGATGGTCAATTTGTTTTGCAACGGTATCTAGGGAATCAGAAAATATCGCCAGGTCATCTGCAAAAGCTAGGCAATCTATTGTTAGTATATATTTAATTTTTACGTTTCTTTTGAAAGATCATTGATTCCACTTTTTTCTTTTCTTTTTTCTTCGGGCGGAGATATCAGTCTGAACGAATTTCAGCTGGTTATTATCTACTTGTTTATACTATATTTGCATCTTGAATTTTTGATTTATAATTTTATAAGCTATTTTATTGAAATCAGGAGGTTGTTATGGTTTATGATTCGTTTGGTTATAGAATTTATTTGTTTTTTATAACTCAGCATGGTTATATTTATAGTGGGTTATCTTTTTTTGTTTTAATTCTTTTAGTATTCCTAAATATATTTTAATTATCTTTCATTCTTTTCCTCTTAATTTGTTAGCATTAAATAATTTATTAAAACAGATAAAGGGCCTGAAATTATATATACCTCTCAACTAGAATCCATAAATGAAGATTTCATTTTAGAATAAATAAATGCCTTATCATGAATTATAAAAGTCCTAAAACCAGGTATAAATCATTTACAACCTATGAACTTCGTAAAATAATCATAAGAAACACCAAAAATGTTATAAATTGTTAATCTAGATAAACTATATTAAATAATGGTATAAGGTTGGAGTGATTGGATTTCGATATCGAAGACTAACCTCATGCGGGGCGGACTCTGCGTTCCATCTACAGACCTTGCAAAAAACATTTGCCGGCCTGTCAAGACGCCAACCCCACCAGTTGCTCTGCGGAACTTTTTACCTAAGTAGGGTTAGGTTATGTGCAGAACTGAATAGAAGAAAGGAAAATAAAATGAAAAATTAACGTTTTTCAGAAAAAAAAAAATAACAAAATAAAGTGTTCCCTATTAATAGTATATACTTTTATATTATTGTTTTATTTCAATATTGGTGGCAGAAGCGCTGCTCCTGGATTCCTGCTTTTGTGAGAAAAAGCGTGATTCGAAGTTCCCAAGGCTGAGTGTAAATATTGTGCATAGGTATTGCTGTTTTTAAGATGTTTTATTTATATAGTCTGTAAATATTATATGAATAAATTCGTTTAATACTTTTACTTATTGTTCTAAATTTCGACTACACGTTGTTACTCCAATGAAAATGAGAAAATTTCATAACAGAATGTGTCCAATGCACATATGTTTTTTTTTTGTTTTTTTTTTAAATCTTGTCCTCGTTTACCGCTGAGCGGTGTGAGGCGCCTTCTGATAGAGCCTGATCCAATTATCTCTATCCTCAGCCAGCTGTCTTCTTCTTCTCCAGTCCATGCCTCTCTTCTCGAAACCTTCCTTTACTCCCTGCAGCCAGGTCTTTCTGGGTTTTCCACGTGGTCGCTTCCCTTCCACTTTAGCCTCGAGGGTAACTCTTGCTAGCCTGTCTTCAGCCATCCGCAGGACATGTCCGAACCATCTTAGCTGGTTCTGTTCTATTATTTCTTCTGCAGGCCTTGTGTCCAGGTTTGTTCTTATTGAGGAGTTCCTCACCCTGTCTCTTTTTGTTTTCCCCTCAATTTTCCTTAAGTAGCGCATTTCCATTGCTTGGATCTGGCTCTTGTGCTTGGAAGTGAGGGTCTAAGACTCACTCACATGTCAGGATTGGAAGAAACGTTTTCTTGTATATTACTTTTTTAGTTGTTTTAGAGACTTCTTTCTTGTTCAGAAAGAAGTTTCTTGAGGGATTGGAAGCATCTGCCTGCTATCTTGGTCCTTTCGCCAATGTCTCCGTCAACCCATCCGTGCTGGTTGAGATGAGTCCCCAGGTATTTGAAGTCCGCCACTTGTTCTAGACGTCTTCCACTTAGCCTGACGATCCTGTAGAAGGTGTTTTTTCAGCATTTATTTCCATGTTTATGGATTTTAGTCTATTTTGGAGGATGTTTAGGTTGAACTTCAGGTTCCGACAGTTGTTTTCAAACACTACCATGTCGTCTGCAAATGTTAGGATGGTGTAATGGACACTCTGGAGGTTCCTGTATCCGAGGTGATATGGCCTCATTTCCTGTTTCGCTTGCTTTAGTACAGAATCTAGTACCAGGATGAATAGGAGGGGACTAAGGCTGCACTCTTGTCTGATTCCTTGCTCGCTTTGGAATTCCCCAGATGAGTGGTTGCACATCCTGACCACATTTCTTTGGGTGTTGTACAGACTCAGGATGGCCCTTCTCAGTCCTGTGTGGACCCCGTACTGCTCCAGTCCTTCAAGTATTTTATAAACTATCTGGTTTTCCTCCTGTTCATCATCATCCAAAGCGAGCGGCCAAAGTACCACGTCTTTCGTGCGAATTCATGTTTCGGACGAAAAAATATTCAGAAACAAATTATAATAAAACCTCCTGAGTCCTGCTCAGCCAGGATAACCCAGCGCGACCAACCGAATGCGATATTATCGCAGCCCGTCGCTGAGCATTCAAATATCGCAGTTTAAATAAAATATCGTCCCGAATCATCCTGAACGATAGTATCGCGCCTGTCTGGGAGATCCTTAAAGGCTGGCAAGCGTTGCCAACCGCTACGGTGGACAGTACCAGCGAAAGTCTGCCTTAAAGTTACATAAATTGGGGTAATAGCATAGCGATAGTTGAAATACGCATGTAAAGTTGCGGGACTTATGTTCGTGACGAACGAATCACTAATTGGTACGACGATAGGTAGTATGTCCATCGATCTTTCGGGATCGCTAAGCCTTTATTTTTATATAGAATTTGGATATTGTTAGTTAAATTTGTCTTGTTGTTCTATTCAGAATGTGATAAATTTTAATAGTTAATCTTGAGAACGGCTTTTAGTTTGATGGGAACAAAAATGTAACAAAGAGTATAGATAGGTGAACAACTTAAAGCAGGGTTTCCCAGATCGTGCCACGCCAGCAAACACCATGGATAAAATCATATCTTTAATACGTTCAATGAGGTATAAGAATATTGTTTTAAATTATTATTGAATGCATAAATTATAAGATGAATAAACACGATCTACAATTAAATAAAAATAATTCAGGACGATTACCATAGTAAAGACGAAAGCACTCAGAGCTAAAGAGGACTTAAGAACTAAGTTGAACTCCATCAAGCCTAACATTGATGCTATGATTGTAAACAAGCAGCATGCTTCCAACTGAAAACTATTGATGCTTTTCTTCACCATGCCCAACTTTTTTACTTTTGATGGATACACTTGCAGAATTTATGTGAATCATACTTTTGCTGTTTTTATGTGAAATTGATTTTACATTTTTAAACTTCATTTTCTTAAGCAAATTTACTGTAGTCTAAATTGTTTTGTTAGTCAAATTAGTTTGTATTTTTTTTATGAAGATGAATCTTGAATAGTAATACCTTAAGATCACGCCGAACTATCTGAGAAGTGGCAAACGGTTTGCCATGTGTTTGGATGCCCCATTTGTACTTATGTACTTTCACATTTGAAACTTCACAACTGGACAAGTTGTTTGACAAATGATTTGCTGCTGATGTGGAGCCGGCATAAGTAACCCTTTTGTGCGCATGCGCCTTCCAAAAATCTTCGGTTATTGAAATAACCACCAACTTACGAATTAGCGCACGCGATTGAAAGATAGTAAAACAAAACAAAATGTTTGAACAAATTCAAGATGGTATATTTTGTAAGATAGCTGTCTGAAGTTATGTAAAGGGAGAAGGCTTACCTTTCCTCTCGCTGAGTGTAACCATTCGGGGGTTATCGTACGGCCCGATGAATGTCGGAGACGGATCCGAATCAGATTTAGTTTACGCAGACAGCCTGCGTTCCTTTCACACGTTCCGGTAATTATCGGAGTCGAATCCTACATTTCCTGCAGTCTGACGTCCCCTCGATAAATCGTATGTCTAACTGACATCCGACATCCTATATATCGGGTCGTGTTAATACGCCCTTCGGCCTACGCTCCGCCCATAAGGCTCTTCCTTAAGTTGTTTGGCTTTAAACATTTTTATTTTTTAATCTGAAGGCAATCCGGACTTTAAGACAAATATTATTTTACTGTATAGAAAAAAAAATCTGAATTTTTTATTTAGGTAATTGATCACATTTTTTTTCTTTAAATAATTAATCTTACTTATTCCACGAACTGAAAAAATCTAAATTGTGAATATATTTGAATAATAAATCTAAACTATAAATCTAAATGCATAAAATATGTGTTCCCTCAACAATTAAATAATACCAGGGGGTATCGAATTTAGGAAAACAATCTTCCAATTACACCTAAATTTTTGATAAACAAATTTTAGCTGAAGCCATTTTGAACTGGAATTTTTTTACTATCTTCTCCATATACCTAGTGATGGCGATAAAAAAAAAAATTAAAACATATATGGTTAAAAACATAAAAAGTAAAACATCTATGTCAGTTATCATCTCTATTAATTTCTCACTTATTACTGTTTTGAAAATTATCATGCCATATAAATAACTATAATAATAATAATAATAATAATAAAAGGCTTAGCGAACCCGGAGGTTCGATGCCGATACCACTAATCGCTGTCTACAAATCTCGGTCCACCGACTACCGTCCAAACCCAAATTCATTAGATCACTCTTAATACAATCCTCCCACCTACGTTTCGGTCTACCCCTCGGACGTTTACCAGTCGGCTCAGCGTTTATTAATTTTTAGGAATTCGTTCGTTACTGAGCCCAACAACTTTGCAAGCCCATTTCAACCGTAGCGATGATATCACTTCGATTATATTAACAGGGTGCATGCTCCGCAATTCCGCGTTGTGTAATCTCCTAAATTCCCCAGTTGACTCATCCTTTTTCGGACCATATATTTTACGCAGTACCTTATTCTCGAAGACCTTAAGGTGTTGTTCGTCCTTAAAGGTTAGCGGCCACGTTTCACACCCGTACAGAACTGTAGGCAAGATAATAGTTTTGTATATTCTAAGT
Source organism: Rhaphigaster nebulosa (assembly GCA_948150685.1). Lineage (NCBI taxonomy): Eukaryota > Metazoa > Arthropoda > Insecta > Hemiptera > Pentatomidae > Rhaphigaster > Rhaphigaster nebulosa. Next base: position 53,914,095 of record OX411307.1, on the reverse strand, counting down.
TTTAAGTTTCTGGACAGAATGCGCGACCTAAGTAATGTTCATACCGAAAAATAACAAGCATTTCCCAGCTTTATCCGCGCCTCTTGAAAATAACTATAATAACCTTTTTTAATTTATCTTTATTATTTTATCCGTTTTTTTAATACACTGTACTATCATTAAATCTTTAGAAAAATTATGTGTTTACACATGTTATAAAATTGCAATGCGTGAGTACACATAAACTCTTGTTTCATAGTGTTGGTATGGTAGGATAAGAAAATAAATGTAACGATAAACTTTTTTTTTCTCACATTTCTTTCATTTCTTGTTCTCACATTTCTTTTATTTCTTGTTCCCTCCTAGAATTCTCAGTCAGACAGATATGCACAAATTTTATAATAACTCAAAATATTGTTATTTCAAATTTCGGAGAATAGGATCTAAAAATTCATCGATTTAAAAAAAAAAATTATATTTAAAAGCATGTTTTTAAATATTAAAAGAAGTAAAATCGTTGTTTAAAAACATTGGTATTACCGGTAATAGTGTCTAACATGAATTACTTACATCCATGTCCCTTTTCATCCCTGCATATTTATATATATATATATATATATATATATATATATATATATATATATATATATATATATATATATACAGGAGATGCCATCATATATAAGAAACCCAAGATGGTCTTAGCTGTTGAGCCAGCAGAATCTAGGTCAGAGGCGTCAGTGACAAAAACCGACGGACCAATCGACCCTCCTTATAAATATATATATATATATATATATATATATATATATATATATATATATATATATATAATCCTTTCTTTTATATAGCCAATATTAAATATTTTAAAAAATTAACGAAAAAGGAAATAACTTCCGAAGGGTTTACCCTTCGTAAGATCCCCGGTGGTAAATCGGATTTTAAAAGCTTCAAAAAAGATTATTAATAGCTAGGTGAAAGTTAGGTTTTAACTTAATACGTGAAGCAAATAAAGTTGGAGTATATGATCTCAAAACGATGAAACCAATTACCATGAGCAAACGGTCTCTTGATTACATTGATGTGAATAAAAATCTAATTATTGTCTCGAGTACATGCTCAGGTGGCTGGCTGGAGTAGGTTCTCCCAAAATTATTGACAATGAGTGAAAAAAAAAACACACTGAAACTAATTAATTACTTTATATCTTGAGTTTCGAAAATGATTTCGAAATGACTTCTACTGAAAACATTTCATTTTCAGAGCATATTAAAGGAAAAATACAAATGTTAAAAAATAATTGCTTTTCGGTCAAATAAATTTTTATTAATGTTTAAATTAGTAAGTAAGCATGCCTTATAGATTATTTGAAGCCGAAAATGACGACAGATTTTGATTCAGCACACCTAAAGACATTTACGTTGAAAATGCCATCGAAAACCAAAAATAAGATATTTCCAGCGAGTAGGTTCAAAATTTTTAAGCCACGAAATTGCGCTTTAATTTGAAACTCTGTATCTCTTCTTCAGTTTATCCGATTTCAACGTTATTGGAATCGTCAGAAAGAGGGGTGTCGTTTCCTTCCATACACAAATATGATTTTTTATGTAGTAATTTAATTAACTCATTAAAAAATTTACTATTTCTGGATCACTAATAATCTTTTTATATTACTTATAATACTTTGAACCCAGCCTTAAATTTCAAAGTACCACGACATTCCGAGCAAGGTCTGTTAAATATTATTCAATTAACCCATCAGAACGTTAAGTAACTTATTTATTTAATTTCAAACAAATTAATTACTCTCATATTTATATTCTATTTCTTGATCACAAATAATCATAATTCAAATGTTTTTATATTATAATATGTATATGGTTAAGAGCACGGTCTAACTCGGGATTTCATGGTACTTAAGAATTTAAGGTCCGAGCTTAAAGTTTTATAAGTAATATAGAAACATTATTTGTGATCCAGAAATAGTAAATTTTAGAGTTATGCTATTTTTTCAACGTAATAATTAAATTTTGGAGCGATCTGACGAGTCCATTGAATTATACATAGTGAAAATAGAATTCATCTACGGAGTACGTAAGAACGTAATTTTCTGAAATAGTTTAAACCTTTGTGCAGAATAAGTCACATTTTTTTTTCCATGATCTCCCGGTTCGTTACGTTATTTACAAAAATAAATAAAACGCTTATGATTTTCGCGTTTATTTTGTATTGTACGAAATATTTGTACCGAAAAAAGATGAGTTGTCTTGGGACTTGAGACTAGCTGCTTCACTACACGACATTGTATGACCTAAACCTCGGCAAATATAATTGAAGTAATAGCACTGGGGCGATTGGACTTGGGCTGGGTAAAGAACACTAGAAAAGTAATCAGTGCTCAAGCGACGAGTAAACAAGAACCCAGGAGACCAAGATGCGGATGAGAGAATTGCGTTAGGTTTGATCTTCCAGGATTACAGGCCAGTCAGTATATAATTTTCTGATCTAATTTCTTATACGGGAAGAAGTAGCCGACTATTAAAATAGACTATTTTAGCGTTTATTCTAATGTCCCTCTGCTCTCTAACATAGTCTGTTCCGATTTCATAACTAGCCAGGATCTATCGAAGCCTGTATCAATGTTAAAACCGACTATTTTTGTTATAATGACCTCTCGAAGGACCTCTATCCTCACCAAAGCCAGTATTATTTTTAGAGCGTTACAATATATGTATACATTTTTTTTAATGCTAAGGGTAGATTAGAAGCTTTTATTTTTTTAGCTTGTTTGTATGGGTGCAAAAATGTAAGAAAAAAAATACTAACACAGGGTGACCTCGGGAGAACTTTAGGCAGCCAAAGAGCATGGAAGTCTTAAGATTTTTTTTTGTTTTTGCGAAAATAATGTGAAATGGTGCATATAATTAAAATTCTTAGTGAAACATTTTTACCTTAAAAGCGCTGGAAGCGAACTAGTGAGGAATAACTGAAAAAGTACTCTTTCTTAGCTGTTTTTCAAAATATCGGAAAACGCACAAGAAGGTCTTGGATTTTTCACGAGCAATGCATACAACATACCTGAAAATCAAAATTACTCCATCTTTTGCAATTCAAAATTATATCTCAAGTGGGCAAATATGCCTATTACCGGGGATTGGGAGATTACCAATTTCGAGAGGGGTACTTGACCGAATTTAAAAATTTCATACTCAGTTGACACAGAATTTGATGTTCTATAACTTTTATCTTAAGAATTATTCTCTTAGATGACTCATTTTCAAGCTACAGAATTACATATACTACACTGGTTCAGTTTTTGACAAAAGAAAGAATCGCCGTTATTTGACCGTGTTTTTCGACCATACCACTTAACTGAATTATTATTATGTTGTGGTACTCATTCCAAGCAGAATTTAATGTTCTTTATTTATTATACCATAATCCTTTCGATTGAATGAACCATTTACGAATTATAGGCTAAAAAAAATGAGATTTTTTGGTTGCCAAAAGGTTCTCCCTAGGTCACCCTTGTTAGCATTTTTGTTTTTCACATATTTGCACCCATATAAACAAATTAAAAGCTTCTACCCCATCTATTTCATCATAGACTCTTGCTCTGGCCCTCTACTGACTGGCCTATCATGTATTAATGGAAATATGCAGACAATGGTTGTCCGTGTATTAGTGCCGAACCTTTGGTTTCCCTGAGCCTTATTACCTACTAGAATTTACATGCGAAGCTGCTTATTAGGTACACATTCTGCATTCAATAGTAGTTCACTGCATTCAACATGTATATATGTTCACTGATTCAAGGGAAGAGAAGCTTTCTGGCTAAGGCCCCTCCCCCCCCAAAAAAAATAAAAATATATGTTTTTACAGCAGTCCATTTTTGTTTCCTATATCTCTCATATTTATTATGATAGATACAGACATACATATGCATGCATATTATATTAAAACGTTGAACAAAATTTACATATTACCAAATAAGTAACAGAGAAAAAATATAAATCACACAATTATAGAAGGCCAAAATTTACACTACCAACCTTTTCTCCTTCCACCGGGATCAGACCTAATTAAACTTTAAACAGGAACTCTAAACTTCACAAAAACCGATAAGAGTAATAAAAAGATACGTTTTACTGTGGAGAGTAAAAATTCATGGGGTAATATGAACGTTTCAGGTACCGACCAGTCCAATGTTAGACTGCTGGACGTGCCAAACTGGAGATTGTCGGAATATAGAGACAACAGTGCGCACATTACCACACAAATTAAAAAAAAAAATGAAGACAGCATATTAAAAATATTAATTCCTAATTAGTAGCGAGAAATATCAGATTAAAAAAAAAATTAGCCATACAGCCATTTCACCGAGCGGTGCAATATAATCCCGGATTTTTCTTCATTAATTACAATTTTAATACGCTGTAGGCAGTCAATTTAAGATAACAGATAGTTAAATATTAAAGTGTAAAATAATCCCTAACAATTAATCTTTCTAAAAGAGCGTTATTGAAACTTGGGTTTATTACTTTAATTTTTTTCTCTCTCTTAATTACTCCCTGCCTCATCACGAAATATCGTTGCTCAGGTTACTCAAAACATTAATTATAGTAGGGGGAAAAATAATAGAATTACTTCCCACTGTTTTTTGAAAATTTCAGATTATTCATGGTGATCACTCCCCCAGGTTTATTTGAATAGCATAGTACAGTGAAATTTGAAGTCTTATAGAAATTTGTGACTAACGTAATCACCAAGCAATCAAATTACATTTAGTGGCTTTGCTATAAAAATATTTTGGGAAGCGATAATCTAAAAGTTGACTACAATTTTGACCGGATTTTCCAATTTTAATTTTACCAAGTATATTAGGAAATCTTTTGAATTTCCCAAATCTTTTGGATTTGAACATTTCACTTACCTGTCGTGAAAAACATTTGGCAACAATAATTTTCTTTTTTATTCTCTATTATCAAAATATAGGATGGAGGGTGAAACATTCCCCTCTGGAATAATTGGAATAATTTACATTTTCTAAAACGAAATATTTATTTAATTTCTACAGAAAATATTAATAATTACAGAAAATAATGAAATGGTGGAGAAACTGAAAGCAAGGAAACACTAAATTATAGAGCCCTGTCTCACAGGATCAAGATCACGTTGTATGAGAAATTCACCCGTCGTCACCTATGGTTCTGAGACCTGGGTGCTATCTAACGCGGTTGAAAGGAAATGACATGGGAGAGAAGAGTTCTCCGCAGGGACTATGGCCCGGTGTGCGAACATGAGCAGTGGAGAATTCGCACCAATGAGGAGCTGCGCCGAATATATACGAAACCTGATTCGGTCTCAATTGTGAAGGGAAGCCAGATCAGATGGTTAGGTCATTTGGCTCGTATGTCCAGAGAAGCAATCCCCAAACGCCTGCTCGAGGATCGACCTGGTGGAAGACGTGGAAGAGGAAGACCTCGCCTGACGTGGTTGGATGAGATGGAGGACCTCCTGAAGAGGCTGGGAATCAGAAGATGGCGGATGCTTGCATGGGATAGGAGAGGGTGGAGGAAGGCGAGATAAAAGAGGTTCGGATTCTTGCAGGAGCGTGTAGCGCCAAAAATAAATAAATATTTATTTTCTCTTTCATTGCAATAATAATGTCTTGAAATACGCATACAACAAAACATATGGATTGTAGAAGAAACGTTTGCAATTTCCGTGATACTGATAGAGTATGGGAGTTTAATTCGTAAAGAAGTTCAATTATCTGGAGTCTAAAATATACAAGAGGAACTACAAGAGGAAATAAAAGTAATGCCAAATGCAGGAAATCCTTGTCGTTTCTCTAACGCAAAGTTTTCTTGAGAGTGGTCCAGAGCTCTGCAGGTTCTCAGATGATCTGCATCAATAACTTCGTGGCCACAGAGTTGGCATTCTGGAGAGCTCAGAACTCGTATGCGATGGAGGCGTGAGGTCCGGTTTTTAATATGAATACAGCAACGCTGACTGCTCGAGGGAGGTTATAGCTTATACGTAATATAATTGTAGAAAAGTAATTTTTGAAATAACCATTTATAAAAACTAATATAAAAAATCAATTTAAAAATGATCTAATAATAAATAATTGCCTCTAGAAGGAAGGGGAAAAAGTGAGTGGGAGGCAAGAATTTTGGAAAGAAGAGACAGAGGAGAGTATGGCCCGGCAAACCCCTGCAACTAGGCAATATGGCCGGGTCATTCGTAAATATTTGGGCAACATTGCAGCCACACAATGCCGGAAAATATGTAGTTTACACGGCCCTTTAACGATATCGGCGTCGAAGCTCCGGGCTCACTATGCCCTGTAATTATTACTCATTTAAAATAATCTCTAACTATGCTTAAGAATGCTTTCGATTCAAGATTTAAAAAAAATAAAAATAAAAATGTAGCGATTACTGTTACAGTTGTATTAATGATTTCAATAAAAGTAATAACAGGGGAAACCATTCGTTTTCCGGCAACATCATTTCTCTTCATCATCAATCATAAGAGAGAAAAAAAAAATCATCTCCTAAGAAGCAATAAATTAATAAAAAATGAGCTATATCCTCAAGCAATTCAGGAAAAGTTCTGTGTAGCACCTGGAGCTAGTAGGATATTCTCCCTGTCAGGCTTGATCAAGATTAATGGTAAATTCCGGTCTTGGCTTACATTCGTTCTCAGCTCAGCTATATCAACTCTTTTTCCTCCTCTAAAACTCACTCACACCAGAAATACTTTTAGGACTAATGCATTGTACACCTTAGAGCATTACACCATGTGACAAATGAAAGCACTTTGTCCCTGCAATGGTGTATATAATGATAAAACATCAAGAATTCTACCTTTCAAAATACTATTTAAGGTATACCATTAATTTCGACGGTATTGAATGGAAAACAAGTTTCGAATTCTATTTATTCAATGAAATAAATATATATCGTTTGATTTTTGACTTTAAAATTAATCAAAGAGAGATACAACTAAAAAAAAAGAGACATAAGTTAAAATTGGGATTTAAGATTCAAAACAAAGCCTTCAGTCCCTCAAACACCAGTAATAAACTACCCACCACTCAACATTTAGCCAAATCAGGTACCATCTCAACAACAAAAGCACCGCATCCCACATCAACACTCTAAATAAGACTAACCAAAAAGAGAAGTACATCAATACGAAGCGAAAGGTAGGGGTAGAAGATTTTAAATTTTTAACTTTTTAATATGAATGCAAATATGTGAAAAACTAAATATTAACACGGATGATCTCGGTGAACTTTTGGCAGCCAAAAAAAAACAAAAAAAAACATAGTTTAATACCTTTGTTTATTCTATTTTTCAACATTAAATATGTAGACAAATTCGCACAGAGGAGCCAGGTGTAAACTGCATTGTCTGTTTGGTGTAACTTGCGTCCAGGGCAGTTTTTTAAGCGGCATGGTATGAAAACATTATAACGTTTCTCGATGTGTTTAGATTCTAGTGCCCCAGATTTGAAAAGCTGTATTTTTAGAAAGTATAAAATTATCTACTATATATTTATCTAATTGTGAATTCCTTAAAATAATAAAAAATACAAATAAATAAAAAAATGATTATTGTAACATTTTGTCTTATTCTGCCAAACTACGATGTATTGGTGTTTCATTTTTTTTTTTTTTTTTTTTTTTTTTTTATCACTACTCAAAATACTACGAGCCGGTTTGAGCGCAGTTACCTATAGTGTTTTTGTCAAGGTTAGAATCGAAATAATTATTTTATTTTGGTTATTACATTTTTATGGCAGTTATAATTAATTACATGTAATGTGAAGATTTCCTCTTCGAACATTGAAAACTGTCGAGCTTACACAACCGCTGCTGATAAATTTAATTTAATCCGATTGAGGGGGTTTTCATTTGTCAAATATTAGCATAGCGGTCGACTTGACCAATTTAATATACCACAGGAGGTGACCCGGGATAGGAGGAACAAACGCCATTTGATTGGCCGAGGATAAAGCTGTTTAGCCTGGGGCAGCCAATGAGGGCTAAAGTGTTTATTTAACAGCTTATCGCACTTAATTAAATTCCCAAACCTCCCAGTAACTAGGAGGGGAAAATTGGAGCTGCCAAGCCAGCAGTTTCCGAGTTATCTTGACTAAATTTTGTATAAAAGATAAATAATTTCATTTTAAATAATACATTTTTCAAGTATTATAAATATTAAAAATTATCTGAAATAAATAATAACAATAAAAGGCTTAGCGAACCCGGAGGTTCGATGCCGATAACACGAACAGGGCATGCCTGCGTACTTCCCTCCACTGAATTCCATCAAAACTCATTTTCTTTATTTACAATAAATTTAATTTAGGAACTTCATACAATTGATTTTTAAATATTATAACAACTTAATTTTGGTTCATCGAGCAGCATTATTTATTTTTTTAAATTCCAAAAAAAATTTCAAATTACTGTATACTTCCTCTAATCCGGCACTTTCTCGATTTGAGGAATGCCGGATTACGAAATATTCCGGATTACAGGACAAATATTGGAGAAAACGATAATTAAACAAAAAAATGGCAGTAAGATGTTTCTTTTTATTCTTTTAACAGCTTTAGTAGAATGAAAAATCTGGCGTAGTGCCTGCATTCCACAACTTTCTCTTTGGCCAGTGAAATTTTGAAAGTTTCCATTAAATAACATAAAAGTATAAATTATTAGCTGCAATAATCACTTAGGTTTATTCTTTTTTCGTCAATCTTCTACAACTTTATATGTTACAAATTAATTTTTCTAAATTCTTTAGCTTTCCAAAGGTATATTATACATCTTTATTACTACTCTTATTTCCTGACATTTCTTTTGAACCTGGGAAAATATTTCTCCTTTAGTAATCAAATTCTTTCATAGTTTATATTTATTCATTGTTTATTACTTTTCAGTTTCTTACGTTTTTTTCGTTTTTGAGCTAGGCTGTTCATGCACACACATGCAGACTGTTTTGCAAGACTTGGTTATTTAAACTCAAGGGATCTTAAAACGTATATTTGAGTATTGTGTTCAATGTATTATTAGAATTTTGTAATATAGAATGGGCTAAAATTTCATAATAGCCAATCTCCAAGGAATTATTTGAAAAGTGATGCAACATGCATCATCTGTTCATTATGTTTCGAAAATAATTAAATGTTTAAGAACGAATAGTATAAATCAACAAAAGAAATTTTAATTATTTTCAATCCTAAATGGTATTTTTTTTTCATTAGCTAAAATTAAAACACGTAGGTCATTTTCAAAATAAATGGGCTCACTTAAGGTAACACTCATGACCAGTAACATTCTTAACAAATTGGGTTTGGCATTTTGAAATTATGCTACCTGGGAAAGAATACAATGTACTAGGAAACTAAATTGAATGAATTTTCAAAACATTACGTTTAAAGTAAATAATTTGGATAACACTCATGAAAATTAATTTAAATACTGACCATCTTATTCTGGTTTACAAACTTTTCTTTCTCTACAATTAACAATTTCAACTTCAGTTCCTTGTCAGTAAACTGTAAACAAAATGGCTATTTACCAACCTAACAGAATAAAAATACCCGTAAACCCTGATAACACTCCTGAAGTAACACTCATGACAGATTTTTAGGACAGTAATAAAACTTGATAGACTGACACGGTAACAATAATTTGTATGGTATATTTTGAATTATCCTATTTTACTAGTTCTCCTCATAGGATATTAGTACAACATTAATCCTTAAGTAAATTTATTTATTTATTTATACAGAAGTAACTAAAGATGCTACAGGCTGATTAAGAATAGGGAAAAACATATCAACTAAATGTTTTTTTTTTGTTTTTTTTTACTGTTTTGCTTGAATGTTAGAATTTAGTTTTCTTGAGCCAATTTGTTATAATTAATTTCCTTTATCTGTAGAATTTAAAATCACCTCAAAAGTAACTAAGAAAAAATTAAAAATAAAGTGAAAAATCTAAGGACTGCAATATTGCATTTTGAAAATGAACCACGTAGTTTGGAAAATTAAGTAGATGAGCCAATTGATTCATGTTAATTTATTTTAGGGCATGGACATTTTTTTTTCTGCTCCTGAATAATTCTTTTGCATTATTTAATTGTACTAATTGCTCTGCTGGTTCTTTCATTCGTCGGGGCAGGCTTCGATATAGGTTATTAATTAATTTTTTACGAGTAATTAGCAACTAAAAGATTGATGACCGGATCCATTACGCTCATCTATATTCATATTTGTTTAACTAAAATTGGTTGCTTAGTGATTTTAGCGGTGCAGATATTGGTGTTAACATATCTTTATTATTAATAATAAATACCTTCTTTTTTTTTTCATAAGGCAAACCATATTTCTGAATAAGATTTTTATTAGGGAAAACCTAATTGAATTTATACATTTTTTTTTTATAAAATAAACTGTTATTTAATTTTTTTATTTTTTTTTTATTACTAAACTGTTCATCATTAATTTTGTAAAACTATTCGGGTATAAATAATTTGTTTTTTTATTATTTTTAGACCTTTGGTTTTTATATTGATGAGGTAGAACAACATTTTCATTAAGGCCTATTGGTTTCCACGTTAAAAAAGAAAAAAATACAACAAATATATCTTTTATTTTACAAACATGACATAAAAAAACTAAGCATGGGGTTCGGGCTATGTTAAAATACCAGATCTAAAAAGAAAGTCATAGGATTTATCCTATTATACCTAAATATTATATCAACTTCATAATATTGCATTATTAAAAGCTTCATTATTTTACTTGACAATAAGATTATAATAATCTGTAGGATACCATTAAACTGAGTACTCATAATAATAATAATAATTTTAAAATGATGGTGTACCAACGGGATTGTGGAAATTGCCAGTATTTTATATTGTTTAATACTTTTCCTCAAGGAAACTGAACTGTTTTTAAAGATGTAAGCTCTAAAAGATGGGTTCAGGAAAAAAACAAAAAAAAAACAACGTCCTCTCTACTAACCCTTCTGTCAGCAAGTTATCGATAACCCGGGATGAGATAAATGTCTTCTTTTTTTTCTTTCGGTTCCAATGCTCAATGAGCCATCTTCAAGATACAGAAGGGATACCCATCGGTTTTTTTTTTTCTTTTTGTATTTCCCAATTATCTTGCCATATTTCATGAGCTGATGCGAGGGGTACAATGGCAGGCAGGACAACTTCATTTGTCATCACTGCCGCGCGCTGAATAATTATTCGCCTCAGCAGGGTCGTTTTGTCATAATTATAAACAGCTTCAAGTTGCTCAAATATAATCTGTACAAACATGCGTGAGGGCGAAGCGTTGTTTTCCTCATGTTTCAGGCTGAGGGGCCGATAGCCGAAAAAACTACCTGGTACTGATATTAATACGTGACTGATTGATAAATGGGTAGATTATTATTGTAATAGTAATAGAGGAAAATGGACCCGAAGGTTCAATACCAATACCAACAATCTCTACCCACATACCTCCCTCGCCTGAACCCTACTATCAAATCCCACATATATAAGATCAGACTTGAGGTGGGTTTATACTGAAGTTTCGATATGGATACTATCCAAAATCGTTGTCTTCATATATTCATCCAATGAACCCAGTCAAAATCAAAATTTACTTCCTCCGGGTCTTTTCTTGATACGAGTTATATTTTTGTAGAATTTGAGATTGAATCAGGGCTAATTAGTATTAGATAATTGTTATATTATATAAAGTATTAATGGTCAGGGAGCCAGTGGCAGATTTAGGTCGCCCATCGAACATACATTTGGAAGTAATTTTAAAAAATAGGTAAGTGTCGTCTTCACACAGAACTGCGCGTCTGGCTGTTGTAAAATGTAGAGAACATTCTGAAAATTTACATTGAATATTAGTAAATTGTCGTCAAAATTTACCTATCGGAACATATCCTTGGAATCTACATAATTTTGTTCTGCTTAAATTATGGCTGATCGTTACTGGAGGGAAGTGTGCGCCAGATGCGCGCGATGTTGGAACTTTTTCAGCAGGGTGCATCGCACATAAAATTTTACTCTTGTCAAAATTAAAGGGCTTCCAATTGTGCGTCGAACACTCTTCTTAAATATTAAATTTGGTTTAGCAGTGCGATCATAACGTCTGACACACACACACACACTTCGCTACAGTTACGATCAGCCAGATTTCTACATTGATTTAAACCGATCAAAATGCTATCGATTTCAGGAATATGCTTGATAGGTAAATTTTGACGACAATCGACTAACTTTAAATTTAAATTTTCAGAATGTTCGCTACCCTTTATAACAGCCAGGCACGCAGTTCTGTGTTGAGACGACACTTACCTATTTTTTAAAATTATTTCCTTGTGTACTTCGATGGGTGACCAAAATCGATGGCATTCCCTAAGTTATAAATGTCGGATAGACCATTTATGGGTGTTTTCTGAATGTTAGTAAACCCAGCAGGTTTTCTTTTATGCATTATGTTTAAATATTTTTCGAAATATTATTTTAAATATAAATTTATATTTGATTCTCGCTGCAGACCCAGGAAATACTAATGAGAATACTAATTCTGTCTTAAACATTCATTTGAAAAACGCTCTTAACCCCGAATTTACCACGAACAATTTACTTCACTGCCGTCAGGATTATTTCAACCGAGGCGGCCAAGGGAACAAGCAATATGACAGAACATGGATCTTTAACACCACCCCTCAGGTAAAAAGTGGAAGTTGGATGATGAAGGTATTCTGGTGTTACAAGACACCGACTCGATATAAAAATGTACTCTTACTTAATAATGCAGTTTTAATGCCAGGACAAGTTCTTCGCTTCCTAATATAAAGCCTTCTCTGGGCACATGCAAATTACTCTCCTTAAATAAAATTATAAAGAACATAAACTTTAATGTTACTTTTTTAACATTAAGTAGCACTATCCCCAATAAATAAAAAAAGAAAATATAATTGAAAAGAAATAATTAATTTCTTTTAGGTAGAAGCCCCATGAAAGGCCTCCGGAAAACTTCTGGCAAACTTATCCAATCAAAAAGTTTTAAAGAAGTCTTAAAAAAAAATCGAATTGGGCTATAAATAGACGAACATCAAGCAGAACACTTCATAAAGGATCACGTGTCTACCTTTAACACAAAAAAAACAAAAATGTTTTCAGCTGACCGTATGCATATCTGGCCTTACCTTTAGGAAACATCGCCTTACGCAACATATTACAGCCAACAATTTATCTATAGACAAAAAATTCGGGTTCCGACATTTCCATTCAACTATCATTCAATTAGCTCGTGCTCTTGATAATATAACCGACAATTTTAATAACAAAAAACATACCGGCATGATCCTTATCGATCTTCGCACATTCACATTACTATTACCGGTCTTCCGCAAGGCTCCTGCTTAAGCCCAATTTTATTTAATTTATTCATTAAATTAAACGTCGACCTTTATTACCCCACCAAAGATATTCTTAAATAATGCCTCAATACCTTTTGCAAATTCCATTAAATACTTAGGAGTAAGACTCGATAATAAACTCCTATTTAATCAACATATAAATTCAATTATAGAAACCAGCCGGAAAACGTTGTATTAAATGTCACCATATTTTAATAAAAAATCAAAACTTTCCCCTAGAAATAAATCAATTTTATACAAATCAGTTTTCCGCAAGTTTTCAATCCTAACTTATGCTTCTCCCATTTGGAGTTTCACCGGTTCGGCGAACTAAAAAAATTTACAAGTATTTCAAAATAAATGCCTCAGAATTATCCTTATTATATTAATATTTATCCTTATTACACCAAAATAACAAAGATGCTCTCAGAATTAGATTAGCCCTACATAGAAGAGTATAGATATCAATTTATACAGATAAGTTAACCCATAGCTTCTTTCAATCATGCCCCCACTCTGTAAACCCTTTAATAACTGAAATAGGTAATTATACATAAGCTACCACCAGCAGATACAAAGATAAGCGAACCAAAAAAATTCTTCTTTAAAGAATGTATTGTACGAGGGTATAACCGAATCAATTATAAAAATGACTATAATATATGTAGATATGAAATAAAAAAATTATTTAAAAAAAAAAAGAACGAAAAAACCGTCAACTTTCGTTTATACGATATTAAACAATTCGTGTGTGTGTGTGCGTGCGTGTGTGTGTGTGCGTGTGTGTGTGTGTGTGTGTGTGTGTGTGTGTGTGTGTGTGTGTGTGTGTGTGTGTGTGTGTGTGTGTGTAATTTTTTTCTTGAGGATAGGTATTCTTCTTTAATAAAAATCCTTATGATCCTTTTGTATCTCAACTAATTTATTTATTATATCTTACACTTCCAACGTATCGCCAATATCAAGGCAATACCATTAACAAACAGCACTTTTTAAAGAAAAATATTGATTAATTAATTAAAAATTTGTATTTGAAAATTAACCTACCTTAATAATTTTATAATATTAAAATTTCCAGTTAATATTCATAAAACTTATTACAACATAATATGCCTAAGTCATAAAACCTACCTCCAGAAGGTTGGGCTAACGTAATAACTTAAGTTATTACACAATGAAAGAGATAGGATGTTTATATTAGAATATATAGAATTAATATTAGTAATTGCTTTAAATTAAAAATGGTAATAACAAATTATATGCTGGTTTAAGATGAATAATTTGAGCGTGAGTTAAATGTTGGCTTTTAGGTCATTTTTATTGTTTATATTTAATACTGTATAATTATATTGTGAACAATTAAATTAGGCTAATTAAATTATAATATTAAAAACATAATTTTTTTATTTTAATGCTAATTATACCTGTTAATATTAAGACACTAAATAAAAATGATCAAGTTAGCCTAACCTTCTAGAGGTAGGTTTTATATGGTTTTATGATTTAGGTCTTGTAATATGTTTAATGAATATTGAAAGGAAATTGTAACATTAAAAGCTATTAAGATAGGTTATTCGCTAAATACAAATCGTAAATTAATTAGTAAATATTTTTCTTTTAAAAGTGATGATTAAATGTATTACCTTCATAATGGCCTAATGAGCCAAAACATTTGAAGTATAAAATAAAATAAATAAATTAGTTTAGATTTAAAAGGATGGAGCCATCTGGCAGAGGCTTTTAGAGGCGTACAGAACCAGTGATGGGTTGTCGCGCCAGCGAATAAAATATCATCAGAATTTTTATTAATAATAATCGATTTGATTTATGGTTTATTTTTTTTAGGGGTTCGACTCTGCTTTTACTTACAATATTAACAAAATGGATCAATTCAAACATGTATATACATACAAGGTCGCATAGCTGTCCTGAAGCTGTTAATCTTCAAAGGGAATGTTCTGGCGGATAGAGAACTTCCCCTCCATCAATCTGCTTAAGCACTAACAATGTTTCGCTTGATTTGTGTCGGATTCCTGCTGGAACGATATTACAATCGGATAGTATTAGCTTAACTGAATTGACCAAGAGATGGATAGCCAAGAGATGATTGTTTAACGTTATGATTATAATAATGCTAAGGTTTAAGCTAGGTCCACACTATTTAACAAAACATGTTATATAACAAGTTTTATAAAAGTTGTACATGTTACGAAATCGGTTGAAAATGTTCTACAACGCTGGTTTATAACGCGGATATATAATATTTTGTTTGTTATATAACAAGTTTCAGGGTAGCTGACGAGTGACGGTGGTAGGTTGTTTAATTATTTTGCACCAGTTTATCCATATCCGCCTATTGACGTGGTCAGATCAAAAGACGAGCCAGTTAATGGAGTTAATTCATCAGGACAAAAATGCTATTGGATCCTAATGGTATAAATTTTTAGGATGGGTACATGAAGCACGACACCTGTGATTAATCCTCGCTTCCCGCCTTTATGAGAATTAATGATATAGCTGGTGACTTATTTGTTATAAAATTAAGTTTATCTTGTTCTTTTCGTTAACAAAGTTATACAACAGACTAGTTGTATATCAAACTGTTAAAAAGTTGTATAACAAAATTGTCAGCAACCCCATTGATTGCTTTTTTTTTTTTTTTTTTTTTTTTTTTTTTTTTTTTTTTTTTTAATCGAAATCATCGTCTGAATAATACCTATATACGTTATTTACCGATATTGATTTCGAAACCTAAAAGTTTACCAGCATCCATGAACATTGAATTTAATTTAATATCTCCCACATCTTCGTTTAACAAACCATATCATTGGTATATGCACATCCTTACTAGAATAAACAATTTCTTAGGTATTTCCTGTTCTGTCAATATATTGTTTAACGTTATGATTATAAAATATCAATTTTGTTTTCAAACAGAAAAAAAAATATTAATTTTTGCGTCACTATGCGTAGAAACGTAGAATTCTTGCGTAGAGTAATTCTGAGATAAATAATCTATATTAAAAATTTGTAATAAGAAAAGAGTTTTACTGGGAAAAATGATCTAAACAAACAAATAATATATGGTTTTATTGAAATTATATCTATTAATAATTTATTTTATATAATAATCAAAATAAGGCTTACTACCTTTTGTATAACGGAATAATTATAAAATTTACGATATTATATAAACGAAACGCTGTATTTATTAAAAGCCAATGTCAAAATTGGTTTTATGAATTACTGTTGTTGCAGGTACATTTGATTACTTTAATTTGTATTCACTTAACATGGAAATTTTGAGATTTCAGCACCCTGTGTTGCTGGAAACATTTTCTGTAGTTCTAGGACGTACTGTTTCTTAAGCAATGATTGTAGGACGGGATGATGTGGTCAGCACACATGCTCATCCGCTAGGTTTTTCCCCCGACCCAATGAAGCGTCAAGTACCCACTTAATAGAGGATGGGTGTACCCCAGGTGGCGTTTAACGGTGCCTTAATAGATTTTTTCTTTAATTCCTAATTTCGCACTTCGTAATAATTAAAATAATAATTTTTTGTTATTCTTGGAATATAAAATTAGGTTCTTAAACACAAAACCTGACTAACGATTGGATTACAGTTCATACAGCATCTCGGATATCATATTTTAAAAATAAATTTATTCAGAAAATTGAATCCAGAAAGTCAAACTTAAGAGGTATATTATATTGGACCTCTGAAAGGATAGCATGTTGTTGACGTTTCACTTTGCCATAAGGAAACGTTATTATTTATTTTTCCCAAACTACTCCTCTCTTGTACCTTTTTCAAGTTAACAGCTACAGGAAAAAGGGGGGAAAAAAAAGTAGAGAAAGGAAAATGGATATTTTTTTTTAAGACCTCGCCTCACTTTTATTAAATAGTTTCTGCCCTTGGACTACCAGGAAAGGGTTCAGAATTAATTATTTTAAAAAGGAAGAACTTAAGGTAGAACGTTTTATCTCAATTACAAAATGAAAAAGCTTGAGAAATATTTATAAGAAAAATATAAATAATTATATTATTTTAAAGTGTTTTTTTTTTCAGAAAGGTGTGTTTATTAAAACAAAAAATGTTAGTTGTTGATGTTTTATCACTGGTTGGGGAACAGATTGCCTGATTAGGCAAACTTTAAACGTTTCTCCTGTAAAATTCCTTTTTATCGAACTATGTGTGGTACTCTTCTCCGATAGAACGATGTCTGCAATATAGGTATATTAAAAAATGTCATTTTTCACAATGTTTTGCTGTTTTTTCAGTAATTAATAGATTAAAAATTATATGAGAATATTTGTGTTTATTGATACTGAAACTTGCAAGATGTGTAAAAGAGACTGGATTTCGACGTCGATAGCGCGTTCGATGTTTAGCGAATGTTCGATGTTTGGGAGGGATTTCCTCAAGGATCACAATTTGGAAAAATAAATTTTTTCATCGGTCCTAAGCTGCATCAAACCACGCCAAAATCCAATCACTCCACCCGAACGTGAGTGTGGAAAACTGATGGAAGAGCTGGTCACTAAATACAGTATAGTTAAGGTTTATGATATTCATAGAATAAAATCTCTTCTTCTTCGCGCTAAGAAATCCTTAGCCTGTTTCAGCATTTGCTGCCACAGTTGTCTATCCTCCGCCATCCACCATCGCTCCCTTGGCCGCCCCTTTTTCCTTGTGGCTAAGATACTACTTTGGTAAACCTTTTTACCTGCCTGTTCTCACTCATCCGATTAACTTGCCCATAACATCTCATCCTATTCATTGTTATAGTGTCAGATAAGCGCAGATCCTTGAATATATTGTATATCTTCTTATACATTCTTCGCAACACTTTCCTTTCAAACATATCAAGTCTTTCTGCTGCTGCTTTCTTCATAATACAGGTTTCACTTCCACAGGTTACCACTGGTCTAATCAGAATTTTATATGTGCGGACCTTAGTGGTGCAAGGTTTTATACGTGCGGACCTTAGTGTTGCGTGAGATCAGGCTGCTCCTTACCACTTTTGTTAGTGCATAGTACGCTCTGTTACCTGCTATTATCCTTCTTTTTACTCCTTCTGCTTCGTTTGCTTTATGAGTCATTACGAATCCGAGCTAGGGAAAAGCAGACACTACTTCAATATTTTCACCAGCGATGTCGTAGAAAGTTGGTTGCTGTCTTCTTATTCTTTCTACAATCATTAGTTTTGTCCTCTCGATATTTATTTCGAGACCAGCTCTTCTTGCTCCCCCTCTCAAAGCCATATACACCTCCTCAATTGTCAGCCTGCTTCTTCCTACAATTATCACATCATCTGCGTATGCCATTATCTTTAGTGATTTATTCATGATTGTGCCGCTTCCGTCTAGACTTGCACTATTCACAACCTTGTCCAAAACTAAATTGAATTTTTATTTCCACGGGTTTAGATAGTTCTCCGTTTGCTCTTATCTGACAGTTGGAGTGCCTGATTGTAATCTCTGTTAAAGATATCAGTTTAGGAGGGATTTTCGCATCTGCTATTGCTTCATATACCATGGATCTGTAGGTCCTATCATATCCAACTCTAAAATCAATAAACAGACGCCATGTCATCGTGTTGTATTCTGCTGAAGACCAAAGATCTGATCTATTGTATGATCTGATCCATTTCTCTGAAGGTAATCGCCTACTGCTCTTTCATAATAGGGTGCAAGTCGGTTGTACAATAGCGCGGCGAAGATTTTATACCCCACATTGGGCAAAGTGATTCCTCTTTTATTTCTGCATTCCGTCACAGCGACTTTCTTGTGAATCACACTGATAATACCACAATACCATTTATCTGGCATGCGTTCTTCTTTCCAAATGTATTCAATAAGTTTGTGTATTTCTTGTAGCATCTTATCAGCTATAAGTACGTGTAATAAAGATCATCAGGGGCCACCTTAGCAAACAACACGATCCTCTCATTTAACTCTCAGACCATATACAGTGGCAGAAGGTTCTATTCTATACACTCAATATAAAAATATGTTCGGTAATTAATTTTATTACAACTTTTTGAAATTTGTAATTTTTTTCGAATAATTCAATTTCGCTAACTGCAAAGCATAGTTTTGGTTTTCGTCTGCAAAAAATAAAGCTGGCTTCATATAATAAAATCTTAAGGAACATAGTTTTAACCGAAGAGGCGGGGGAAAGCCTTCGCATGAGGCTGGTTTGTGGTTACTAAAAGTAGACATTAAAATTTCAAGTCGTGTCTTTCGTGGCATCATTATGCGTCCTCTGTAACAGCTAATTTCTCTCAATTAATTTAAATTGCATATGCTCCTCTTGAAAATTTGTCTTGCACTAAGGTATCGAATTATTCTTATGTATTACCATACATTTTTATTCTTTCCCTCTCAATCTATTAATTAAATGGTAGGTCTATTTTTTAAAAATTATAATATTATCTTTTTACAGCGAATTTCATTAGTATTTAAATGATATTTATAAATCATCTCCAATCACCGAATTTTAATACAGTGAAATAGAATAAATATGTAATTACTTGTTATGCAATGCTATAGTATTACGAAAAAAAAAAAAAAAAGGTCTAACAGAAAATAAATAATATATAATTTGTTTGTTTTTGAGGCTATTCCCTTAAAAATTGAGTTTGCCAGTACAATAAATGCTATGCAGTAGACACTAAAATACGAATAAAGTTTTTGTTTTTTTTAAATCATTAGTATAAATAAACAACGGCAATGAAGCGCGTGTTGCATCAATATACGATCAATTATCCCTAGAATTTATCAACAGATTACGTTTTTTTAGCTTTTTTTTTAGGTCTGTTGTATGTTGAAAAAAAATTGTGTTTTATTCCAGCAATATTCCTAAAATATTTTTTTGTATAGTATTAAAGTATTAATAAATTAAAAAAAAAAAATCATTTTTGTCAAAATATTTAAATACATCATACGTTTCTGCCTAACACATCCATATTTTTATTGATATTTTAAGGCAACATTGTTCGAAATTCATATCAGCATTTGTATTTTATAATGAGCAAAATTTAGCCTTTAACAGGCCGAATTCCAAATCAAATTTTACAAATTTTCTTCACGTTTTTTGGCTTTTTAATTTTTTAAATAAAATATAACGATTGCCAGTTTTGGTAAAAAAAAAATATTTTAGAAGAATTTTTGGTTGTTTCCAATTCGGAATATTGGCTGCAACGATTAATATTTTTATTTTTATACATATATTTTTAAACTTATGAAACAGATGAGGTACTACGGGAAAAAAAATGGAAAAGAAAAAGGTTAACAAAATATTGAAATCGAATTGAAAACTCTATTATAAAAATAAATTAAAATGAAAAATATAATAAGGCATATTTCACGTATTTCGAAAAATTGTAATTAATTCAAATTTACTCAGTTTTTGCATCTAAAAATAATTTTTGACTTTATATAAGTCAATAAAAATATTAAACGAGTGTTTACTTTTAGATAGCCATTTTTAATAAATTTCCAAACATTGTTGGGAGCATCGGCCGCTAAAAGGTTATTTGCTTCTCAATCGGATAATTGATAAAAAAAAAAAAGTATGCAAGCCAGCTATATACGAGGTTTGATAAAAATTCGATAATTAGGGGAATAAATTTTGATTCTCGTTTCATACAAGACACCGCATGGGTTCCATGGTTACAAGAGCCCGTGTTAGCAAGATCAGACAAGCACCGTGACGCATTGGCATATGTACCTCCGGAAACTTTGATATAGTTGGATGAGGAGGGCTGTCTTTCAGATTACGGCCTGCGAAGGGAATGAATAAGCCTTTGAAGAGTTGAGTCAGTACCTCACTCCCTGCTCCAAATTGAAGGATAGGCTTAATTAAATTGCGTCGCTTTACGTTTCCGTCTTAAAAGGGAAAATTATCCGAAATTCGTAAAGGCGTTTGCATTTTGTTTCGAGCAGTGGTATATCAGTCTCATTAGGGGTTTATCTAAAATAATTTACCGAAAACATAACCATAAACAATCAGCTAGCAGGATGTTCTTAATGCCTTTTATGATGTACAAAATAAATACATATCAGTCAAGAAAAATCTAGTTTAAAACAAAAAAAAAAACGTGTGTGTATATATATGCGAAAGCAGAAACTCAAAATGAGACATAAATGGAAAAACCCAATAAAGAAGCCAAGAGTCTCAAAATTAACAAAATTAAGACAGCACCCCACACCAAGACACCCAGGCACATACTGAGGGAAAAGGCAGGTTACATGACAACAGCTGGGAAAAGTTTCGGCTTTTGCATTTTAATGTATTTTGTATAATAGCTACTGTTGTCTTTATAAGGACCTTCCTCTTCTGTGCATATAAACTTTCCCTTTCCTCTTGCCTCTTGTATTTGATTGATCTTATCTTATTTAATTATTTAATTTATTTTAAGATCTTTTATTCATTTTTGGGATTTTAGTATGTGTATTTCCTATTATTATTTTTTATTTTAATTTTTTATAATCAGCTATTTGTAATTTAACTTTTTCCAGCAGTTGTCATGTAACCTCCCTTTTCCCTCAGTATGTGTCTGGATGTCTTGGTATGGGGTGCTGTTTCCGGTTGGTGACTTTTTTTACTCTGGATGTGAGGTGTGCTGCATTTTATTCTTTATTGTTTTTTTTTTTCTTTTTATTTTATTTCTTTCTCTCCTGGTTTCCTGATGATGTCTGAATTGGCGAAATATCGACAGATGATTATTTGTTTATATTAATTTTGAGACTCTTGGGTTCTTTATTGGATTTTTCCATTTATGTCATAATATACATACATGTATATATATATAATAAAAATGGATAAAAGAATTTAATTTTTTTTTAATATAAAATCAGTTTTGAAACTGAAGTTCAAGTTTTTATTACCATAATCAGTGGTATTAAATGTTATTGTAAATAATTACACAATCAATATAAAGTATTTTATTTTCTAAAACCCAAATTAAGGATGAAGGTATTAATAAAATATTTGTTTGTTAGACTTCTTTGTTACAGTAAGTATTATTATTATTGATATTACATACATTAGTATTATTACATTCTTTATTTATTTTTATTTTATTATACTAAAATAAAAATAAATAACTTTCCTGTTATATCCTCGATCAATTATTAATGCAAGAAAGATAAATCAAAAATACGATATCATTATTTTTTTGAGTCCTAAAACAATAAAATTTAAAATAAATTGCTATATTTCTGCCCAGGAAAATAAATTTTAGTTACAACTAGAGCCTTATGGCTAATTAATTGGCATGTATAATTATGTTATATGTTATAATTATGTTCGTAATTAAAAGCTTTTATGATTACTAATGGGTATTTTTTAAAAACAGTTTTTATTCTAAATAATTTGAGTCAATAACAGGCAAAATTCGAACAATAATTATTTATTAAATTACATTTTATTTTATTTTATTTTATTTTTTATAAAATTGAGTATTAGTTGTTTTTATTTATTAAATATTAGAATTATTTTTAAAATTATAATTATCAAATAAAAATACGAGGAAAAAAAAGTACTCGTAATAAATTCTCTTCTAATTAACTAGAAAAATTGGACAGAGAAACTTTTAAAATTTACCCTTAAGAAGGGATGTAGGTTCGAACCATCCTTGTTTGAAAATTTAAACCAATAAATGACAACTCTTATCTTGAAAATAAACGAGAAAAATAGAAGCAATTAAGTTTAGTAAAAAATAAGCTTCTCATTAGTTTTTCACGTGGCATATTATTTTCAACTCGCCGAAGTCAAATTATTTATTAAAATTTTCGTTACACTTGACGCAGTTACATTTTTACGATCATGTTTCACAATCGAGATGAAAGTAAAAAATAAAAAGAATTGAGGTAACTTTTCATTTCTGTGATGGAACTTTCAAAGTTTCTTTGGCTAATTGTAAGAGATATATGAATGTAGGTAAACTATGGCTTATAGCGCGGTATTTGTGCCTCAAGTTACTTCGAACATACTACTTCTTTACTAAATTAGGCTGATAGCCTTAATAATATGGAAGTTTGGGCATGAAAATGAGTACAGAATGTCCCTAGAAACTCTGCTAGGATCCTTTTATTTTAATATACTTACCAAATGATAAGTTACTTAAAAATTTAAAATTACTCACCATAATATCGTAAACAAATATTTACAGCCTAGTCTTGAGCGATGAGATATATAAAAAAACAGACTTACCTGAAACAGAAAAAAATAACATATAAATGCATTTCGAGAATAAAATATAACAATCAGTTTTTGGTAGTATTATAAGATTGATGAATGTTTTTTAAATAAATTGAAATTTAGGAATTAATAAATCTAATAGTGGTTAGTGACGATCATTTTAAATGGCACGATGGAGTGAACCGACTGGAGTGCTTGGAGCGACATTTTAATCTTCACTTTTATTTATTATTCATGTTAAATATTTCCTCATAAGGGAAATATTTCCTCATCTCATCTTCAGGACAATCTTTACTCTAACTTATGTAGATGCAACAACTTGTTGATTTTTTTCTTTTAAATCTTAAAAATGTTGATCAATGTGATTATTGCCAGTTTCCATATTATATGTTATTATCTTCTGTTTTTTTAATTTTGTAAAAAGTTCTGGCAATAATCATATTGGTCAACATTTTCAAGATTTCAAAGAAACAATCAACAAGTTGTTACATCCACATAAGTTAGAATAGAGAGTCTTCTGAAGATGAGGAAATATTTCTCCGAAACGTTAACATAATAAATTAAAGTGAAAATTGTAATGGGAGTTAGTTATACCTTGACCTTCATTTAATGTATTGATAAGAACTTCCTAAGAAATTAAAATACAGAAGTTAAGTACTACAATTTCAACCATTAATTAGAAACATTATCTCTAAATATTATGAAAAGTCAAAAATCAACTTTGCTAATGGTAATACCTAATTGATAATTTTGGTCACAACTGTTTAATATAATATAATGGAAAAACTTGGTGAACACCAATAATTTTTAGTTTATAGAGCTTATTTATAGTCTAAAAATGTTCCAATGTACAGATTAATTTATTAGCTTATTACCCTGCATATTTAGTAACTACGTGTAAAATAAATTAATAGTAAAAACTCAAGGTGTGTTTTCAAACATTTTTTTTCTAATTATCCTAATTTTATTATATAATCAGATAATAATGATGAACGCATTTAGCAGTAGATAAATTCCGAAAAAAAACTTTCTCACCCTAAAAAAAAAACCATAAAGTATAAAAAAATAATCTAAATCTGGTGGAGAAAAACCGATTTGACAAAACTTTTTAAAACTATCGGCACTTAGTTCAGCAACGATATTATCGATATTTTTGAGCACAAACTAATCAGAACCAATTGGCAATAATACCTAAAATTGGGGAATTTAAGTTACGAACTAATTAAGTATAGTAGTTTGATAATTAATTGAATTACAGATTCACCTGAAGTAATTGATCAAAGTTAGTAGAACTACATTTGAGTAACTCGTCCTTCTCCCCCCTCCCTTCAGAGCACTCAATTTATCAAACGTCAGGGATATTTAATTCGCCTGTGCCACGATGGTTAATTGATTACTATTACTTCATTGAATATTCTAAATATTTCATTCAATGTCTATTAAATGTTAATAAATATTAAGCTGGGTCCACACTATGTAAAAACACACATATTTTATAACCACTTTGTTATACAACTCTCTGAAGTTTTGTTAAATAACAAGACTGTTTTATTGAAAATAATAAGAGTAATTTAATTTTATAACAAAGTTATATAAAAAGAGTGGTGTATCAGTAGATATATGATCAGTTTTCATAATGGCGGGGAGCGAGAGGTTGAGATAGTAGCATGGATTATTTTGGCAAGTTATCGTCAACGAGCAAACCTTAAATGAAGATACTTGGTATTTGAATATCAGTAGGATCCCACAAAACATTTTTCTCAAGAGATAATTCGATCAAATGGTCATTTGGTTTGACCACATCACTGTAGGGAAATGGATGAACCGAATGTTTAAACTGAAAAATGTACATGTAAACAACACAACACCACGTGTATATAAAGACAGCCTCGTAAACGACTGCCAAGAACTGCGGTGAGGGGCACACGGCAAGTATAACTTTTTGCGGACACTAGCCAGGATAGCAGACATCTTGTTGTATAACCAAATATAAGTTATATAACCGCGTTAAAAACTTTGTTGAATAAATTTTTCATGCGATATTGTTACAATGTTGTATAACTTTTATAAAAACCCGTTATATAACGGGTTTTTTTTTACATAGTGTGGACTCGGCTTTAGGAACGTTTATTAAGTAGTTTTATAAAATCAATCAAGATGGAATTTTTATTTAAGTTGTACAACGAAATTGTTGCGTAATGTGGACCCAGTTTTAAATAAAATTAATATATAAGCTTATATTCTGTTAAGCTGGATCCATACTATGTAACATACCACGTTATATAACAGTTTTTATGGTACAACTTTACAATCGAGGAGCGTTATCACTGGTTCCTCCCGAACATCGCCGGACTAGCATATTCTAGTCCGCTATTTGTGCTAACTAACTGCTTTGAATTCAATTGTAACATTCGTATTCGTTGGAATTATTACTGCCTTAATTACATATTATTTAAAATTTTTAGTGCTGTCTACTTCCGGTGATCTGGGGGAAGTTGTAGTAATAATTTAAAGGAGTGGTAATTTAAATTACGGTAAGGACCCGACCTCAACTGAAAAGATAGGAAGCGTGCAGGAGCAATAAATTGTTTTTTGCTTCTTCATATGTGATGAAACTACAAAATAGCAACATAGCGCTATGACTGCTCATAGTTTTTTGCGTGTATTTATTCATAATAATGAGGAAATTATAAAAATAGGCGTGCTACAGTTGCAGTTAATGTTCTACAACTCTTAGTTATTTTTCACAACATAATAACCGTTGTTGCGTTGCAGACATGTAAAACATATTTTTCAGTCAAAATGGTAAAATTTTCCTATTTTTACCGCCTTTTCTGAAACGCTGAACCAAATTTAGCATTTACGAAGAACATTCGCCGCATAATTTAATTGCTCTATAATTTAGATAAGATTAAAATTTACTGGGCGACGAACTCTTCTAATGCTCTAAGACAAAAAGTGCAAGTGAAGTCGCGTCTGGCTCACGATTCGCTACGGTTACGATCAGCCAGACTTACTGTTCAGAATCAAAGTATCGTTTATACCAGAAGGTTCAATATGAATGTTGAAATATGCAGTCATGTAAATCATACAATACAATGCAGTAATGGGTAACGCTGTGACAAACGATTAGACGTCTTGGGCAGCTTTGGGGCGATTGTTTGTCATCGATATGCCAATATTAAGAGCAACAGATTGGCTAGAGATATAGGTTTGATTGAAGGCTCCACTATGCTGCCCCTGGTTAATCTCTCTCTGTGTCAATAGGTTAAGATTAAACCCAAATTCCTCCAGTTCTATACTCAACTAATCTCCACCATTCGAATAAACGCTAATATTACCCTGTAATTATCAAATACGTGCATTACATAACGTTATAATAAAACGTACTATATTGTTTTTTACACATTAATTTTTCATGCATAAATAAAGAATACAAGAATAATAATTTGGCCATTCACCAAAAGATGTTGGTATCTTTATTGGGCAGCACTGAATAATCATTCCTTTGAATAAACAAGAAAAATCCTTTATGATTTTAAAAGAGAGGCCCTAAATTCGTCCCCTAGATAATTCACAATGCACTATTTATTTGAAATCAGGGTGACTTAAATAAAGGCAAATAACTCCCCAAAATGAAATTTATTTACATTAAAGTACTTTAAACGTGTAGATATTGATTATTTTATTAAAAAATGGGGCATTTCATAGTAGATTAGAATTAAATTTTTAATTTGAAGTAAGAGGGGGGATGATATAAACAAATTGGTACGAATTTCAGACACCTTATAATCAATCACCTTATTCCGCGGTCTCCTCCGGATCCCCGGGACGAGTCGAAAAACCTTAAGGGAGAAGAATTTAGGAATCGAACTATCAAAACAATGGCAGCTTTCCCTACCTTCATGAGTAATCGTGCGGGTCTCGGACAATCTGAACATGAAATAAATAATCTAGTCCACCAATAGTAATGATAAAACAAAAAATGTATTTCCTTGAGGCACCAGATTAGCGTTCTGAAGTTGAACGAACACATCTATAGTTGAAAAAAACTGAGGCAAAATACAAACCGTCTCGACTATTTTACTATCAACAGTCAACTGCGAAGTACTGAAGTATTTCAAGAGTTTATATCACTGCTAGATAACTGGGGAGGGGTGCGAATTTAGGCGACGGGACGAATTTCTGGTACCTTACCCTATATACTATCTACACATTGTAAATTTACTTATATATTGCAACGTATTCCGCTATACCTTACATATGCTATTCTGTCACGCATTTGCTATTATTTTAATTTTAATTTTTCATATTCAATTTTGATTATTTTCACATGACATAATGATTTTAGTATATTTCATTATACTACTCCACATAGCATAATAATTTTCATATTGTCATACTTTTTGGAGTAAGTTTTGTTGACCGTAGATATAATTAAGGAAGAAGTTGGTCGTGGGATGCGGTCAATGATAAACACACTAATAAGTATAACTTATTTATTGTGTGCCAACGTGTCGGCCTAAGTTTTAGGCCATCATCAGGGCTAAAAGAAAAAACAAGATAACATTTAAAACAACAAAGGCAGTACCAGAAAAAATAAAAATTAATATCTCAACCAAAAAACAAAAAACGTTCCCTCCATCCCCTGGTGGGATAAATGATAATGGAAATAAAACAAAGATGACGGATTAAATTTTATAAGACAAATTAATTTGTATAAGGAATTTTACGGGAAGGAAAGAAAAATGGAGATGTTAAAAAAAAAAATTAGGGATGTGGGGATAGATGAAAAGTTAGGTTTTTAAAATAAATTGAAAAATTTGGGAGTAGGTTAGAGAAAGGTTTTGTATGTATATATCACTTTTTATTATTGACGGGAAGGAATTCTAATTGGATGTAGATGCTTTCTGAGAGATGTCGTTTATCATGGTTAGGGACTGAAGTATTGTAAAAATCAAATGTATAATTTAAGTTAAGAGGCAGTATGGTTACGGGAAGAGATGGAATATTTACGCTGGGTGAAGCGATCTTTAAGGAGGTTTTTAGTTTCGCCAATGTAGGAGGAGTTGAAGTTGGGAGTAGAACAGGGGATGCGGTATACGACCTGGGAACGGTGTTTAAGAGGAATGGGATCTTTTACACATGCGTAGAGGCTGGAAAGTTTGTTGTGGGATTTTAAGGGAATTCGTAGACTGAGAATTGAGGAGCGTCAGGATTTTTTAATGTTATAGAACGGGAGGGGAATACATGGTAGATTACATCTATAAAAGGGAATGAAAGGGGGGGGGTGGTGAACAAGTAGTGGTGGAGGGGTTGTTAATGGTGTTGAGGGGATAGTTATTGACGAAGAGAATTTGTTTGATACGATTAATATTGGTTTCATAAAGATGATAGTCGGATAGGGAAATACCTCGATGTACGAGATTTTTGGCTACGTTCATTTTTTGGTGGTAAGGATGTTGGGAATAGTAGTTTAAAAGTCTGCCAGAGTAAATTGGTTTGGTATACCAGTCTTGTGTGTATAGTGCTGTGAGGGTTTCTTATAATGAGGAGGTCAAGGAAAGGAAGGGAATTGTGCATTTCACGTTCAACGGTAAAGTGTAAGCGGGGGTGGTAAGATTTAAAGACTGATAAGATATCAGGATTAAGGATGAGGAGAAGGTCATCTACATATTTTTTAATAAAGATAATGTCATTTGGGAATATTAGAGTTACGGAATTAAGTAATCGTTAAGGACAATATTGGCAATGCCAGGAGCAAGAGGATTTCCCATAGCAAGTCCTAAAATTTGATTAAAGAACTGTCCATGGAATGTAAGGTAACCAGATTTACAACAAAGCTGAAGGGATTCAAGGTATGAGGAACGGTTAAGGGTGGTAAGGGGTTCAATGGATGTCCAGTTGTCCAGAATAAATAAGTTATACTTATTAGTGTACCGCACCCTCCGACCAACTTCTTCCTTAATTGTCGTACTTTTTGGTATTTTATTTATCTATATCTATCTACCTATATTTACGTATATATTTTTATTTTTTATACGGCTAAAATTTCTTACATTATTGATTGTTATCTCGTTTTTTTTATTTAGCCCTGATGAAGGCCTACAACTAAGGCCAAAATGTTGGTACACGATAAAAAATAAGGTTCACTTATTATTGTTTTCCTTTATTTACCCCCTCCCCCCTCCCGACCAACTTCTCAAATAATTTTATCCATTTATCATATTATGTTTCTCAAAGCAATGGGTGCAAAAGATTTTTAAAATTTAAATATTTTTTAAAATTAGTCGTTAAAAAATTAAATTTATATAACGTAATTTAAAACTTTAATTTTCTTACGTTCTTAGCTTTATTACGGGTTATGACGAAGAGGGTGAATAGAATCCGTGAACAGCTGTCGTAACACGAAATTTGTGTTCTCAGAATCAGAACAATATGGTTCGACCAAACATAAAGGCGCGAAACTGCTCCACACAAACCATCACAAGTAGCTCTCCTACTCTGGCCACAAAGCCGACGCTACCAAGATTGGATTTGATGTTATATTCCCAATAACGCTTAGTTCTGCACTTCAAATGCCAGCGTATCTGACTTTCATTGTTGAATCCTTTTTTGAGATTCTCTCGTCTTCGAGCTTTCATATCTATCCTCAACGTTCAAGGCAAGGTTTGGAATTAACGGGTGATTAAAATATCTGTAGACGACATGTACATGAATTAAAATTGTATGTTATGTTGGATCGCATACATGAATAACAAGTATAGACAAGAAAAAAGGGCAACTTCTTCAAAACTAATAAGAGTGGGGGACTGGTTTTATAGAACGAAGTGAAGATTGCTGAGCGGCAACAATCTAGGACAGTGGTTATCAAAGTGGGTGCGCAGGTCCGCACTTTGATGGGTGCTACTAGGGTGCCGCGAAATTTAAAAAAATAATAATTAAAGTATTAAATGAAATAAATAATCAAAACGATTAGAAAAAAATATTTTTTTATTTTTATTACAATTTAGTAAGTAATTTTTGTTTCTATTTATTTACTTCTATGGTTTATTACTACATTTATCAAGAAAAATAAATAATAATTTCAGAGTTACTTTGAATTTTGTTAAATAATTTCTGTGTGCCGCCAGACAAAAAAGCGCGAGAGCGCTAAAGCCCTATTTTTTTTTTTTTTTATCTTTTAACTTATTGAGTAATATTACATGCTGCCTCAATAAAGGACAATAGCGATAATGCTTAAAGAGATCATTCACAGCGTATACCCTCCAAATTAAAGAACAAATATAAATGTATTAATAAATAAAAATGATATGTATATGAAAATTCTATATAGATTAAATTAATTACAGACTTATAATATAAAAATAATAACATTACTAAGAAGTTAATAAATTGTGGCTATACATCTCTTGCACAGAGAAGAGGCTTAAAGATTGTTTTGATATAAATTTATTTCCAATTATAACTTAAAGAAATCAGTTCCGTATAAAATATAACAGTACGGTGACAACAAGTGCGTTTTTTTTTTTTTTTTTTTGTATTAAGAAATTAATATTTTATTCAAACTATTAAATACTATATTTTACTTTATTTTTCCGAATTGCTCCATAACTGAAATTTTAAAACTATATAAAAAAAAAAAATTAACTTACTGCGAATTTGATTTCGGTGAAGGTACTTACGATTTTTTTTTTTTTTTTTATACTTAAATATTAAAGCTTGCCATTCAAGAACAATATGTGGTAATGACAATTGATTGTCCATATAGAAAAAAAATTAATTATTATAACAATAAAAAAATAAAAAAATCTTTATGGTTTAGACACTGGCATTAATACAGATGTTAATCCCTTTCTCCAGGCTTTGATAATTTTTTGTTTAATTTGGAATCTAAATGCGAATAATTTTATGGGAAAAAAAATAGATGGGGAATCAAGGTTTTTAAAATTCCATACCATCTAAACCCCTTGTTTTCTAAAAGCGAACAAACAGAATAATTATAATGGAAAAAATACGAAGCCTTGTTGGGCAATCCTTTTTAAGTCTCCCACGTTTTCCAGGAATTCTAATATACTATTTTGGTCCGTTTTTTTTCTACCTGGTCGAGTACATCCCACTCATAATTGACGCAGCATAACTTAATGAAAGATTTCCCTCTTTATCGCTAGGGCTCTTGGGTGGAAAAATGTTAGGTGTTATGAAAACTTTTATTTTTCTCCATTATGACTTCTGAACTTTCCTTCAGGCAGAACGAGATGTTCATTTTTAAAGCTCGAACCTCTTTATTTAAACATGGATAATTAATTCGGAGAACGAGTTTGTGATGAGGATTACTTTGAAATAAATAAATCTTGGAAAAGAACCGCCACGAGTAATGGAGTTACAAAACTTCTTCTATTATATTCGACGTATAATTTTTACTTACTCTTTGGACCAAATTAAAAAAAAATCAATAAACCATTTGTGCCCATAGCCCATAAGCACACAAATGCTCACCATTTGATTTTCTAAACTGCCTTTTATCTTAAATTAGTTATTAATAAGAAATATTAAAAAACAACATAATTTGACAAATTTATAAGCCTTTACTTTATTCTTACATTGCAATAGAACGTACAATATTGAAGTGTTGGCAGCATTGAGCCAACTGAGTGTCTAATTTTATTTTTATGAAGGTTTTCGTAACAAACGATTTACATTCTAAAGGTTTTTAGTGATATTATATATATTTATATAGCGAATTCTGATTATAAAATTTTAACATGAATTAGTTGGTATAGTTATTTTCCCTGTATAAAATTAAAAAAAATAATTTTTTTTTATTCTATAATAAATAGCAATTCATGCAGAATTATTGTTTTTTCTTGTCCATAATTGTTAATATTTTTTCTAATTAACATATTTAACTTTATTTTTATTATATTTATATTCCTTTTCATATTTAGTGAAAAAAAAAAATCAATTAATAGAAATGTTTTATCATTGATATCACATACTATTATATAAAAGGACAGAATGATTGAAATCGGACCATTATTAGCAAGGATACAGCGCATTGAACATTGTACCCATGTTTTTATTTTCCTACCGCTGAGGGACAAGTGCACTACTAGGGTAATGAAAGTATTGTAATTGGGTAAAATTTTCATAATGTGAAACCTTGTTTGTATGTAATAAAAGTCCTAATGATTTATATTTACCAGCAGTGTTTAATAAACTTATTTCCCTTGCTAAACAAAAAATAATGATAAAAAATCAATTTGAACCAAATAATACCGTTTTAATCTACTTTTGAGTATAATAAATGGATAAATTGCCTGCATATAATGCATAATTTCCAATCCCTTCTTAAACATTACTTTATAATGCGTGTGCACCAAATTAGCTTCCATTAAATAAAGAAGTTTTGAAAATAAATAATATAAAAACAGAAACACTATGTACAATTTTTTTCTTCTTCATAATTTCAATTTTTTAAAGTTTCAAGCGGTTGAATCAATGTTTGACATGTTTGAAACTTTATCATGCAAATTGACCCATAATATTTAAAGCATGAATGTGTGGCAGATGGTGAAAATCGGATATGCAGCAAACACAATGAATCTAAAATTATTAGCTGTTTTTTTTGTTCTTTTTATATTGTACGTAAAAATAGTTGGAAAACCTTACCTACCTCACGAACGAATGATTTAATAAAAAAAAATATACTTGATTCCCACTTTTTGGCCATTTCTACTTTCCCTTACCTATATATGAAATATAAGAGGAAGTATTGCGATCATGAAAATTTTCGAATTCGAACACGTTTTAAGGTACACTGAGTCCAAATAACCAAGTCTCGCAAAATGGTCTGTGTTTATGTGTACAGCCTAGCTCACAAACGAAAAGTTGTAAGATACTGAAATTACGTATTTGAGATAGGCACATGTATGTGATGTTACAGCAACTTTTTCGTCAAAATCGACTAACCGGAAGTGCCACTTTATATAATCGATTTTCACATTTTTACAATTTTCTCGAAAACGGCTCCAACGATTTTGATGAAACTTACCTAAATTATTCTTCATAAAGCCCTTTAACTTTTTATATCTGTAGTACATCACGGAGGAAATGCAGGGAAAAAAGTTATGATGAAAAGAATTATTTTATTTGCGCATAACTTAAAAAGTATGCATTTTATAGTGAATTATGTTTAGAATTGTATAAAAGGTAATTAAATTAGCCAAAAAAAAAAAAAAAAAAAAATAATAATCGTCAAAATCGGATCATCAACTGCACTCCAACGCTTTCTAGTCAAACCACAAAGGACAATATTGTTGTAGTTTTATTTTTTCACAGCAGCACATTTTCCAAAGCCTCAACTCAACTCAAAGCATCAACTCATCAAAAAAAGGTGATGGTTACTGTTTGGTGGGCTTCATTTGGGCTAATACACTACTGCTTCTTGAATCCAGGCGAAACAGTTTATGCCAAATGGTTCTGCTCTCAAATCGATGCAACGCGCCAGAAAATTGGCATTAATGAAGCCATCTTTGGTTCATTGGAAAGGGCCTATTCTCTTACACGACAACGCTCAGCTTCATGTCTCACGTGTGACGTAAGGAAAATTGTTGTAGCTTGATCATGTGACTGCCTCTCCCGTCCTATTCTCCAGACCTTTCGCTTACCGACATACATTTTTTTAAGACATCTGGGCCAATTTTCAAAAGATAAAAATTTTATTGATCAAAATTCGTTATAAAATGCATTTTCATAATTTGTTAATAATAACTATTCAACATTCTATTCAGAGGAAATGGAAACGTTACCAACACGTTGGAAAAAATGTATCCAGAGTAACGGAGCGGATTTTGATTAATAAAAATATTTTCGTATCATTTATTTTATTTGTTTTATTTTAAAGCCTGCAATAATTTCCGGAAAACCCAATAGTTAGGAAAATTAAAATATTTCATAATGTAGTCGGGAAAATTAAAATATTTAATACAGCTGAAAAATCCGAACAAAATCAATAAATTGTTGCAGCAACGTCCCTGTTTTGTTGATGTCATCTTCCAATTATACCCTAACAATAAATTTTGTCTCCTTTTTTTTTTAGTTTTTTTGGCTCTTTATATATAAAATATCAAATATAATTTAATTTGATGTAATTTGAAAATTCATTGCTTTATTAAAATGTAATGTGGAATTCAATCTCTTGTAAGAGAACCACAAACGAACTTATTCGGAGGTAAGTCCTCGAGGTTCAACAGTCTATTGCTTAATAAGACGCCATCTGTATCGCAAAGCGGAGAAGGGGGAGGGGGGTAGGTTATCAGCAATGCAAGGAAAGAGCAGTTCTGCCTCTGCTTAGGCTAAGTCAAGCAGAAGCGGTTCAACTTTACTGCCTAAGCCTCTACTCAATACAATTACCAGAGCACACAAAGTTTTCGGAAAACTAGCGTGGAACTGAACTTGGAACGTATAGAGAATAAGAAGCCGTAATAGATAAGATTTTCAATTACGGCATTATTTATTTAAAATTATAATTTCTTTTTTTTTTTATAATTTTCTAGAAAAAAAAAATGAAGAAAGTTACAGCAGAACCCCCCTTACCCGGATCCGCCTTATGCAAAACCCGGATTTTCAGGAAGTTCTTTTCTTTTTTTTTTCCGTTTTCTCCATGAAAAGTTTTTGCTCAAAAATGAACTAATGCATACTGTTAAAAAGAAGACGTAATTTTAATTACGCAATTTAAGATTCTTTTGTTTTTTTAAAAATGATTTATTCATTGAAGTAATTGTACGTATGGCGTATTTATTACAGTCCTAGAACATGGGGTACATTTTAACTATAAACAAATGGATGCTATGCGCAGATCATTGAGAAAATGAAGTCTGTATACCAAAACCATTTCCTCCCTCCTCCTTTTTTTTTGTCTAAACAAATGAAACACTACCATAATTTGTATTCACCTTTATATTTTAAATTATAATATGTATTTTTCTCTTATCCTATTCCTTTTGGTGTAATTCGTTTCAAAATGGCGGCCTAAGGATGGATTAAATGTTTCATACCCCCTTGTCTCGCGCATAAATGAAATATTTGTATTTTTATAATATTTATTTATAATTTTATACTTTTTATAATTATATTTTATATTTGTATAACCATTGTAATAATCTATAGCATTTTAGTTTTTTATTTATTTATTTCCCTCAATTTAATGATGTGTCTAAAGAAAAACGTCATTCCCCACCCCCTTCCCCTTTACCCCCGACGTAATTGTTAATCCGAATTAAATGATCCAATTATTTTATATACCTTTTTTAGACAATGATATGTCCGAATTATAAATAACTCTTGAATGAAAATCGTCCATTTTTTTTATCTATTCCTCTGCAGCGGTTCGGCTCACTCAAAATTACTCAAACAAACACAACTTGACTTTTGACTATTCTTTTGAGAAAGAATACGCTTGTTGGATATATTTACGAAGAAAAATCTGGAATATGGTGTGTTATAGAGAAAAAAAAAAAAAATAACTTAATGGGAAAGCCAATTCCGTTTCCTAATTCCATCATGAGCGTTTTCCGATTTCCTACTCCTTATAATACTGGAAGCGATATTAGCACTGGTGGAGGATTGCGCTAACGATACAAAGATCCACTACAGACACCGCTAATGGTCGGGAGCCGCCTCAAGACGGATAGCTTCCTGGCACAGGGCTGATAGATGGAATAATGGAAGTGATAAGTGTGTTTTGTATTGGAGGGGGAAAGTGGGAAATATTGTATCGAGTTCTGTATAAAGTACAATCGCTTTTTGGTACCTCATCATTGGTACCAATCTGTAAACTAATACGATTCTCTTGTGGCAAAAAAAAAAAAAAAAAAAAAAATGCGGACCAATATATTAATCGTTAACAAAGTAGACAAAAATACATTTAGAGTACAGAATCACCACTACGGTAATGATGGTTTTTCTGGGCGTGCAAAGCCATCAACTATAAATCACTTCAAAATATTAAAGTTCAAATAACTACCGACCCAATAAAAGGCTACCATTTTAATACAGTAGAAGCCCCTTTATCCCGGAATAATATGGTGGAGGCTATTCCGGATAACTCGGAATTCCGGAAAAGTGATGGTATAAATAAAAATGATGACATTTGTTAAAGCATTGTGTAAAAAAAAAATATTTGTTAGATTGAGATCACTGCTTGTAGACATATTAGCTTTCCACCAGAGATAAAATTGAGAATTATTTTTTTAAGGGAAACAAATCAGATCATGTCCGGATTTTAATTTTTATAATTTAAAAATCACTTTTTGGTTTTTGTCAAGAAATAATTCTTACAGATTAAAAATTAATTCATAATAATTACTGTTGAGTGAAAATATTCAAATAAAAATAACTCATATTTCTGAGCTTTATTTTTTATCCTCAAAATAAAAAAGACTGATAGTCCTTGACTAAGGGTAGGCAGCTCAGAGAAAACTGCAATATTTAATTGTCACACACAATTATGTAATACAAATTTAAAAACAATACAACTATTTATTTAAACTTACTATGTGTTTTCTTTCTTGAACGCACCCCGCAACCAGCTTCTCCCTGATTAAATCTAACGCCGACGATATTTCCGTCATAAAAAAAAAAAAATTTAAATTTTACAATTGAGTGAAGATGATTATGTAACTAATTAAAAGAAACACATTTCTAAATGGATTCCGGGCATTAGGCATCAGAGTTATTTTAATCAGGGGCGAAACTAGGATTTTTTTCAGGAGGGGCAAGCTTAATTTTGCCGCCCCTTTTACTCATACCTCCCTCCTCAATAAAAATTAACTTTTTTTTATAACCGTATTCCAAATAAACGTCATCATCCCTTAATATTAGCTCGTTCTATTTACTGAATTAAGGTTGAAAAAATCAAATAGCAGGAACTTATTTTTTAAAATATTATTTCCTTAACCTAAAAATAAACTTTCGTTCGAAATTTGCCAACCGGGGCAAGTGCATCCTTTGCTCCCCCCTCTCCTTCTCCCAGTGCCATCCCTAATTTCAATATTCATATTTAGTTCTGTAACAAATATTTTCTAGTAAATTGCTTACAGATTCAAATTAGTTAAAAAAAAAAAACATTAAAATAAAACAAACTATTTCAGGTTCACATTATAAATATTGGAAATTGTTTCAACACAGAGATGTATAAACAGTGACCACCCTGTATTTATTTTTACTTGTTTTTAAACTTTTCTAACTACTATCTCCGGATTTTTTAACCGCTTATTGATATTTCAATAGGCAAATATTTTGTTAGAGTAACCATCAATTTCCAAAATAGATTAATGCTTCATTATTTTAAGTTTTTATGTTATACTATTATCATTTTGTCAATTTCCCTTAAGCAGTTATTTTAATAAATTAGCGTGCATCCATATATAAAACTGTCCCGAGAACAGATTGTAAATAAATAAAATAAAACAAAAAATATTTGTAACAGGATATTAAAAACCAATTTATAAATTAGAAAATAGAAAAAGACAGAACAGACGAATTTAATTTTTCAAAATAAGAAAATAAATAAAAATAACACTTCGATAGTTAAGAATTGTTCTGGTGGAAGAATTTATGTAATCATAAGTATTGATTTGTGTGTTACTATAAAAAATTTGTTTTATTTATCCAAAAGAGGTGCAAACTTTAAAATGTTCAAGGTTATGATAAAAAAAATTTATATTTAAACAAACTATAAAAATTAATAATTGTTTGACATCTTGAATTATGCAAGCACATACCGTGCAGTAGAAATTTCTATTATGACAGTAGGTTCTTTAAATTCACTATTAAAATCGCTGATTTCGAAACGTTATTAAACAGAAAAAATTAAAATGCACTCTCAAAAAAAAAATAATAATAAATTTAGGATACCATTTAAAAAATATTCAAAGTAAAAATAAACTAACCGACACATAGACCGAACGGAACAAGACTAAGACAAATGATGTTTGGAGCAGGATTGTTGTGGCCGGTTAAGAAGACATAATTAAGTTACAGCGAATCCAGGAAGCTGATTGGCTGAGGCTTGGCGCCTTCCTTCCCCCACCACTAGTTCCTCCACAGCCCTATACTTCTGAGAAAAATATTCACGGATAACATTACGTACAATAAAATCAAACTGAAATATTACATAAACGCTCTTTCCGCATTAACAAAGAGTAGTAAAATCTTTACAATATCTTTTAATAATATGTAATGTGCTTGTTAGTTCCGCCCCTTGTTTTTGGAATCTTCCGATTATATCCTATACTTCCTTTAATTACGAACTCCTTACCCACGCAAACACTCTAGTTCGCAACCTGTCATCTAAATCTAATTCCAAAAACCTTCCGAGGCATTTAGCGCATTACCTAGCTGTATATTACAGTTGTTAATATCAATAAATAATTATGTATTTAAAAAAAACATTAATAATTAATTAGTATAAAAAATTAAAAAGATGCATCAATTAATTGCTTCGATACAAGGGAAGGCCCCATTGTAGTTGATGCGTCTTTTTTAAGCTATGTCTACACTGATCGATTTTCGATGCGCTTTCCGTTTCGACGTTCCTTCTATAAATTATTTCTTTATTTCATTATTGTCACATTTTTTTTTAATATATAATTCCTTTGAATTCAGAAAATGTCCCAAAACAATATAGTGTTTTTATTTTCATTAGGTAATTAATGTATTTAGCATTACTTTCTAATTTTAATTAATTAGTGAAATAAAAAAGGACTAAAGCTATAATTTTTATATTATTAGAAAATTGAAAAAACGAAAAACTTAAGTCTCTCAAATAGCAGCAAATATCTAACAAGCCGACTCAAGAGGACTGAAAAATATAAGTTCACATTAATCCTGGCCAGAGATAGCACATCCCACATCAGCAGCAATAAAATGACTGACCAAACGTACTATGTCAACATTACTCTAAAACAGTTTAGCATATACTGACGTAAATGGGACGAGGTAACCTTAAAATATTGTTTATGAAATTGTTTCTACCATTTTTTTTACCGAGTATATACATATATATATATATATATATATATATATATATATATATATATATATATATATATATATATATATATATATATATATATATATATATATTGTTTGTTTTTTCAAGTTTTTTTTTTAATCTCATTAAGTAATAAATTCGATTAATTAAAATTAGAAAGTAATGCCAAATTCTCTAATGAAAATAATATTATAAGCAAACCTTTATTTTGTATATTTAACCATGGCCTATACATGGCTGAAATATGATCTCACAATCAAAAAAATTAATAAAAAAAATGTTTTTTGGAATAGTTTCGGAATGCAAATGAATAGTTAGTTTTAAAAAAATGTGACGAATGAAATAGGCAGCGATGATAATGAAATAATTTATAAAATTAACTCAAAATTGTAATGTAAGAGAGGGTTAGGTAGCGATGTCGAAAACGAAAGCGCATCGAAAATCGACCACTGTGGACTTAGCTTTAGATGTGCTGTATCTGGGTTACATATATGTGGATTTTGTGTTTGGAATCTTCCTATTGTATCCTAATAATTACTAATTATGTAATAAATTTTTATTTCAATCATTCATATTTTATTATCAGTAGCGGATTTACGCACAGACTAGGCAATTGCCTGGGGGCGGAAATATATATACTTTTTTTTTTAATGGCTGGGGACGTAACTTGAGTGAAATTATATTTTTCGATTCAATCGAATCTGCAAGTATTAAAAACAGCTCAACTAAGCACACATAAATATAAAAATTATCTTCAGTTAGTTTTTAACTCTAAAGAAATAATTGTTTTGGGAGATAGGAACGGATGGAGGGGACGGCATTATCTGCCATGTCTGTGAGTGGCAGTATAACAAATCCGCTAATGTTTATTATAGTATACTCCTATAACTGACATTTCATATGTAACTTCATGTAAAATAGATCCGTTTTGAAAAGTACAACGCATTAAAATTAAATTGTTAAGAGTTGAGAGAAAAAACAAAAGCATATGTTGTTAAATAGTTCCATCTGAACAACGTACAAAGTGGATCAATTCTAATTCCTCAATGATGGACCGCCAAAATTTAATCGAAAAATGGTAGGAGAGTTGAGAAGAGGCTCCCTCTCCCCCTCCCTCCCCCCTCTCTCTTTGCTGCTCCCTGTGGTCTCTTTGCAGGCTAATGGCGGGCTGCAGGCCCTCGAATGAAGGGCAAATTCAAAGCATTTGTCAACAAGGGCTCCCCAGAAATCCTTCACAAACAGCTCCTGGCGTTAAAAAAAAAATAAAAAATAAAAAATTGTCTTTAAACTAAAAATGAGGTCAGATATCCAGAGGCACAGAACATGCCGGGTCGAAATAAGCTCTCATATCCCCCTCCCTAATGAATAATCGAATATTTTGTTCTGAATTGAAATCTAGGGGGACAAATTGAGATTGCTCAAGACATTTAATGAAAATTGAAACTAAATTATTTTTCTGCACCCAAAAGCCATAGAAAAATATTTGAAAAATATAAAAGAAACTTTGTAAAAATAAAAACTATTTCCGTTAAAGCCTCGCGTGGATTTCTTTACCGCGTAGGGGATCGACCCACGAATGGAGAATGTGGGGATGGTCGGTGGAAATCCCTTGCAAGTTCCTCCCGGCTAAGTCCGATGGATTCGCTGACCAACAATAAGAGCGAAGGGTTCGCTGGAGGGTGTGGCGTAGGTTTGAACGCCCTACATATTTTTAGTTCACAAAATAGTCAGAATCGGTAATTATTTTTCGGGGAAGTTTGAGGTTCACTCGGATTTAAAATAAGGTGATTCACTTTCACCTGTCTTATTTAATTTAGCACTAGAGTATGTCATTAGAAAGGTGATGCGTACCGAAAGGAGAACTAGAAAAAACGAAATTCGAAAGAGGAAATAAAGGCGACAAATGCTTGTTATTTTTCGGTATCAACATTACTTAGGTCGCACATTTTGTCAAGAAACTTAAAAGTTAGAATTTACAAAACTATTATCTTTCCTACGTAGTAGGAAGCTCTCCTTGAAGAAAGGACAAGGCCTAAGGTCTTCGAGAATAAGTTATTTCGTAAAATATATGGTCCGAAAAAAGATGAGTCCACAGGAGAATTTAGGAGGTTACGCAACGCGGAATTCTGGAGCATGCGCACCCCGGTTAATATAATCGAAGTGATATCATCGCACGGGTGAAATGGGCTTGTAAAGTTGTTGGGCTCAGTATCGAACGAATTATTAAAAAGTTAATTAACGCCATGTCGATTGGTAAACATATGAGAGGTAGACCGAAACGTAGGTGGGAGGATTGAGTTATGGATGATATTATGAATTTGGATTTGCTTGATAGTCGGTGGACCGTGGTTTTTAGAGAGCGATTGGTGGTATCGGCATCAAATCTTTGGGTTCGCTAAGCCTTTTATTATTATTATTTCTGTTAAATCTGCTCTGGTTCCGTTAAACCTTCTTGGGTGCACCCAGTCCCTATAAAGTGGGTACCAGGCCTATCATTGAATTGAGGGATAAACCTGGTTGTTAAGCGTGGATGCTCACCTCACCGTATAGTTTGTCAAGAAACTTTACTTCCTTAAATGAAATATATTTTAATTGAGATATTCAAAACAAGACCATTTATGAATTTTAGTATAGTACAGGTTTATTTATTTTTATTTCCGTTAAAATTAAAAAAAAAAAATTAAAAATAGAAATCAGATATTATGCCAATTAGTAGAGGGTTTTTATGGTGCAAAAGGGGGATAGAAGCTTTTATTATTTTTAACTAGCTTATATGGGTACAGACATGTAAAAATTCTAACACGGGTGACCTCCGCAGAACTTATGATAGCCCAAAATCTCGAAATTTTAGGAATTCTTTTTCGCCTATAATTCGTAAACGCATTTACTCGAAAACGCTATAATAAAATAAATTAAATAACATTAAATTCTGCGTCAAATGAGAGCCACAACATAATACTTCGGTTAAGTGGTCTCGAAAACGCAGAATTTGATGCTCTCCAACTTCTATCTTGTGAGTTTTTCTCTTAGAGTACTAATTTTAATGCCACAGGCACATATATAAGTACTCTGTTTCAGTTTTTAACTAAGAAGGGGAGAGTTCACGATTTTCCGTCGCCGATTTCGATCAAATTTTTTTGGTTGTTTCAACATTGAAAAAAAGTCTTATGGACCTAGACGCTGAGAAAAAAACAATAAAACATGCTGAAAATGGTTTATTTTATATCTCGTGCCTGAATAATGATGACATGGTTTTTCCTGCTGAACATTTGTTTTTTTAAAGTTTATTAAAGGAAAAATATAAACATGAAAAATTAATTGGCTTTTGGTCAAATACATTTTTAAAAAGTCTATAATTTATTAAGTAATCTAGCCTCATAAATTTTTTCACACAAAAAATTATGGTAGATTTGGATACAGTACATCAAAGCCTTAATGTCGAAAAAAATCATCGAAAAAAAAAATCTAATTTTGAAAGCCACAAAATTACCTTTGTGTTTGTAGCTCTGTACCTCGTCTTCAGTTTATCCGATATCAACGTTCTTGGACTCGTTAAAAAGAGGAAAGTTTCTTCTTTCCATACATATAAAAAACTATTGTATTATCTTAAAACGTCTGTGTAAAAAAAAAGTTATTACCGTATACAATCAAAATTGAAATATTTTGCGGATATATAATAATATGATTGGACAATAAGATGATTTAATCATAACGATTTAAGTTTAATTCACTATGAGTCGTATGGAGGGAAGAATTCTCAAATATCCAAAATTCGGAAACACTGTCAAAACTCGGTGGATACTGGTCCTCCCTCCCCCTCCTCCTTCACAAGTTAGCAAAGACTCCAGAACTAAGAGTGCAGGTTGCCCCCAGAGAGGGTAATAGCCCAATTAGGGTTTCTCACAGTTCACATTTGATCGGCCCAGACAAATTCCCTCCTAATGTAGCCAGAGCTCTTCGAGGTATTATAACAGTTTAATCGCTTTCAGATACATTAAAAAACGGGTTGGAATACCATCTGTAACTAGTATTTATTGCAGCCCCGTCGATGCAGGCCCCTTTACAGGTTATGTCGATGGATCTATCTGTCTTCTAGGGTGTAAATGAACTCTTTGTCCCTTGTAATCCCTAAAGGTATGTACTTAATAAACTACAACTGTAATTAAATTTAAATATTAATCATTCCCTATATAAATATTTGTTCAATTCATAACTGCTTAAGTACACTGGCAACCAGCGTAGTGTATGAGAAACAGAATTGGGCCTTCTTCAGTGCCAATAAAAATGATCATTGTTACTCAAGGAGGTCTCCCATCCACTTCTTCTACATCCTTCTACTGATGTCGAATGGTTATGTTTATTGTGAAACCTTTTGTACTAAATCCATATGTGATCGTA
This sequence comes from Rhaphigaster nebulosa, assembly GCA_948150685.1. Taxonomy (NCBI): domain Eukaryota; kingdom Metazoa; phylum Arthropoda; class Insecta; order Hemiptera; family Pentatomidae; genus Rhaphigaster; species Rhaphigaster nebulosa. Next base: position 53,869,992 of record OX411307.1, on the reverse strand, counting down.
GGCGGTTAGCACTTACTATTCTTAATTACTAATATAAAAAAATCCAAGGAGTGATTTTTCGATTTATTGATCAAATTGCATCCATTAATGTTATACCAACAAAATAAAAATTATACAGCTCATAGGAAAAATGTAATATTCACTTCAATCAAAATTATCATTACCTATCGTAACTGATATGGACAAAGGTAAAAGGATTCCCTCTTGTATAATAAGAAAAGAGCGCACATTGAATTGAGTGTTTCGTTTACAAGGGGAGGAAACTCGAATACTGGGAAAATATGATATCAGATATTGGAAAGGTATAGCTTTATGTAAGCGGTCACGTTGAAGAGGTAGGAATTCGCTTTGTGGTAACATCACACAGAATTAAGCGAAATCCGCCTATGAAACCAGGGCTCTCTCTCGCATGCTTTGAGGATATAAAAATGTGAGCATTTATTGTTTGTGATAGTTTAATAATAAAAAAAAAAAAAAAAAAAAAAAAAGAAAAGTCCTAAGAACTCTGTGAGAATTATGTTTCGAGATGATGTAGGTTTAGTGGGGAATTTCAGCGGCTATAAATATATTTCAAGAAGATTAAAGAGCGTATGGGGCTGCACGCTACCCACCGACATCCATTGTCAGCCCTTAATAGAAGAAAAATTCCTTTACGATAACCGTTCGAAATAACTTTTATAGGAAAATAATTTATTTCTTTTTGGTATTAATGTATTTCTAGTGCAGTCAAAATGAAAATCATATTACAAATTAATAAATACAAACAAATCCCGCAGAATTATTAGTAAAGATCGGATTTTCGTGCAGAAAACAACTCAAAATATGCAAACAGTGCGGTAAAAAACCCTGGAGCATGCAAAAATTCATCTTTTTTTTTTTTTAATTTATAATATTTACACATGGAAAACTTATCTAATCTTGTTTTTGAGTTACAACCTCAGAATTAAAATTATGTGTAGACACGACAGAAAAGACCTAATTCTAATACAACAATCAATTCCGATTAATCTAAATTCTAGATGAAAGAGAAACATAAATTTAATAAATAAATAAATTTAATAAGGAAAAAATAATAAAATTAAATATTAATTAAACGATAAATATTTACATATATAACTATGTATCTAGTATGGGAGGGATATTTCGTTCAAACGTTCAATTGTATGTCATTAAAATCGAAATAATCTAATTTAGCCCAAAATGTGCAAAAATGAAATATTAAATTTTTATACATTATAACATAGATCGTTAATCAGATGGATAATCGGGTTTAAAGGTGTTAATGCCACCACATACTGTAGAGCCAAACGCCTAGAATGGCTTCGCTTAGTTCCAATAATGATTGATTAATAAAATATTACGGTAGCTTACGAAGAAACGATTCATTTGTAACAGTCCAATAACAGTAAATATAATGTTAAAAGTTCTAAGGCCATCTTCTCCACTTTATTAATTATTGGGAATCGAATGAATTATTATTATTTTTTTTTTTTTGCTCAAAATAAAACAATAACATGCTCAAAATTAGAGCTAACGAATTGAGAGTGGTTCCATTTTATTCAGCGTGAAAAAAACTATTAAAATAAGGCCATTTAAACCACTTTTTTATTAATACGATATAATGAAAAATAAACTACCGACAAACCAAGTATAAAAGCTTACTTCATACTTCAATTATATTTTTTATACTAATTTGATTTTTAATCCTTAGTTATTTTTTCAAAATATGTTTAAACAGGCCGTTTACTTCTTAAATAAAAATTACAAAATTTATACAAGTGTTGATAAAAATTGATAGAGATGATCAGAATCTTTTCACAGTTTACCACTTGTTATATTTCACTTCTGAACAATTTTGGAAGGCAAGTAAATTTAAATTTTTTTTTACGTCCCGTTTGTGTAAATTCACAAGCTGGACTGATGAAGATAATATGGATAAGTAAGATGGAATTGAATGGAGAATTTAAGTAAGACTGAATAAAAAAAAGATATAAATAAACATTTACATGAATTGAAATTAACAGCTTGTCTTCAAATATTTTGATACAATAACTAAGGATTAAAGATCAAATAGGTAAAAAAAATATAATTGTTTACTTTAAGGTTTCATATTTGGATTGCCGGTAGTTTATTTTTTAGCATATCAAAAAGTCGTTAAATGACCACATTTTTATAGTTTTTTTTTTTTCCACGATGAATAAAATTGTGCCACTCTCAATTTGCTTGTTCTAATTTTAAGGTTTAGCGGTTTGAGTTTTATTTAAAGCAGAAAAAACAACACTAAAAAATAAGAGTTATATTTAATTTAAATTTTTTTCACTCAGAGGTGATTTTTATTTTTTTTATCAAATAAATCAGAGTAATGTCCTAGCCAAAATAAAAAAAAAAATATTTTCAAATTATATAAATATAAACCTAATCATAATTTGATTTTTTCTCTAAAGAAAATAATTCTCAATTTCAATCCCTGCTAAAAACTGTGCAGTTCATACACGACCGGTCGGAGTGATTGGATTTCAACATAGCGTGATGGAGTTTAAGGCCGATAGAATTCCACCTGCTCCACCAAACTCCATAAAATCCACACATGATTTCACACTCACGGTCGTTCCACGTTCCATTTGGCGTGGAGTGAACATCAGTGCCCTCCTTTAACGTAATCCCTGCTCCGCACCAGGGGCAAACCGTTTGTCAAACAACTTGCCCGATGTTTTTGTGAAGTTTGAAATGTAAAAGTAACGGGGCATCCACAAACATGGCAAACCATTTGACGAATCATTTGCCAAATGTTTTTGAAAATATGTGGTTTAAAAACAAAAGTTAGGCAGAACAAATTTTGAATCAAAACAATAAATCCAATTAACAACCAAAAGTTATCAAGTTATGAGTCATTAATTATTTCAATATCAACTTTAAAGTAACAATTATAAAATCCAACATTTCCTACAGTGTGGTTTAACTAATTAAGTATTCCTAACGTAAACCTGGGTCCACTCTATATAACAAAAGACTAATTTTATAACAATTTCGTTGTACAACTTTCTAACATTTCATTATATAACAATTTTGTTGTATACATTTTTTATTGTAAAGAGCAAGAGAAGTCTAATTTGCCAATATGAACTTTTTTGTTGCTCTTGGGGTCTGTTATCACCGCCATAATTATTTCTCCTGACTTACGGGACACCCTGAATATAGTTCAGCCGCAAAATGTGATTCTTCTGTATTTTTTACCTAGATCAGTAATAAACTTCTGAACTATTAACGGTATCGTCATGGGAGTGTTATCACTCGATCTAGAATCGAAAATGCTATGAGAATCGATACCTCACTCGACTAAATTTTTGCAAGTTATTTTGGGAATATCCCCTTTCCCAGGGAAGGTTTTCTACCATAAATTTGGGCGGACTCTGAGGATTTCGATTCTTACTTCCCTGACGAAGTTATTACTGCCGTTTCACGAATGTACAAATTTCGTTGTTTATTTCGTCTATGTTTTCTATACTATTTGCGAAATGGATATCGACGAGGATTTTTCGAAAGATTTTATATCATAAGAGATTGCATACGGGAGGAATTTTATGGTTTAATGGGGTCCAAAAGCTCAACTCTACCTGACCGAGTAGAGCTAATTATAGTCGTGATGATGACCTTTTTGTAATAAATTGGAAGCCTATTAAGGCTCTCTTGTAAAAGTTGAATAAGTCGGAAATGGTGAGTTTTTTCCCGTTGATAGTCTTGGATAGCAGATTTTGTTCAACAGGGATAAGTGGAATATTATGTTGGTGATTTCGACAGTGTTTTAAAGAATGTTACATATGTAATACAGACGGATGAAAGAAAAGGAATATGAATTCTTCAAAAAAATGGAATAAAGACATGATGTAATAGTGGTTTCCTGGTGCAAAGTTATTCTACCTGACATTAAATATAAAGGACGGGATGAATATCACCGATGAGGAGGGAGGCCTTGGTATCTAAAGTACTATCGTAATGGAAGAACACTCAACCTCCCGGCAAAGATCCATCAAGCTATTTTCTTACTTTGAGGCAACTTATCTATGCATCACATCCATCCAATATTGTTAAGAGCTGTTCATAACTTTTTGACGAGGAAGAATTATCATTACCGTTAAAATCTATTTACCTTGCCGGTAACTTGGAAAAATCTTTTTCTTTTTTAAACAATACTTAAATTATGTAAGCAATCTGTTAAAAAGTAAGCATGATTTAAAAAATAAAATAATCAATCCACTTTACTTAAGTCAGTTGAAAGTATCACGTCGATAAAATTAAATTAAAAACGCAAACATTTCATTTTGTTTCATAATTTATTTTTTTTCCTGAAAAGTTTTGATCTTTTAATATTTCTATTTTATAAAAACCCAGCCATCGCTGGCTTCAATCAATACAGGTGAGGCGACTGAGATAGAAGCGCTGGGATCTCCTGAAGTCCCGCTTTGCCCTTTACAAATGAGGGACAAGACCCTCCCCCCCCCTCCGGAGATAGCTATCTACGCCTACGATAATGTTCCTTAAATATTTAAAATTATCACAGCTCTTCAAGGCGTGAGTACTAGTAATACCTGTACTATACTGTTTTCGGATTGTTCCTAAACACTTTTACTGACTTCGTTTATACTGTACGATATTTATTTTCAGGTAGCAAATAAAATAATTTTTACTTCCTGGTAGGAAGTATTGTAATTGCAAAAATTTTCGGTTTCCAGATTTCAGCAGAAATATCCCCTTTGACCATCCCTGAATCCATTTTGACTAGTTTCGTCGTGATGTCTGTACGTAGGTTCGTTCGTATCCCGCATAACTCAAAAACGGATAGTCATAGAAAGTTGAAATTTTGTATTTGGGATTGTTATAATATCTAGTTGAGCACTTCCCTTGTTGGTCACTTCATGATCACTGGAAGTGACTTTACTTGACCAAGTGAAGTGCAATTGACTTTGCCGCTGTTGAGCATGCTAACTAGAGACACCAGATGTCAGGACGGACAGCTATGATAGCTAAGAAGATAATAGAGTAGACCGTGATCAACATGGAATCATTTGAACAATTAATTTTAAATTAATAGATTTTTCAAATGGTTATCTATCAATTTTAGAAATAAAACTACTGCGTCTAACACATCCTGAATTGCGACTCAAGGCATCGTCACACGTAACTGACGCCAATAGACGTCGCGACGCCGAGTGTCGTTTTTGAGATACTGGTATCTTCAGAATCTAGCAGCCAAATAGTGATTCAGGATCACTTTTTGAGCCACCGATTTATAATTTAATAGGCGTACAACGAAGTCATGTGGTGTCCTCATCAGATTTTTTTTTTCTGCGTTAGATCAGGTTTAACTGGATTCGGATATTGACAGTGCAATGCCTTACCTACTGAAAAGCCCCTTCCCCAGCATCAACATATACGCAATACTAATTTATAGCAAAGCTTTTGAATGAAATGTGAAATGATTCGTTATAAAAGGTATAAATAATTTTTTGAAAGCGTGTAACATTTCTGGATCATTTGGATTCCGCCAGTGTAATTCCAGTTTACATAAATTAGCGGGACAGATTGGATGATAGGGGCCATGATGATGACTGCACCATAATGATGGCAACCCCTCCCCTAATCTGCAATTTAATCAACAAAATAAATTCCCGGGGCCGGCAGCTGATGGCTGACTATAAATATTCCTGGAGGTAATCCATCATAGGCCGGACCAACAGGTGTACTACCCCTCTCGTTGGATAGCTACCTACCCAACTTAGGAGGACTTCACTTCTCCAAAATTGTAAGCCAAGCTTCCTCAATACTTAAATATTTTAGCAGTCATTAAGGCGAAAGAAATCAAGTGCTGCATGTAAGAATAAAACGAAGAAATAAATAGGAATTTTTTTCTGCAAGCAGATGTTATAATCATTAAACATCTATGTATTAAATTTCTATAAATATAGTGGACCCTCTTTATACTGCGGATATAGCGCTGGTCCTAATCTTTGATTAATCTTAAAAGAAACCGTTTACAGAAAAATAGGATATGCACATCCTAAATTGAATTTAACCCTCTCGTGCCAACCGAAAGTATCTTTTTATTTTATATTTATTTGTATTGATTTATTTTGAGACAGAGTTCTATCAATGCGAACATTAAGACGTCATCACATGCACTATACACTATATATCATACATCAAATAATAATAATAATATTATAAAATAATATAAAATTGTTGGCTCTTATCGAAAATGTTACGAACAACGATAAAACTTCGTTGGCATTAAATGGGTTAAAATCAAAATGTCTCTCAAATTATCAACCGCTTTTAGGAAAATGAGTCTGAGAATAGAAGTTAGTGACGAGAAGTGTTTAAACTTTAATACCTTTTTGAAACAAGGCCTTTTAATCGCATACGCTGTGGTACCTCTTGAACAACCGATTGAAGAGGAAGACAATGAAGAAGATATTAGACCTACATGCAACTGAACTGCTTTTTAAGATTTGTCTTCGGTAGCTCGAGGCGGTCTCACGTGTCACACCTTTACTGCAAGTTAAAGTGGCTCTTCCCCTTCAATCGCAGAAAATATTTCCTTGGATCTTCCCTATACCGAATCATCAAATCCCAGCACCCTTCCTACACCTATAGTCTCCTACAATTCAAATCCTCTTTTCACTCACAGGAAACAAGATCGCGCCTTTCCGACCTCTATATTCCTTCCCACAAAACCAAAACATTCTGTTCCTTTCTTGTCCGCTCCATTGTCCGTTGGAATTCCCTCCCTTCCAATATTCGCCATTCTTCTTCTCAAATTCCACTTTTTCAATACCTCACTTCTCAAAAAGACGCTGTCTAATCATGACATTTTAATTCAAGATTAATATCTTGATTAGTAGTAAATAATTATCATAGAAAGTTTCAACTCTGTGAATCATTTCATTATTTTTATCATTTGTAAATCCTCCAATCATGAAATTCTGTTTAGATTTGAGTATTTGTTTTTAAAATTGTTTTAACTCTGGATTGTTTCATTTTTTTTTTTCGAGGTTCTTTCTTTATTTCTTTTCATTTTTTATCAGTAAAATTATATTTATTTTATTTGTTTACCAGAAGAATTTTTTTTCGTTATTTATATGTTGTAATTGAGATTATTGTAAATATTAATTGACTTTTGTTAATTTAGTCTTTGGCCAGACATTTTTTTCTGTTTTCTTTTTTAATTGTACATACTTGTTATTCTTAAGGGACCTAGTCCCAGATTGTAGACTCCTTGTATCCTCTCTCATCTTCCCCCATTTTGATTACGGCTGCGCGCGTTGTGTACGGTGGCCTCTCGTTGGATCTCGGGGGCAGACTAAAAACTAATAATCAACAGCTTCATAAGATTTGTTAATGGGAACTCGAGGCTTTCCCGTGTTTCCCACCATTATGTTGAGTTAGGGTGACTCTTTCCCTCCTACCGTATACAATATTTCCTTGGCTCATTCCTTTTCCAAATAATGGACAACTATCGCCCTTCCTATGCCTAAAATCCCCTCCTATTTAGGTCACCTATCCACTCCCTTACCACCAGATCTCTACCTTCTGACCGATATACCCCTTTTCATAAATAAATTTCAACAATCCTTTATTGCACGTTCCACCACTTTCCGGAATACCATGTATATATTTGATGTGTTTCTTATTTCTTATCTATTAGGTATTTTGGCCAGACGTAGTACATGTTATTTTATAAATATCTATTATTCTAAAGGGATTTTGTGCCAGAATAAAGTTGTTTATATATATATATATATATATATATATATATATATATATATATATATATATATATATATATAGAGAGAGAGAGAGAGGGAGAGATAAAAAAATAATTAGGATCATTGGGACATGCAGGAATTTGTGGAAATGAACAAGCTGGCAAGTTAAAAAAGTCGGCATTAAAAAATTACCCCTTGCAGTTTGAGTATTCTTCATCGACTATTTCGCCTACTAATCGATATCTCATGTCCAGTCCAGAGGCAACTGCTTACCTGATGATTTCCTTGCAGGTAAGATGAAGCGTCATGAGAGGAAAAGACCGCTTGAACGAAACTGTTGGACTGATGGAGTCGGCATCCGACTTCTCTATCCAACAGATAAACCAGTGCGTGTAGTTTTTCTCCTCACGTCTACTCCAGTTTTGTTCTTCAACATTACCTACAGTAATCATGAGCGACTTTAGGCATTGTACCCGCGATTTTTTAGTGAAGTGTATAAGATCCATCTATGGAAAGCTAAATCAAAAGAATGTGGAGATCGTGGAAAAAAAAAAAAAAAAAAAAATCGTTTACGGTATGTTTGTATAAATATATATTGCGCGGTTATAGTAGTATAAGAGGGACAACGAAAAATTATTTATTTTTCGTAATGATCCAGAGTGCTTTAAGCTGGTTTTAAATGAACGTGAAAAGTGAATGGTCTGAATATGAAATGAATAACTTAAAGAGATTCAACGCTAATTTGGCAGGGAATCCCCCTCCCTCCTCCAAGGCATATTACCAAGACTTAATGGGAACATTACATCAAATCTGATCTTGTTAATTTGAATTTCGATGAAGTTCTATGGTGATCTAATTCTCAAATCTTTAAAAAGATTAAAATATAACTATTATTTAATGTGTAGTACATACTGCAATTAAATTAGTAGGATATAGTCCAATTAAATTTACGGATTCTATTCACTTTTTTGGGAGGGGGAGGGGCTCAAAGAATAATATTATGAATATATACTACCTAAGTCGCTTTAAAGTAATATTTAATTTTATTCATTGGAGTAAAAACTTTTTCAGGAAAGTTAGAAAGAAATCTCAAGTTTCTTCTTAAAAAAAGAAATGCTTCCATTCCTTAATTATTTTCTAGATGTTTTTTATTTTTTCTTACTTACATAATTAAAAAAGTAAGCCAACACCGATTCAAGTTTAAAATTACAAGCATTCTTATTTTATGTATATAAATTTCATTTCCTAAACAAAAAGTTTTTCTAATAAAATCTCAAATATAATATCTAATAAAAATTTGAAACAGAGAAATTTTCGGTATATGAAAATTCAACTTTATTTATTAACTTCAGTATTAAGTAAACTTAGGATTGCTATTATAGGCATTGAACCTCAGGATTCGTTAAGCCCTTTTATTTATTTATAAATAATATTCCTTCATCCTGGCATTTAAATAAATAAAAAATAAAAACAGCATGTCAAATTTCATTTTATTTTCTCATGAAAACAAAACTTAATGATGACTTTTCATATTATTTTGATTATAATTTTTGTTAAAAATAACTGATAAATTTATGTTAAATTTAAAATGATTAAAGTCAGTTTTTCAATTTTTTTTCTTTTTTTGTATACTAAAAAAAATTGTTTTTTTTCGGTTAAAATATTTTGGGTTACAAATTAAAATAATTTTTTTTTTTTTTTTTTTTTTTTTTTTTTTTTTTTTTTTTTTTTTTTTTTTTTTACAAGTTTCCATTTTTTGGAAGTTTTTATAAATTCTTCAATAATAAATATTTAATGACAAAATAATAATAAAGATCTATTGTTGTAATTTAATTAATAATTATATTTGTTTCAAATGCAGTCTTGTAATATTTGCTATTAAATCTTTTTTTGTAATTCATTAACATTGAATAAAAAATAATTTCATATTTTAACACTTTTGTTGAATATTTTTGACATTTTTCACTCCATACAACCATTTTTATGATTATCATGAATGATTCTGACTTACGCGGAACAACTTTTTTCAAAGCTCTTAATCTTTATAATGTGCTATGGTTTATGAGCGAGAGTTGAATTATATTTGACACTATAAACAAAATTCTAAAGGCCTCAACATAGTTCTTCAGCGGTAGATCCTATAACCCCCTAAGCCTCAACAGATGAGCAAACGTGCTTTCTAAGGTGTTAAGGGGATCTGGTATACGACTGATTTCGGGAGTAGAATGTAAACATTCTGTAGATTGTTTTTTTGAGGGTGTCTTGTTTTAGAATATATATATATATATATATATATATATATATATATATATATATATATATATATATATATATATATATATATATATATATATATATAGTGAAAGATCTATGAATAATTATATCGTGGGACCCTACGGAAACGGGAAATCAGTTATTATATGCCAATATCTTGAATAACACAAGTGCTACAATTTCCCCACCCCCCCAAAAAAAGGGTTGAGAACTATTTCCCGACCCCTAACAGCTAATAAAGGCCTTAAAACTTGCGAAATTTGGGGGAAACTTTCCAGGAAGACTACATGTAGCGACACTAATTTGATAATCAAACTCGGCCTAACTTTCCCCTCATTTGCCACAACAGCATCATAACTCCGCGAGACGCCTTTGAACGTATTAACTGTTGAAACTCTTTAGCGGTAAATTTTTAAAAGTAATTCTAGCTTCTACGAAATTTACGTAACCGGAGGAGAATGTTATTAGTTGAAAAGTCGAGCGGGTTTTCCTTAGTAAATGGCTAATCGAAATTCGTTCTCCACAGGAAGTCTAGATTCTACGAACGTACGTAACTGGAGGAAAATGTTATTTGTGACCAATTTGTCGAGCGGGTTTTCCTCAGCAAATGGTTAATCGAAATTCGTTCTCTCAGGAAGAAGTAAAATTTTATTTTACTTTTTATTTATTTTATTTTTTATTTTACTTTTTATTTTATCAGGAAGAAGTAAATTTTTATTAAATAAAATTACGTAATCTATGAAACTTAAAAAAAAGAAAGAAAAAAATCTACTGTCAGCCCTGGGATAGTAGTAAATAGAATCACATACACAGTCACTTTTTTGTTTTACAGCTGCGGTGCTTCGCCTATCCACAAGAATAAATGATGGTAGATTGTCGATAAGAATATTAGAAGCAAGAGTGCCAAAGAGGTCTGTGCCGGAGTGTCAGATAGATCAAAGAACTTAATAGACCGTAAAGCCCGAAGGAAATTTTGTAAAAAAAAATAAATATAATATATATATTTAATGAATCCAAAAATAGTTTTGTTGTTAACTTATTTCACCTATTATATTAAATTTACCTGTGCTAGGGTAACCCTTAACCTACACTCCGGCACAGACCTCTTTGGCACAAATAAGCATCTTCAAAACATGTAATTCATCTTCTGGGTATCATACTATCCACTCACTCTTTACCCTTATTATTTACCCTTCAGAGCGAACCTTTGCTTATAAAAAACGCTGCATATTAATACAAAATTAAAAGTTTATTTGAATTTAATATGTATATATTTCTTAAAGGCTTTGGTATAATGATTCCAAAACACTTTATACTTTTCCTCTATCTTCATAAATGGCCGAGATATGGCCATACGAAATCTTCAATCGGCCGCCATTTTGAAACGAAATGGCGGATGATTATATCGAACTCCGTGGATTGGATCCTGGGTTGGCCCGCGACTTTGATGCCAAATATAAAAAAAAAAAAAAGAAAAAAAAAATCGGCACAGTAGTCTCGGAGAAAAGCCGTGGACGGACGATTTTTTTTTTTTTATTCGTTTTTTGATTCTATGTGTATGTATCTTGAAACGTAAAACATCAAATTTCGAGAGTAGTGGGTCAAATTATTTAGTTTCTTGATCGATTACATAGGTTTATTACTGAAAATAATGATCTAAATTTGGCATTAATGTTTTTCATAGCTCAAATAATGATCTAAATTTGGCATTAATGTTTTTCATAGCTCAAATAATGTATATAACCCTCTAAGATTAAGCTGGCATTGGCCGGTTCATGCGCCCTTACTGCGCCTCTTCTGGCTTTCGTTACTGTGACTGGGGCCCGGCGATATCAGCCGTAGTTTTACTTCTTTTAGAATATAAATTTTCTATTTATATTTCTTTTGGTCCTGTCATGAATAAGGAATATTTTTATTACTATTAATTTGTATAAATTTAAGTAAGAAGTTATCAAACTTTTTTATCTGGCGGCATACTGAAATTATTAAATGAAATTCCCGGCACCCCTGTCACTATAATTTTTTTTTTTTTATGGCTATTTTAGAGTTAGTAAAACTTTGAAGGATAAAAAGTAGAAAATAGAAACATGAATAACATAGAAATGTAATTAAAAAAAGCAATATCAATTTTTTTTAATTGAACTGTAAAAATCCTTACTTTCATTTTATATTAAAACCGTTGGTGAGAGAGGAGGGATGGAACGTTTACAACTCTCTGAGAACTCCTCTTCTTCTACTTTCGGCAAGAGCTCCCAGAGGTCTTCACACTTGCGAGTTTCACTCTCGAGAGAATCGAGTGAAAACCAAGCTCGTGTAAACGCACCTTTTGAACACTTTTCATAAAAACTTCATCTATTATTTTTATTTTACTTTATCTCTATTTTTCTAAATTTGTCTCATCGTGTAATTCTTTTTTTTTTTTTTATTAATTTTTAATTTTAGGCTTGTGCTCTTTCATTCCCATTATTATTATTATTCAGTTTTCTCTCTTATATAACAAATTATGCATCAACTTCCTCTCATCTTAACATTATTGCTATCATTAATTTGTTGTTGGTTTTTTCATATTTTTTTCTTGTTGCTTTTAATTTTTAATTCTTATACTTTTTTTTTTTTTTTACTTGTTTTGTCATTTTATGCACTTAATGCTAAAGACACAACTAATATTAAAGATAGTATGAAATTGGTTATATAGCCATTTAATCATTAGCGTTGGGCAGGACGCTGCAACTGGGGCACCGGTCAATTTCAATAGGCCAAGCGAGACTGGAGAATCACAAAGGGAGCCCGATGTGATGAAGCCTTTTGATGTTATAAGCAAAGCCGATTTCAGGCCACAGAGACCCGTTGGTTAATTTCGACGTGGCAAACATTGACCAAAGCTCAATTAAACCATCATTGAAAGTAGGTATGAGCAACAGTGGAGCCGTCAGCTCAATTTGACAGCTACGAAGTCACTTATTTCACCCAACGCTAACACCTCCCTCCCGGTTTGAAACTGATGGGAAAGATGCGGAAATGGAAGAAGGCCCGGCTGCTACAAGGTTAGATTGAAATGGGTAGGGTTTTCACAAAAGGAAATTAGGGAAAGCGATAAATGAACCCGTTTCCAAGAGGCACGCCCTCCGAGTCCTAAAACAGAACGAGGTCATTTCTAGGGATGGTAATATGTTTGAAAGAACGCCATTTCGGCATGACATACTATCATGGTTTATAAAATTAAAAATGCTTTTACTTACTTTGTATTTAGCAATCGGCCAATTATTTTCATCTTCATACAAAATATCAGCACCAGGGGGACGAGACATGCTCGGAAATCATTTTATTTATTTAGTTACGTGAATGAAAAAATACAACAGTTATACTGGATGTCCCCCAAGTCACAGCAATATTTTAAGAGGAGATAGTAGACCTCGAGAGCAATAGAACAGTTCAAATGGACCATGGTCCGATTACACACAGAAAAGTAGAAAATTTAAGTTTTGTGTTATTATTAAGTTATTATAAGTAAGTCGCAGTTGCCATTTTTTAAGTTGTAAATTTGATAAGAAGCGATCACTCAAAAACTATTCGAGGTAATTAAGTCACCCCTCTCCCCCACAATAATATGAAAATTCAAAAAGTTGAAAACCTACATCAAACTGCGAAAAATGTGGTCAAACATTTTGGTCAAAGGGTTACTAAAATTTAAACCAATTCCAATACCTTCAATAAATTCAGAAATTGGGATTTTATCGATAAAATGTTGTGTTTGAATAGAAAAGAAAATTATTGTAGGCGGAATCCGGTCAAAATCGTTGGTAAATTTTAGATTTTGCCTCCATCTCCTCCCCCCCCCCCTCTCCTAAATAAGAGCGTTCCTCTGAGATAAAAAGGACTACACCGATAGATTTCTGGGTCCCCAATACCCTTATTCTAAAAGTTTAAATAAAATCCTTCCGCGGGGTTTTCGAGAACTAGTTTGCATGCTGACAGACAGAAATTGCTCGCATTACAGAATAGGATATCACATGTCAAATGTGAAGCGACTGCCATATAGGGGATTGATAAATGGAACATTTTTACCAAATCACCCAGTCTATACTAATACAAATATTCATGCATATCTCATATTATTTAAATTTGACAATGAATGACAAATTATTTATTTATTGTTTAGGTCACAAGAAGAAAGAGGAAACGCTTCAGATGATGCAACCAATGATAGGTAAGAAAAATAGATAAGGACGATTTTTAGCGATTGGTGGAATTAATTAAGTGGAATTTTACAGGAACATAAAGTCAGACATTTTCTTGGTCCATATTACTTACATTTTTTTGTTCTTAAAAAAGTTAATCATCATTTTCTGATCATTTAAATATGAATCATCTAATAAAATTGTGGCAGCTTTTCATAAAAAAATAAAATAAAAATAAATTGTTAATGCGTTAAATATTGAGACTAAAAATCTGACATTTTTTAAAAAAGAAATCCACTATATTTTCATAAATATACATAATACAGCTTTCTTAAAACAAAGTAAATAAAAAAAATTAAAAAAAAATCCGTTTGGGCTGAAGCCAATAGAATAATTAATTCTATGAGGTTGGAATGGGCAATCATGGCAAATCATGTGAGACCGCACTACATCATTTGGTCTCCAAAATAGAGAAAAGTCTAGCCGAAAAAGAAATTATGGCAGGCATCTTTGTGGATATTGAGGGTGCCTTTGATCGGACTCCTTATGATACTATGGCAAAAGCCTTAGAGAGGAAAGGGGTAGGACCATTAGCTTCTGAATGGATTAAATCATTTCTGAAAGGAAGGCAACTCAAATCTGAATTAGGACATGCGAAGCTATGGATTAGACCTGGATGGGGGAGAGGGGCTGTCCACAGGGAGGAGTACTGTCCCCACTCATGTGGTGTTTGGTTGTGGATTTTATACGCAGGGATATGCAGACGATATCGCTGTTCTAATAGGGGAGATTATCTCCGGACTGCTCATAATAATAAGGGACCTTCTGAAAGAATGGTGTAAAGATAATGGTCTTGGCATCAACCCCCAAAAAGTTAATCTTTGTACCTTCACTAACAGAAGGAATGTGATCATCAGACCGCCACGTCTTGATGGCACTCTGATAAACATCTGCAGTGAAGTTAAATATCTAGGAATTACCCTTGATAGTAAGCTAAAATGGCTTAGTCATATCAGTAAGGTTAGCACGAAGGCACTTCGCTGCATATGGGCATGTAAGGGAGCTGTGGGCAAATCTAGGGTTCTGAAACCCAAAATTACCTTATGGCTATATAAGGCGGCGATCAGACCTATTGTACTATATGCTGCAATTGTGTGGTGGCATAGGATTAATGCTAGTAGGCTTCGAGCCATACTGGGCAGACTACAAAGGCTGGCGTGTCTTATGACGACTGGCGCCATGAGCACTACTCCCACTACTGCAATGGATGTCCTTTTGAATCTAACACCATTGCACCTGGAGATTGAGGCGCAGGCACTGAGCACTGCGTAAAGATTTACGAAATTAAGGACAAGATCCAAATCCCTGGTCTAGCAGGGACATGGGACTCTGTTTAACAGGATTGATCAGGATGAGGTTTCAGGGGCGGGTATCTGGAGGATGGATAAGCCTAGAGAGGGAATGTTCACATCCTTAGGTAGGCATACCTCTGTCTTTCAGGTAGAGGTATTAGCAATTAATGTCTGTGCCCAGTTCCTTATTGAGGAGGGCGTTAGAAACAGACTAATTACAGTCCACACAGATAGCCAAGCTGCTATCGGGGCTTTGAGTGGTTATGCGACCCAGTCAAAGTTGGTAGAAGAATGCAAAGTTAATCTTAACAAACTGTCTGAAACCAACAGGTTAAGGATTGAATGGGTTCCTGGGCACTCGGGAATTTTGAGGAATGAAAAGGCTGATCACCTTGCAAGGAGAGACTCTGATATGAAGCCTTGTGCACCAGAGCCCATATATGTCATAAGCCTTAGCTATATTCCAGCCTTAGTCATATGCCAAAAGGCGTATTAGAGTGGTTGTAGGCAATAAAGTTAAGAACTACTGGAAAAACACTACTCAAAAGAAGCGAGATTCTTCTGTTTATGGATAGATGTAACCTTAGGAGGGTGACGGGACTATATACAGGACACTGTCAACTGAACAAGCACCTCCACAACATGGCGCTAACTGAGTCACCGACACGTAGACTATGTGGGATGGAGGACGAAACGGCTTTCCACATAATCTGTGAATGCGATGCTTTGACAAGGGTGCGGTGCCTCCACTTTGGTTGTGACCGGATCACTGACCCTGAGCTCTGCGAGATGATGGACCCGGTGAGTCTACTCAGATTTGCAAAGGCTACTGGCCTGTTTTAAACGGTTTAGGCCAGCGCACAATAGGCCGCGGTGCACATAAGCTGGGGTAAAAAAAATTTTAAAAAATCGTTTCGTGACCCTCTTTTTCCAAGTCAGCGATATATATATTTCGGCCTTAATCAAGACTAAGCAAAACAAGATAACCACTAAAGTATACAACTATGAAAATTATTATTATATATGAAAATTTGTAAAATGAAATATGAAAAAACGAAAATTGAAATAATGAGAAATGAACCAAAGAATAAGATATGAAAGAAATGTTAGAATTCAAAAAAATATATAAGCAAATATAACAAAACGTATAAGATAAATAAGCCAAAATAATATGCAGTATAACAGCAAATAATATGATGTCATGATACGATAATCTTAAGTTAATATCATATACAAGGAAAAATAAATAAAGATAGAGGCACGATAAAAAAAGAAAAGGGGGTTTGGTGAGAAGGAGAACAATAAAATAAAAAGAGACACATAACGACGAGTCCAGAATTCTAGACCAAATCCGATGAAATCATATACAGTAAGGCTCTCGCAACGGAAGAAGGGTACAATTGGTGCTAAATACGTTAGAACGCAGACAAAGAACTGCCTCAATTAAGTTCTGGATTAACATAAAATAAAATGATTACGGGCGTTGTGGTATATTTCTAGTAACGAGGCGAAAATGTGATTCATTGACATGATAGAAATAAACAGTAAGTAATGAGTTATGAATATTACAAATGTGGTATTCCAGAGCAATGAAAATAAAAAAAAGGTAAATGATGGAATGATAGATAAGACATTGTTTAAATAATATATATATATATATATATATATATATATATATATATATATATATATATATATATATATATATATTTTCTTTTATTTTTAGGGTCATGTATTTATAATTTCCATGCTTCAATAGGCATACTACCTGTATAGTAATGTTTTGGTTGGATAATATAATAATAAGATTGATTTTTGAAGAAATATAAACCTAGCAATACACAAAATAAAAAGTATATATATAGTAAGTGCTAAGTATTTTTAAGTTGAAAATGATCCCATAATCGTTCGTTATGTAACTTGTATATAGAAAAATAAAAAAAATATTAGAAATATGAAGGGAATTATTAAACTTCCCGTGGAACAAATTATTTATTTATACATAATATTTTATTTATTTATTTACATTTATTATTTATACATATTATTTATTTGTTGTTTAGATATTCACAAGATGATATAGAGGCAACAGATAGAGAAGCAGAAAGGTATGAGAAAAAAAGGGTGATTTAATGATTACATAAATTACAATATATAGATATAAGAACAGTACAATCCAATATCATGGAAAGAAAGGGTCTGTGATTTAAAGCTGAATGTGAGTCCACACTAAGTAACAAAATAGTTACTAACTATAATAACATTTTACCTATTGTATAACATTTTGTTATATAATAAGTCTGTTGTATAACTTCGTTATTTATTTACTTTTACTTTTACAGGTCTTATCCCTCAATGGGCTGCTTGGTTAAGTCAGAGCGTTCCTCCACTTCTCTCTTTTCTACCAGTCCTCCTCAAGTCCCCTGCCGCCATCTCTTCCACGCAGTCCTTCCACCGGGTTCGGTGTCTTCCTCTCCTCCGTCTTCCTGGCTGTTCCAATAGCAGAAGTCTCTTCGGCCACCTACGTTCTGTTGTGAGCTGGCAGTGCCCATCTCATCGCAGCCTCTTCCTTCCAATCCTCTCCGGAACTCTCTCGGTCACTCCTAACCTGCCTCTAATCTCCTCATTCCTGCCTCTATCCAGCCGGGTGATCCTCAGGCATCTCCTAGAGAAATCCATCTCTGCCGCTTGTAATTTGGAGTAGAGTCCTGGTTTAAGTGTCCAGGTCTCTGCGGCGTAGCTGAGGGAGGGCTCAACAATACTTCTAAAAATCCGCCTTGTGTTGTCAGTTGAGATGACCGTGTTCCAAAAAACTGGGTGCAACATTCTAGTCACCCTTCTTGCCAGACCAACTCTCCTCCTAACATCGGGTTCTGACGTTCCATTCCCATCTATTGCTGGCCCCAGGTATTTGAAGGAATCTACCCGCTTGCATATGTCCCGTTAATCTGAAGGTCCGTGGCCTCTTTGCAGTTTACTGCCAGGTATTCGGTCTTATCAAAATTTATTTGTAGACCCCACAGGCTGTATTTTTTTCCAGAGCCTCCAGTGCATCTTCCAGGCCATTCCTGCTATATGCGACCACCGCTTGGCCGTCGGCAAAGAAAAGCGAGAATAGCACATGCCCGTTGATGTCTATGCCTTTTTCCTTCCCAGCGCGCACTCCACTCCTTTACTGCCTGTTGCACATAAATTTTAAACAGGTTTGGGGAGATACTGTATCCCTGCTTAAGATCTTTGGATGCCGAAAAAGGTTCAGACAAGCGACAGCCGAACTTCACCTTGTACTCGTCCTAACTGTACAGACATCTCATTGCATTTATTAAGGCATCGCTTCGTTATTTAAAAATAATATATACAATTTTTCATGCGACTTTATATTAATGTACAACTTTTATAAAACCTGTTAAGGTTCGTACACCATTGCGATCCGATCCGCATATGCGGCGAGCGCGAGCAGCATGTTTTCTCTATTTCTACGTGAGCAGAGATCAGATAAGAGACTTCGGCACGGTAGCGTGACAGGTTTGTTGGTTTTCGCACGCATCTGGTTATTGTTTATTAAGATAATTGAAAAATTTGACTAAAATACAACATTTCAATTAATATCTTGATGTTATTATATTTTTAAGAAGTTGGTCGAGGGTGCAGAGATGCGTAGCCTGGGTTAGGGCGAAGGGGGCGGCCGCCCCGGGGGCCAATATGCCCGAATATAATTTTGAATAATTTATTTGTTCCCCTTCTTTCTTCGGCTCCGAAAAGAAAATTAAATTTATTTATTGGATTTAATTCGAGCTGAAATTAGTAAGCATGAAATAATGTAGGTATATAATAAGCAGACAGGGATGATCGATTCAAGTAAAGTATCGATACTTTCCTTTCGATACCACAAATTCAATATTTTGTTCGATACTTAAGTGATATCGAATATTTGATTCAAGTGCTTGAATGAGTGCAGGTATCGAGACTTTGTCGGTATCGTATTTCCCAAGAAGCAGATAGCCTGGAAATGGGCTTGGGCTCAGAACCGGTACTAGAATTTTTGGCGGGAGGAGGGATAAGCTTAATTTTGTCTCCTCTTCTTTCATCCCTCCTCCAATAAAAGTAAACGGTATTTACTTAACTAATAATAATAACCTTTTACTCAAAATGTACTTCCCTCTAAATTCTGCAGTGCTAAGTGTCATCTTTGCCCCCCCCCCTAGTTCCGACCCTGGGGCAGGAATCTTAAAGTTTGCCCCGGGCGCCAGTTGACCTAGCTACACCACCACTGCGGTTGCGGTGTTGTGGAACTTATTTTTTTATTGTGAACCAACATTTCAGTCTACGTTGTAGGCCTTCATCACAGTTAAATAGAAAAAAAATAATAGATACCAACCAATATAATGCAACATTTTTGAAAAATAAAACATGACAATATATAAATAATATAGGAAGACAAATTTAGATAATAAAGTATCGACATGGAAAACAGAAATAAAAAGCATGAAATTCACGCCTCAGCCCCTAACCATGACAAACGACTCCACTCAGAAAGCATCTACTTCCAACTAGAATTCCTCCCCGTCAATCAAAAAACTGATTAACAAAACCTATCCCTAACCTATTCCCTAATTTTCAATTTATTAAAACAACTTGTTATGATCCGTTCCCATATCGTACCATCCTCTCTTAACTCCATTATCAATACTAACATCTGGTTAACTTTTGATTTATTTTATAATATTTTTATTTCCAATTCATTTTAATATTTTCTTTTTTCGTTTTTGACGACTCATAATTTAATTAAGACTATTCAACCTCTCCACCTCTTACCTTTTTTGTCTCTTTACACCAGAATCCTAATTTTATTTATTTATATCCATAAACTACTCAATATTTAAATAAATAAGTTAAACCAATCCTTCAAATCAATAGCTTTTATTATAACTTAAAAATTATTCTAGGTTTATAACTTACATATTATTCTATTATTAGACGTGTTTACAACTACTCTGCAAAATGAGTAATGAATGTTAGCGGGTTTCCTGTGGATCGTCGGATGCGCGCTCCGATAGCGTTGAGCGGATCGCAAGTGTGTACACACCTTTATAAAACGTGATTTGTTACATAGTATGGGCCCACCTTTAGAATCATTCCTGTAAGGTAATATATAAGTTTAGATCACCTGGAGGTGAAAAAACAGAAACAAAATCACCTAGCCTATATAAACACATATTCCATGATGTATCAGGTCATCTCATAAGTAATGTCGGTTTTTAAAAGTCTATTTGTTTATGTTGATATTACTAATCCCTCATTTGCAATTGAATTGTGTTTACATATTTTGTTTATTATAGTATTACGTACTCTTCTATTTATCATGTTTTTTGTTGGAGAAAGTTAGTTAGTCTGTGCTGAAATTTCAATTTAAAATGGATCTGATAGCAAATGACGGTGGACAGTAGAATGTGTCGATCCAAGTTTTTCTGCTAATTCTTCAATTGTTGCAACAGGATTTTCTTCAACAGTAGCCTGCAGCGTCAAGCTCTTTTGGTCGACGACCTGTCCAAGTCTCGTCTTAAAGTCGGCAGTTTCCCGCTCGAACCACCTCTGCACATGCCGTTCACTAATGACGTTTTCTACATATATTCCTACAAGTTTCCGATAAGATGAGACAGTATTTTCTCCTTTACGGAATTCCAAAAGCATAACATGGCGAAGTGGTTTATGGAGAGATCCATTTTAAATGAAATTTCAGCACAGACTAACTTTCTCCAACAAAAACATAATAAACAGAAGAGTACGTAATGCTATAATAAACAAAATGTGTAAACACAATTCAATTGTAAAGGAGGGATTAGTAATATCAACATTAACAGACAGATTTTTAAAAACCGGCATTACTTATAGGATGACCTGATATTTACTTATTTTACAATTTTAGTATTTATTATTTTGCAATTAAAAACAAATTATTTATTTATGCTATTTTCTTAATTTATTGTTTAGGTCTCCTGAACAAGAAGAAACGGATTCACAGGAAAGCTTGGCCAGTTGGTAAGAAAAGATAGATTACGGTGATTTAATATTTATAATAATAATAAGGTATCAATACAAAATATATAAATAGTAAAATATAGTATACAAGGGGGGGGGGGGGGAGGGAAGGGGGTGTGCGGCTCTTAGACTTATTTCTGTTAATTAAATAGATACGTTTATATCACCTGGAGAAGAGAAAACGGAAATAAAAATGAAAAAATCACCCGGCTTATACAAACACATATTCCATTATTTATTTACTTACTCTATTTAAATCTTACAATTAAAAACAAATTATTTATGTATTTCATTTAATTTATTTATAGGTTCTTCAGGGCAAGAGCGCAAGAGGCAAGGGAGGAATCACCAGAAGATGAAGTCATGGAAGGGTAAGGAAAAATAGATAACAGTGATTAAATTATGATAATAATATATAAATACAAAATGTATAAATATCTAGTATCATATGAGGGGGGAGGGGAAGGTGTCTGTGGTTCTTATAATCGTTTCTGTTTGGTAAATAGATAAGTTTAGATCAGGGGTTATTTTATTATCGTTTTATTTTAAAAATGTGTTAAAACATGAGTAATATCGCCGAGGAGGTCGATATGACAACCCCAGCGCTTTCCGATTTTGCCACACTTTTAGGAAAGTAATATTCCATAACAAATGTCACATAGGGGGCGCCAATAATGGTAATACCATTCCCTGTACAAAATCAACCTTTTTAAGACATAAATTCGGAAACAAAAGAAGATAGAGAAAAAAATTATCTATGTACTATGTATGCAATTCGTATTTTGATTTAGGTAGGTGCATAATTACATATGGTATACATTCATCAAAAATCTTTTTAAATTCCAATTTAGCTTCTTTTAGGGTTTTTTTTTTTTTCAGAAGATACCGTTGAAAACTGGTCCCAAGGGTGTATTATTATAGGGTGTATTAGTGCTGGGAATAACTGAATATATTGCTGGTATTGTGGAATATTTTATTACCTTTTTTTTTTTATTAACCTCTCACTTAATGGAAAACCTGAACTTATTCCATTTTGTAGAAATTTCAACCATAAAGGTTCGTATCGGCTCTACCGTATTTAGTATTTCTCGCTTCGGATTTTGATGAAAACTTCTAAATTCCTGTTTAGATATTTGGCCAGCTCTGTAGTAATTTGGTATAAATGCGATATATTGTACGAAGACTCCAAACTACAATTAAATGTGAAAAAATTTGATATCAATAAAAAAAAATCGAGGAGGCCTAGTTCAATCTGCATTTGATGCTATTGAAATCAGTAGAATGTGCGGTAAAATATTCACAATTAAATCAACTATAAAAAATCTCGATCTGTTTGTATTACAATTATGAGTACATTTACTAAACAGAAGTTTTTAGAATTCAAAACCAGAGGTGGAAAATAATTATAAGCAGTGGTTAATGGAAAGCCTAGGTAAAATTTAGTTTTCTTTTACCTGGAGAAGAAAAAAAAAACAGGAATAAAAATGACAAATTCATCCATCCTAAACAAAAACATAGGCCATTACGCAAATACTTACTATATTTAAATTTCACAATTAAAAACAAACAATATATTTATGTTATTTTGTTTATTTATTGTTTAGGGTACTGGTCGAGAGAAATATCGAAATAGAGCAGACACAGGTACAATGGTAAGAAAAATAGATAAGAGTGATTTAATGATAATAATAATAATATATGTATAAAAAATATATAAAAATAGTATAATATAGTATCGTTGGGGTGGGAGGGGATCTGAAGTTCTTAGAGCCATTCCTGTTAGGCAAATGGTATAAAAACAGAAATAAAAATGACCAACTCATCCAGCTTAAACAAATACATATTCCATTACGTATTTACTTAATTTATTTAAGTTTTTAATGGTGAAAGAATGGTCGACCGTAGAAATAAATGTAGGAAAAGCTTGGTTAGGGGTGTAGTCAATGAACACAAAGTAATAATAAAAATTACTGTAATTGGTACAGTCACTATTGTTGTCTTGTTTTTCTTAGCCCTGATGATCGCCTAAAACTTAGGCTGAAACGTCGGCACACAATAAAATAAGTTTTTCTAAAAAAAGTACGGTATAGTAGCCTGGATGTGTGGAAGCTGGGAGGAGTTTGGCAAAGGCCTGCAAAATGACTATAAAGAAAACACAAAAATCTTCTGTAAAAGGATAAAAGCAGGAAAGATAAGTAAACCTATTAGAAATGTGAGGGATGAAAGAGGATAATTAATCACTGGAGATGAGGAAATATTGGAGAGATGGCGAAGCCATTATGCTGCAATATTCTCTGGTGGCGGTGAGGAGAAAATGGAAGAAAAGCAAGGAACAGGAGACGATGAATACGATGTTGTGATCAGGTAAGAGGATGTTCTATGTGCTATGGAGAAGACGAGAGTTGGCAAAGCAACTCAAAGCAATAATGTGTTAGTTATTTATTTATATATTTTCATTTGTTTATTGTTTGAGTCACATTTTGGATAGATGTCACAAAGCTGTGATAGCACCCCTGAACAAGGGGAAAGGTGATCAAAGTGAAGTTTAATAGAATAGTAAGAAAAAATAGATTACTGAGATTTAATATTTATAACAATTATAAGGTACCAATACACAATATATAAATAGTAAAATATAGTTAACTGGTGGGGGGAAAGGGGTCTGCGGCTCTTAGAATTATTTCTGTTTATTAAATAGATAAGTTTATATCACCTGGAGAAGA
Organism: Rhaphigaster nebulosa; assembly: GCA_948150685.1. Lineage (NCBI taxonomy): Eukaryota > Metazoa > Arthropoda > Insecta > Hemiptera > Pentatomidae > Rhaphigaster > Rhaphigaster nebulosa. Next base: position 53,845,663 of record OX411307.1, on the reverse strand, counting down.
GAAAACGGAAATAAAAATGAAAAAATCACCCAGCTTATACAAACACATATTACATTATTTATTTACTTACTCTATTTAAATCTTATAATTAAAAACAAATTATTCATCTATGTCATTTAATTTATTTATAGGTTCAGAGGAATGCTGGCGCAGGAAAGAGAAGATTCTTCAGATGATAATCATCAAATGATAGAAGGGTAAGGAAAAATAGATAACAACGATTAAATTATGATAATAATATATAAATACAAAATATATAAATATCTAGTATCATGTCAGAGGGAAGGGATAAGAGATAAGAACTTAACTTAAATAGATAAGTTTAGATCAGGGATGCCCAACCTTTTTATCACGCCTGCCACAACCAAAGAGTTCTCATCTTGAGGCGTTTCACAACTTTAACCCCCACCCCCACTCCTCTATATCCTTCCACCTTAACAATAATTATTTCAAAAATTGTATAAATTACTTTTTCATCTCAAAAAGAGAACTGAAACATTTTTTTTTTTAAATAATATAATTATGAATAAACAATTTAAAAATCTACTGGCCGGCCGTGTGCCAATTCCGAACAACGTGCAGCACGCGTGCTTTGAGTTGGGCACCCCTGGTTTAGATGACCTGAGAAGAGAAAACAGACATAAAAATGACTAAATCACCGAACCTGTACAAACACATATTCCATTGTGTATTTACATACTATATCATAATTATATAATTAAAAATAAATTGTTTATCAATCATAGCAGTCCAAGTCTATGGTACTTTTACCTGGAAAGTTTTGAAGAAGTTCTTATGTTTTTTGGAGTGCTAAATGGGAATTAGCACTTTGTTACCTCAAATATTTCCCGAAAACATAAAACAAATGCAAATACGCTCAAAAATTAACCTTTTTTTGCATTTTCTCCCATAGCATGAAGACCATGCATTATTTTTTTTCAACATCAACCTAAATTAAACATGAATAAATTCCTTACATTTTTGTATTCCATAATTTATTTTTTAGGACGGGGCATCGTTGAGGAGCAACCGCTCCTAGTTTAATGGGGGAAGGGGGGGGGGGCAGAAGGGGATCTCGGTGGGAAAGTTCTGAAAATTTGTTCATTTATATTTTTTTTAGGGTGCTGATTACGAATCTCAACTTTGTTACCTCAAATATTTCCCGTCAACATAAAAACAAAAGTTTTTTTCTTTTATGCTTATGACTTGAAAAACAGCTATTATTCGAAAAAAATAGTAATATAAATTTTATAATAAATCAAAGAAGAGTAAATTACCTATAAATATGATTGTAATGATTTTTTTGTTCGGCGAAATTAAAAATTATGAGACGGAATGTCAAAATTAATCTTTTGAGCTTTTTTTTTTTTGTATTTCCGGAAAAAAATTGTGATAACAAAGTTGAAATTCGCATTGATGTCCCTAAATAACATAAATGAGCAAATTTTTTCCAAAACTTTCCACCGAGACCCATTTCTGGTCCCTTGTTGACTGAACTAAATGGTGATTTAATGCCTATAATAATAGTATATAAATACAAAAATATATAAACGGTACAATCGAAGTGTACAGAATAACACAGAGAAGCCTTCAGGGAATGGATGTGGGCTCACTACCCCAACCCTCATCACATACAAGGCTCAAACACGTTTCTGACCTTAGATGCGATTTTTGTTGTTCTTTTCCCCCATCTCCGATCTTCATTGTCTTTTTTTTTTTATGCTTATTTTATTATCATTTTATTTTTAAAATGTGTTAAAACTTGAGTAATATCGCCGAGAAGGTCGTTATGACAACAGCGCTTTCCCATTTTATCACACTTTTAGGAAAGTAATAGTCCATAAAAAATGTCACATAGGTGGCGCAAATAATGGTAATACCATTCCCTGGGCAAAATCAACCTTTTTAGGACATAAATTCGGGAACAAAAGAAGTTGGAGGAAAAAATTAGCATTTTGAAGCCAATAACTAGCATGATGGATTTAGATGCATGCGATTCGTATTTTGATTTAGGTAGGTGCATAATTACATATGGAAAGATACCGTTGAAAACTGGTCCCAAATAGAGCCATTGTTTTCAATATTAGTGCTGGGCATAATTTAATATATTGCCGGTATTGAGGAATATTTTATTACTTTTTTTTTTTTTTTTTTGTTAACCTCACTCAATGGAAACCCTGAAATTATTCGATTTTGTAGAAATTTCATCCATAAAGGTTCGTATCGGCTCTCCCGTATTTAGTATTTCTCGCTTCGGATTTTGATGAAAACTTCTAAATTCCTGTTTAGATATTTGGCCAGCTCTGTAGTAATTTGGTATAAATGCGATATATTGTACGAAGACTCCAAACTACAATTAAATGTGAAAAAATTTTATATCAATAAAAAAAAATCGAGGAGGCCTAGTTCAATCTGCATTTGATGCTATTGAAATCAGTATAATGTGCGGCAAAATATTCACACCTAAATCAACTATAAAAAAATCTCTATCTGTTTGTATTACAATTACGAGCACATTTACTAAACATAAGTTTTTAGAATTTCAAAACCAGAGGTGGAAAATAATTAAAAGTAGTGGTAAATGGAAAACCTAGGTAAAATTTACTTTTCTAGAATAATAATAGCACGACTGAGATTTAAATGAAAATGTCAAAAAAAAGAAATTGTAACACAAATTAACCAAAATCATTCGTATTAGCCAAATTAACCAAAATGACAATTGACAGTTACCAGTAAGCCTCAGTAGTTTATTTGATTTATTACTTAACCCTCAATAAAAAATTAATTAATTTAATAATAATAGGTTACATAGCAAATTAGTAGATATAATAATCACAATAAAACAATTACTAATAATAATAAAGATGTCGATAAAGTTGAAAACAGCGTAGTTATCACTTATAGCAACTAATACAGTTTAGATTTTTGTTTTTTAATTATAATAGACAAAATATACTTCATCTGATTGAAAGGTGGAGAAGGATGGTCTGTGGTTCATAGAATTATTCCTGTTTCATAAATAGATATATTTAGATCAACTGGAGAAGAAAAAACAGAAATAAAAATTACAAATTCACCCATCCTAAACAAAAACATAGACCATTACGAATTTACTTACAATTTTTAAATTTCACAATTAAAAACAAACAATATATTTATGTTATTTTGTTTATTTATTGTTTAGGCTATTGGTCGAACAAAATGTGCAACGCTTGCAGGAGACGTACTTGCAATGGTAAGAAAACTAGATAAGAGTGATTTAATGATAATAATATATGTACAAAAAATATATAAAAATAGTATAATATAGTATCGTTGGAGTGGGAGGGGGAACTGGATTTCTTAGAACCATTCCTGTTAGGCAAATGGTATAAAAACAGAAATAAAAATAACCAACTCATCCAGCTTAAACAAATACATATTCCATTACGTATTTACTTAATTTATTTAAGTTTTTAATGGATTTAATGGTGAAAGAATGGTCGACCGTAGAAATAAATGCAGGAAAAGCTTAGTTAGGGGTGCGGTCAATGAAGAACACACAAAGTAATAATAAATATTACTGTTATTGGTACTGTCACTACTGTTGTCTTGTTTTTCTTAGCCCTGATGATCGCCTAAAACTTAGGCTGAACCGTCGGCACACAATAAAATAAGTTTTTCTCATCTGTTTGTTCTTCATTTACCGCACCCCAAACAATTTTCTAACACATTATTTATTTATATATTTTCATTTGTTTATTGTTTGGGTCACTTTTTGGACAGATAACAGAAACGCAGGAAACTTCAACGGAAAGGTAAAAAAAACAACATAAGGTTACAAAAAAAAAAATAAAAATAGATTTATAAATACTAAACTTACGATATAGTAGCCTGGATATGTGGAAGCTGGAGGAGTTTGGCAAAGGTCTGCAAAATGACTTTAAAGAAAACACAAAAATCTTTTGGAAAAGGATAAAAGCAGAAAAGATAAGTAAACCTATTAGAAATGAGAGGATAAAAGAGGACAATTAATCACTGGGGATGAGGAAATATTGGAGAGATGGTGATGCCATTATGCTGCAATATTCTCCGGTGGCGGTGAGGGAAAAAGAAGAAGAGCAAGGAACAGGAGATGATGAATACGATGTTGTGATCAGGTAGGAGGATGTCATATCTGCTATGGAGAAGATGAAAGTTGGCAAAGCAACAGGTAGCGATGGTATTGCGCCAGAAACTTTAAAATTTGGAGGTCGGATTTTTATATAGCTCTAGGAGCTTTTTTCCAAAATATGTTTTCTGCTAGAGTTATACCCAAAGAATGGGAGTACAATATTATCATTGCAACCCACAAGAAAGAAAGCTCAAGTGACTGTGAAAAATATCGGCCTATATGTCTCTCCCAAGTAGTCTATAAGACTTACTGCTCTATTTTGGAAAAAAAAAAAACTCAGGGCAATTGTTTAAGGGCAGCAGGAAGAGGAGCAAGCTGCATTTATACCCCACCACCTGACACAAGACCATATCTTATCGCTCAGGTCAATTATTGAGAAATCATGGAGCAGAGGGAAGAGCATTTTCCTCGCATTTCTCGATATAAAGGCAGTCTTTGACTCGGTTTCTTGACAAGAAATATGGGCAGTTTTAGCTGCTAAAAATAGAAAAGACGCTAAAAAGCGTCCAAAGAATTAATTGGTGCAATAAACTCTACCTACCACGACTCTAAAGGCATAGTTAAAATAAACGGAACAGAATCCAGGACTTATAACACGATTAAAGGAATTAAACAAGGTAATAGCCTTAGTCCTCTCCTTTTCACCATTTTCAGGGATGAAATTTTAAAAATATGCAAGCGGAGGACGACACGGACAGTCGTGGGAAAGTAGAATATGAGGACAATACTAGCCCAAGTTCTACTTTTTGCAGATGATATTGTCCTTATTGCTGATTCCCATGAAAATCTTCAGCAAGCAGTCATTGAGTGGGAAGCCGAGATGGGCATTGTACTGAATGCAAAGAAAAGTAAGGTGGTGAACATTGGTCGTGAGGAAGAAGTGATAGTTCGCTGCAAGAAGGATGTCTTGGAAACAGTTAAGGACTACATTTATGTTGGGATTGTGCTCAGCAGAAATGGAAAAATTGACCTAGAGCTTTCCAACAGCAAATAATGTATATTATCAGCTTTGCAGCTCAATGGTGTGGAAAAGGGAGATAAAAAACAGTGTCAAACTACACATTCAAGGGAATCTACCAATATATGGTACTCTTCTTTATGGCAGTGAAAGCTGGGTCCCGCTGGACAGGCATTGGAGTAGAGCTACAGCCGCTGAAATGAAGTACCTCCGGAGAGTGGCAAGCCGAAAAGGAGAAATCAAGTTAGAAACGAGCGGATACGTGGAAACC